>SSNR01000136.1:661556-685324 GCA_006937965.1 Callopanchax toddi
GATGTCAATCGGTCTGTTGGATGGCGAGGGGTTTGTCTGAGGTCTGAGGGTCTGTTTGAGGGCGGGGGGTCTGGTGGAGGTCAGAGGGTCTGGTGGAGGTCAGAGGGTCTGATGGAGGTCAGAGGGTCTGGTGGAGGTCAGAGGGTCTGGTGGAGGTCAGAGGGTCTGATGGAAGTCAGAGGGTCTGGTGGAGGTCAGAGGGTCTGGTGGAGGTCAGAGGGTCTGGTGGAGGTCAGAGGGTCTGATGGAGGTCAGAGGGTCTGGTGGAGGTCAGAGGGTCTGGTGGTGTCTGGTCTCCTCTCCTCTGTAGCTCTAACGTAGCTTCCTTCCATCAGCTGTGACTGACTGATGTAGAGGGCTCTGTAGTCCATGACTTATAAAAACTCTATACAGATGTGAGACATTATACTTACATGACTTCACCATTATTTAATGAATAATCCTGATTAGTTTAGATGAGTTCATGAGTATTTTACCATTAGTGCATGATTAATTCAACATTAGTTCAGGGTTAGTTTACTGCTAACAAAGCCTTTTTTCTGCCTTTATTAATATTTTTTTAAGTATCTTTGATCAAAATCAAAGTAAAGACTGAATACTTGAGCCTCTATATCTAAAGTTCATTGAGTTTTGACGCCTTTCAGCTAAATCAGAGAAACTGTCCTGAGGAGGATTTGGTTCAACGTCTCTAATTAGAGAAAGTATTCTTGCTTACTAAGCTGGGCATTCAATACATTAAAAAAACTTTATTCTTGTTCAAGTGCATCCTTGTGACAGTGTTAATTTAAGAGATTAACCAGAGGCTGTGTTTAAATTAGACTGTTGGGCCAGAACACCTCTGACTACAGGAACACGTTTAGATGAAGAACAAACTCTACATTGTTACACTCTGCTGGAAGCAAGAGGAAGAGAAGCCTTCAAAGCTACTCCTGAAAGCATGATCATGTTAAATTTTATAAGCTAACTGATCAAGCTGGCTTCACCCACAGAGGAGAGTCTGACTGAGGGAAAGACATTCCATAGTAAAATAACTTTACAGCTCCATCCTAACGAACCCAGTGATTCAGCCTCGCTGTGACTCATCACAGCATTGCTGATCTAATTCTCTCAGACTGTACAGTGAAGGAGCGAGAGGAGAGATTACTCTGGTCAGAACTAACAGGCATTCATCCAGCCTCATTAAAATTAATACCCAAACCCAGCACCAGCAAATCCCATTTAAAGCATAAACAGAGGAGAGCTGAAGAAATGAAAGCTCAGAGTTCTTAGAATACGTCAACACAGAGACTCAGCCCTAATAGAAAAAGGAAAAAGAGGCTTACTGCATGCTGGCTGCTCTAGAGGAGCGTTGCTACAGTCTCAGAGGGAAAACTTTGAGTTCTTTCAACATACAGTTCTGTCTCCCATCCCAGAGGCGAGCTTGGTCTTCACAGTAGGAACACTAAAACCTTTACAGATGTGAAGACTATCCAGTACACATCTGAAATGTAAAGGTATCTAATGGTGTTGCATCTGTGTGTCTGAAAGCTCAAAGTAAGAATGTACTTTATTCTTTTGTGTCAAAAGGGGCAGAAATTATAAGATTATTTCTTCTATCTGCTCCTTTTCATTCTAATTTATTTAATGAGATGTACATTTTGATTAATTTTCTTTTTCTTTTTTGAACGAAATAAACCTTTTAAATAAAAATAAATAAATAAATGTAATCTAATCCAGTTGCTAGTGTACTGTATTTTCTTTGAAAGGTTTAAAGTTACTGTCTACTAGGGGCGTGTGCAGCGCCCCACACACACACACACACACACACACACACACACACACACACACACACACACACACACACACACACACACACACACACACACGCAAAAAGCCCTCATGCTATCCGTCACTCTCAGGCCAACAATCATCACTGGTGTCTTGTTTTGTTACTGACGTCTAAGGGTTTATAAAAATCTGTTCCATGAACAGTTCTGAACTCTATTCTTACAGTTAGTTTTGGCAGTAAGTGGAGATAAAAACACCAGCCTGTAAAAGCTCAGATAAATAAAAACACCCTGACAAACTGAAGGGATCACCTAACAGAAGACTTTACGCCCCTCTTCTCTCTTCCAGACCAAAGCGACTTGACTCACAGTCACAGTCAGACCTAACAGCTTTACAGTCATGAAGGTGACTCTAAAGTAGTTCCTCCTCAGAATCTTCTGAGGAGCTGTTAAGTTAAACGTGTGGTTTTAAAACTGATCACTGAACACGTGTTCATATCAGAGCAGACACATCCCCCATGAGGGTAGTGAGTGTGAGCTGACAGATAGTTAACGGTGTGTTTGTTCACTGAGTTGATGACAGAGTCAGAAAGCAGAGCTGATGACTCGAGGACAGCTCTGGTGTCAACGCCTCCCTCACGTCACCCATCACGTCACCCTCTGATGGAGCAGGACGAGCCTCTACTCTACCTGCCCGTCCCTCACACTCGTCCTGTCTCATCTTTGTCGTTTCACATATCATTTCATTTGTTTTAAAAGCTGACTGACAAGTGGGAGCTGATTGGTTCAGTACCTCACAGGTTCAGATCCTGGACAGGAAGATGTGACTTGGCTGTTTTCAGCTGCTTGGCAATCAGCAGAAAAATCAACTACCTACACAAGAGTTTCTTCACTGGCCCATGTGCCCTGGCTCTAATCCACTGCACTGAATGCAATTAATCCACAAAGCAGCAGCAGCAGTTTTGTTGGAGTTTAATAAATGGTCTCCTAACTGAGCTGGCAGTAGGAATGGACATTACTAAGATGTAAAACCTGCACCACAGAGCAGAACGAGCCAAATAAGAGGCTAAGAGCGCATCTAGAGCACTAACACACTTACCCTGTGTCTGAGTCCAGCTCCAGTAGGGACTGAGTCCTGTCTGAGGTACACTGCAGACACCACATGTCCTCTGAGTCCCTACACCATACCCAGAACCTCTCTGATCTTTGTTACTTCATTCCTGAGCTAACTGTAACACGCTACTCGATCGTCCTGACATGGAGCCACTTCCCTCTCCCTGGACATCTCCTCAGCGGTTTGGCCTTCCTTCAGAGACGTTTGAGGAGGGGCGTTCACAGGAAGAGGGAGGGAACTTCCTCCAGAGGAAACTGGGTCGTGTGGCTGTGGGAGCACTGGTGTCCCACGGATCTGAAGGGTCTCAAACAGGATGGGCCTTAAAAAAGAACCAAATCTATGAGACAGAGAGCAAGCTCTGCAGGTGGTGGGACTTGTTATTAGCCTGAGAGTGGTGTAACGGAACAGGACTCGGGAAAGCCCTGGATATTTGGCTTTAGCTGCTGTGGCTTTAGAGGTACAGCTGCAGTAATGTGAGCTTCAGCTCCGTCCATCTGTCCTCAGATGTCATATGGGGGACATACACAACACAGCAGCTGATTATCACGTCCTCACTGCAGATCAAAGATCTAACGACCAACGTAAAAGATGATGCTACCTGTGGTCTGTCTGGCCTGCAAGTCTGTCAAACTCTCCTAAAACAAACATCTGAATCCTTCATCTTTATGTTGTTTGGACTGATCCCCTCCCCCCTCCCCCTACATCTTGTATCTCCCCCCTAACGTGAAGCAGGGGGGTCAGCTCCTTTTTGTACACTGACATCATTCTGTAAACAGTGGGAGTGTCTGACTGGACCAAAGATTTAACCATCACAACATCATGAATCCTTCTGCTCCTCAATGATGACGACTGTTTAGAGTTTTAAACGAAAACAGACTGGTATGGACTCAAAGGGTGTGGGAACAGGCTACAGGCAGACGGAGGAGGAGTTAGACCTGAATGAGGCCCTTCTCATGGTGTATTCTTATAGAAGCTGCAGCAGAGAACAATACACAGAGGTTAAAGTTCAGGCAGGAAGTAGTGGGTGTCATGGGAGTGGAGCTCAAAGCAGGATGGTCCTACAAACCCTTCTGCCACACTAAAGGGAGGTCTATCAGTTATTAGTCTACAGTAAGGACCACACCCACCACTGATATCACTCAAAGTGGGTGGAGTCTCTTTGTTAAAGCCCACCAGTGGCAATGCATGGTCCCATGTCCGCAGGAAGGCTGGCCTTCGGATTATACCCGATGGGAGGTGTGAGTGCTCTGTGTTTGCGTAAAATAGCTAGCGATACCTAGCTTGTTTACCATGTTACCGAGTGCAGCTTTAATAGACTTTCTCTCTGTTCTGTCTTCTTCTCAGTTCAGATTTTTTAAACTTTAATAAAAATTTGCTGCGTTTCTTTAGGCACAAACATTAACCAATAAAAACACAATAATTGTAATTTGAATGGACATTGATGTAACATGTTGAATAATGACATAATGATTCATAATTAATCAGAATGACTCAAATAATCAATAGTTTTCTTTCTGGGGTTTCTGAAGAAGAAAAGGATCCCAAAGTCAGTCAGAGCTCAGGTGTATAGGTCCAGGATTCTATTTACAACTTATTATTATTATTATTATTATCATCATAATGTATTTTGTGCTGTTTTTCCGTTAACCTCCAATTAACTGTTGAGCCGTGTTAAATCCACTTGAATCGATTTTCAGAGCTCGTTTTTTCACCACATATCTTTTTCCACTCAGCCGGCGCTGCTGGTTGTTCTCCTCATATTTGTCAGGTTCTCCGGGTGACCTTTGAGATGCGTGTGCAGAATGACCAAACCTGGAGCAGACAGCCTGGACGTGAGCAGAGCGACTAAACGCGTTCATGACTCAGGTTCTGATAGATCAGAGCTACTGGAACCTAAAACAGGAGGTCCTGCTTCTACTTGAACTGGGAGCAGCTTTACAGTAGCAGTTTAACCAGGAACGTATCATGTTCATGTCCGTTGGGCAACTCCACATGACACCGCTCAATCGGGTCAGTGCGTTCTAGGCAGGAAACACTGAGATTCTTCAGGACATTAAAGAAACAGAGAGAAACAGACGACTGAGCTGGAGAGAGACGAGGAAAAGACGAGTGAGACCGAACAAATGATGTTCTCCTAAAGAGGAACAAGGTGACAGTGTAATCCAGAACAACACACTCCTTACTGAACCAGAGGCTCACATGTTTTATTAATCTTAATAAAGTGTGAAACTCCATTATGAGGTCTGGACCATTTGATCTAATGTTGAAATGCAGCCCTACGTTTATGGATGTAAGGAGTGAACATGCTACAGCAGCAGACATGTGCAGTTCCATGTTATGTGGTGATGATAATGAATGGCACTGACTAAAGCATGATGATTACATGATGTTACGTTATTATCTACCAGACCTGTGCTTCAAGATGTTTTTAAACTGGATCTCTGTAAATTTGAGTTGAAAGCTTTTTAGAACATAATTTGTTTTAAATACCTAAAAAAGTAGCTGCTAATTTCTCACCAACCTGGAGCAGCATCTCAGTATCTAACTCCTGATCTGAACAGTCAAGCATATTGGTCCAGTTGACTACTTCTTGTTCCTAGAGACGTCACCCATTCTGTGGTAAGGATGGTGTCAGGTGCTGATCAGAAGGTGAGTGGTTTAATCCCCAGTGACATCAGACCATGTGCTGAAGTTTCTACGGGCAAACTACTGAAGCCCAAAGTTTCACCCATGCACTCTGTCCAGATAGCAGCACACTGTTCCTGAGGGGTGGGTCAATTTTACAGAAATTATTTCACCAAGGAGAACAATAAAGGATCGATCATTATTATTATTATAAGGTTTATTATTGGTACTATTAAAAGCGAGTTTACTATGAGACAACTCAACACCATGTGTCTCTTTTCCACGGCTCCTGTAGCAAACACACCTGTCACCCTGTCTGGACTCCTAAATGGGGAAAACAGTCTGTCAGTCCCCTTCATCAGGCCCCGCCCCTCAGAGAGGACACTGGTCCTGGTGGTGGGGGACCACAGTTCTGGTATAACTACTCTGTTTGTGATGGCCCCTCACTGCCTAGCCTCCTTCTACATGTGGCATGCGGTGACACATTTGTCAGGCTGCTGGGGGGCTGGTTCTCATCTAGCAGGGACAAAAATAGCGTCATTGACAAACATAGCTGTTTCTGCTTCACTTGGTTGGTAAATTGAGCGATCTGTGAGAGCTAGAGACAAACGTGTCCGTGGTCCTCTTCCACAGGCGGAGTAGTGTCTGACAACAACAGCACCCTCTTGACCGTGGTTGTTTCTTGAAGGAATGGAGAATTTTAGTCACACTAAAACACATTAAAACACACACTAAAAACCGTTTTTTTGCAAAGAATATTTCTGTTAAAGCCAATGGATTCAAAGAGATGTAACGCCACATAAATTAGTGTTTGCTAATCATTTTTGTGTGTTTACTAATTAAAATAAAGGTGGGAGAAAGAACGAGAGTCCTGAAAACCCTCAGGTGTTAAGCTGTAGCACAATGTGAAGGTCTGGAGGGAAGCTATCACAGACACAAGCTGTTTAAAAACCAGGAGGACGAAAGTAAAGAAGAGCAACGTGAGAGTGATCCAGGTAGAGGTGTTACACATGAAAGAAATCAAAGTGATATGTGAGATGTTAAGACTCTCCATCAACAAACACACACACACACGCGCACACACACACACACACACACACACACACACACACACACACACACACACAAACCTGGTCTACTGTCACGGCTCTGAGGACGGTTCAACACAGAGTTAATAGGAAGAGTCAGAACGAGCAGACACCTCTCTGTCTGTCTCTAAGAGGCTCGATGATCATAGAGCCAAGGTACTCTCCTGTTTCTAACCTTCAAGCCATTTCCTGTGTCCCCAAAGCTGTCAAGAATGAATAAAATCCACCATGAATAGGAACTGCGTCTCCGGTGGCAGCTTCAGGAAGTGGAGCTACTGCAGGCAAATACCTGTACTTTCTACTCCTTGCATCTAAAAAATGTCTCGTTACTCTTACATAATAACAATGTGAAGTAAAAAGCATTTACTCCTTCAAAGAAATCAGCTGTGTTCAAGCAGGGAGAGATTGAAAAAAAAAATCAGGAATCATGAGCTAAAAACACTCCAGTGCTAGCATAACAGCTAGCTACTTTGGGTTAGCCTAATCCTCATGAGACACGTGACTTCCTGGGTACCGTGACGGCGACGGAGATCTTGCAATTGTGGTATTCCGGATCTAATCACCAGATGGGGCTAAGTGACTTTTCATTAACTCTGTAAAGGGTCATATTAGCACAGACTGGCTCAAGGAAAAGATTTAAAAATATGAAAAAGTTGCATATTATCACTTTAACATGTTCTGTAGGTCAGTTATAACCAGGAGTGCACATAACTAGTAGTCCACCAGTGCAAATGAGCACCAGAGGGGCGGCGTGTAGCTCAGTTGGTGGAGCAGCCGTCTGGCAACCAGAGGGTCGCTGGTTTGATCCCAGTTCCAGCTGGGTTACATTGTTGTTGTGTCCTTGGGCAAGACACTTCACCCACCTTGCCTACTGGTGGTAGTCAGAGGGACCTGGCAGGCACCGGTGCATGGCATCCCCACCTCTGTCAATGTGCCCCAGGGCAGCTGAGACTACAAGGTAGTTTATCACCACCAGTGTGTGAATGGGTGAATGACTGTTCATGTTGTACAGCAATATGGGGAGTGTTCAACACTCTAGAAAGCGCTCTATAAATACAGGACATTTTAAAATTTTTAAAACCAGATATCATACAAGTGTACCAGAATCTTCTGCCCGAATGCTGCTTTGTGGACCGGTGCTTTTACAGTCCCGATCAGTTTGGGATCAGGCACTGATTAACTTTACATCTTATTGTGGTGCATTGTGAAGGAGTGGTCATATGTCCATGGACACACACACACACACACTGCACTGCAGACACACGAGTCACCCCCTCCCCGATGAACTCATTGAGAGGTGATGTGCACCAGACATCAGCACCAGGGTCTCCATTAAAAAGCCTGTGCACCCTGGTCATAACGTTGGTTACGCTCTAAGAGCAGTATTTTTGATGACTTTAGCATCATTTAGCCCTGATGCTAATTAGCTCCAGGTAACCATCAGTTCATTGCTGAAGAGTTACTATTTGAGACGACTTTCTGTGAAAAAGGCTCCACTTAGGGCGGTTTATGGGAATGGTGACTTGGATTTTAGAAAAACATTTTCAGGCATAAAAGTGGGTCAGCATCCAGTACTAGCACTTTTAATTCTGCCCCTCAGTGTACTGGGACTGGTGTTTCTGGTGTTATGTCAAGATGATTTTGAGCTTTTAGTTTCCATGTGGTAGAGCAGAGCACTCTGGGAGGTGTGGAGCAGCAGGGCAGTGCAGGGAAACATGGATGGGAACTCCTCTCAACGTAAACAGGTGTTACACCAAATTCTGTGACCCTTCAAATTATGTGACTCCAGGACTGTTGCAGAGTTTGGTGAAACATCTGATGAGAGAGGAAAACCATCACAGCTGCTCAGTAGATTGAGTTTTTGAAGATATCGACATATTTTCAGATAAAAGTTCAGATAATATATCTAAAGCATCATGGGTTTATTGAGTCCAGGTCTGAGAATAAATACGTTTAACAGAAGGAAACTGTAACAGTAATAAAGCGAAGGGAATCTTAGTCTAAAAGAAACTCATCACTTTTTATTTCTGAGGAACTTTTACTTTAAATCTTTATTTTTAAATGTTATTTTTTTATGTCCACCTTAAACCAGGAGACTTGAAGTTACTAAAGGAGACTCTGAACTCGCCTCATGAAGATCTTAGAACTGAACAAGTGGAAGTCACAGACTGATTCATGATGATGTAATGCCTGAATTATTAGAGGCTGAATTACAACAACATGAATGAATGATCAGGTCACATGACTCCATGTGATTAGTTTTTTTATCACCATTTTTTTATCCAACGTACCACGGTCCTTCCCAAAACACCCACTCTACCCCCCTCCCATTCTATAGCCCCACCTCTACACACACGTGCACACAGTGCGTCACTCTAAGCCGGGCATAAACTGTGCATCCTGGCTCTCAGCTCCTGCTCAAACTGTATCACAGGGTTCAGTCACTCACAGCTCAAAAATCACGTTCTCACTCTGTAGATGCTCTGAGTCCTGACTGTCACACTGTGCTGATGAAACTCATCGCTCTGGAACAGGAAGCTGCAGAACCCAGAAATGAGGAGACACTCAGTCCAGAATGAAATGCTCGACCAAAATAAACGTGTATCCTTGGCAAGCCTTGTCATTCTGTGAGGAGAAATCTTTAAAAATAAAAACAAATCCCTCAGTAGCCGGAGAATGGAAAACTTTTTAATAGAAATTATCTCTGACTTGTCCCTGACGGCTGAGACTGTAAACAGGAAGACATGGAGTGTCCTGGGAGCGCGGCCCCCACCTCTACAGGTTTGAGTGAAGCGCATGCACGTTGACTGACAGCTGACAATGTGGAAACTTGAATTCTATTGGCTGAAAAAGTTTGCCGGTCAAAGAGAATTCAAAGGGGTCTCTAGGAGGAAGGAGGGTCTTCAGAAGAATAACAGGTGTTGTGGAACTCAACCCATAGATCATAGTTTAGACCTGAAATATCATTTAAAACATTTAGAAAACTTTGATACATAAAAAATAATCCACATAGAAGTTTTAACTGTATTTTAAAATCTGTTTTTTACCTAAGTAAAGGAGCGCAATCAGTACTTTTTACCTTATTTCATATTTTACACTAGTATCTGTACTTTTAATTGAGTACTTTTTCCACCACTGCGGTTTGAACTCTTTCATGCTCTCATCAGGAGGTTCATTTGGACCCAAAGCCGGTGCTGAGTTCCCTGAGCTCCCATGGTGTCGCTCACAGCTGAACTGGGCCCTGGCCGAGCCCAGCAGGCTGGCCGCTCTGCTGTAAAGCTGTTTGGCTCTCACCCAGCCCTGTAATCCCTCAGCTCAGAACCCACCCACGTGTGGCCTTCGGAGTGACGTGGTCTCTCTGCCTTTCTGACTGGACTCAGCACTGGCCCTCATGATGCACATGCTCACTGGTCCAAACAGGGTAAGTTGAAGAACACATTCTTTAATCATCTAAAGTAAAACACTCTCCATGAGCAAGCACATTTGTAAATCCGTTAAATTCCATGTCTGTGTGCTGCTGTTGCTGCTGTTCTGAGCACAGTGCTGTTATTTAGTCCACGTCTGCTAATCCTCCTGCTGCAGCTCCCCCACCCTGTGGCGACCTGCTCACATTCACACTGCCAGACCCAAACTAGAACTGTGGATGTAAACACTACAACATGGTTCAGTAAATCTGTCAATGTTACACCAGACTGGGACGAGTGGACAAGGTTTAGACGATGTTAAAGGCACACTATGTAACTTTTTCATATTTTAAATCTTTTCCTTGAGTCAGTCTGTGATAATATGACCCTTTACAAAGTTAAAGCTGCACTCGGTGCACTCGAATCCCAAAAAGAAAAACACCTTTTCAGCTAGCAGAAAACTAAAACCGTTTGGAGACAGAAAGAGGAAAAACCTGGGGGAACGTTTCTACGGCTGGAGTTTTGTTTTGTTTTGTTACCGTGGCAAAGCATGGTCCCATGTCTGCGGAAGGCTGGCCTACGGATTATACCCGACGGGAGGGGTGAGAGCTTTGAGACGTGTTTGTGTAAAATAGCTAGCGATACCTGGCTCATTTACCAAATCAACGAGTGCAGCTTTGATGAAAAGTCACTCAGCCCCATCTGCTGCTTGGATCCAGAATACCACGTTTGTAACTTCTGAGTCTGTGGTCCGGTGCCCTGAAGTCTCACAAAGTCACGTATCTCACGAGAAGCAGCAACACTTTACAGAAATCCATGTTTCACTTCAGAACCCGCTCATGAGCTAAGAGATCTATCGTGTTCATCATGGGTTAAAAGCAGGCTTAAAACGCTGACTCATCACTGTACATGGTACTCTGGTGTTGGATGGTCTGCTTTGTCCTGTCGCAGATTAAACCATTGGCATGTTTTAATTTACAAAACTATTCTTGGTTTCCTCTCATCATATCTACAGAGCTACATCTTCCAAAAGACTACAGGAGGCTGCTGGATGACTTGTTCCTATTAAATGTACCAAGGGTTCACACTGAGTTGGGGAAAAAGTATCCAGATCTTCTGCTCCTTATTGATGGAATCAGCTCCAAAACCAGCTGAACCTGAAGGAACTGGTCTCAGTGAATGAGTTTAAACAGGCTTTAGATACTCAGACCTCTGGATGTAAATGCTCTGATCTGTGATTTCTCTTATTGACTCTGCTGTTTGTTCTGCTGATTATCTTAATGTACATTTGTTTTCTATGCGGTTGGCATTGTTTTCTGTTTGTGTGTTGATCATTGTTGCTGATTGAACTGCTGCCTGTCTTGGCCAGGACACTCTGTAAAAGAGATTTTTAATCTCGAGAGTCTTTCCTGGTTAAATAATTTTAAAAAAAGCAGTGCCTCCAAAGAAACAAAGAAAACCTTTATTTGATGATGAGGAAACACGACCCGTCAATAGGGGGCGCTAGGGCGCCGCCCCACCAGTCTCACAGGAGGAGGAGGAAGATTGGGATCACAAAATAGTTTAAAAGAACCATGAAAATTAAACTAAATGATCTATCCACTATACACACTGTAAGTGCTGTGTATAATCTGCATTTAGGTGTAGTTTTAAAATGTTCTCTCACTTTTTTTTTAACCAGATTAAAAGGTTGTGTGGTTTACTTCCT
Source organism: Callopanchax toddi (assembly GCA_006937965.1). Lineage (NCBI taxonomy): Eukaryota > Metazoa > Chordata > Actinopteri > Cyprinodontiformes > Nothobranchiidae > Callopanchax > Callopanchax toddi. The sequence continues at coordinate 673,262 of SSNR01000136.1, forward strand.
GTTTCTTTCGGGGTCTTCTGAGCATGCTTCAGGCGCAACAATCTTTACCAGACCTACACAATACCTACACTATAACTGGTGCATGTGCACTGGAACCCCCAATAGGAGAGCCTTGGGGTGCAGAATTTAGCGACTGCAGCATGCGCAGAAGACCGGAGTCTCAGCTCAGACAGGACTTGATCTGGAAGCACCAGGTAGCTCGCGGAGGGAGAGGGAGTTTTTATCATACAGGAAGCTAAATGGATATTAATTCAATTAAATTCAATTTCAATTCAATGTATTTATCTGTACAGGGACCAGTGTTAAGCATTAACAAACACCAAGCACTGTAACATTTGTAGCTTAAGCTAATTTGCTACTGTATGCCTGTCCCTAGCTGGTCTTTAATTCATAGATCAATAAAAACACAATACACATTTTAAAACACAACAACACAGATAAAAGCATAAAAATATAAAAACTCATAAAAATCCATCCTGTCAGCACAACCACTACCAAAGACTGCCAGGAGGAACACCAGACCATCACTCATGACTACGTATCTGTTCCTTCTTAAGGGATTGTTTCAGCTTTAGTCTGACCTGGCTCCAGTCAGAGTTCAGTTTAAACTCTGCAGGAAGGGAAGTCCACATGTTCCCTCCACGTACAGAGAACGCTGTTTGTCTGAGAGATGTTTCACATAAAGGAACCTTACAGTTCCCACTGGACGCTCCATGACTTACTGAACCCGTTTTCCCCGTTAAGAGGAACCAAAAGGTCACTGAGCACCCTGGGAGCCTTACCATGTCAGCATTTAAATATGAATTTTAAAATTGAAAACTTCACGAAATTGTCAAAGTTAATCTGATTCATCTTTTTGAGAACATGGCGATGATGAGACCTAACAGGCTTCGTATCCAAGATCTTAATGGCGCGGTTGTAAATCATCCTGAGGGGTTTAACAGCTGTTGGGGCTGCTTGTGACCAGGAGGTTAAACAATAATTTAAATGTGGAAAATAATCATTGAATGCATAAAAACATTTGCTGCACGAAATGGTAGACAGTCTCTGATCAGTCTAAACGTATGCAAGTTTGCTTTTGCTCACCTTTTCACCTTTTGAGTGTACGTATCAAATTTTAGGTGGGAATTCAGTCTGACCCCAAGATACCTTACTTTAGAGACCTGTCTGATATTCTCCCCGTTAATCTTTAGATTTAAAATGCTGCTTCTACTGGAGGATCAAAGATTCCTGCTTGACATCTTGTGATAACCCTGCTGATTGAGGCCATGTATACTGATTTAATCAACTCGACAGTCGGTGAGTCTTTTTGGTTTTTTTGTTAGAGTTCAGACCAGGTCCTGGTTCAGGTTGGTACCAGGCCATTTTGGACTGGTTCGGACCAGATCTGGTACCAAGTCGGTCCAGTACCGGATTTGGTACAGAATCGGTTTAGACCGGGTCCCGGTTCAGACCAGGCTGGTTCAGACTGTCTATGCCTGCATGTACTGAAGTTTAGCTTCTTTTCATCAACTCTTACTGCTGGGTCTAAACTGTGTGGCTGTGGACCTTCAGCATTTAAAATCAATGCATTTTGTGTTCAGGATCTACTGAGAACCAGTGTTTTATGAGCAGTTTGTGGTGTCAGTACACAAGTAATGTTTTTGACCTTGTGTAGTTCAGGATGTTTTTTCCTTGAAACTCTTATAACTTCTGTTGTGACCACATTGTGGTTGTTGTTGTTGTTGTTTATTTGTTTCTCATTATATTGATATTATTCTAAGGTCTCCTTATGAAGACCTTATGATTTCTTTACTGTTTGATGTGTAGAATTAGACCTAACTACTCCACATTTTTAGTGAACTGACTGCAAAAACTGATTTCTAAGAAAGTAAAACAGCCTTGCTTTTAGACATTTTGACTTATTTTTGTCTAAAAAGAAAATATATTCTTACAACCCCATTTGAAATAGGCCAGATCTTCTTAAATATGGTCACATTTTCTAGATTTGAGCAAATAAATCTGCCAATGGGGTAAGCAAAATTTGCTTTGCTAGATTCCTTAGAAATAGCAAATTGTTCTAAATGCAGAAAATGTTGCTATTTTTAAGGAATCTAGCCAAGCAAATTTTGCTTACCCCATTGGCAGTTTTTTTTTTTTTGCTTAAATCTAGAAAATTTGACCATATTTAAGAAGATTTGGCCTATTTCAAGTAGAGCTGTAATAATATATTTTCTTTTTAGACAAAAAAATAAGACAAAATGTCTAAAAACAAGACTATTTTACTTTCTTAGAAATCAGTTTTTGCAGTGCTGGTGGTAGGGATTTTTACCAGAAACTTTTTCAATCAGCTGAAAATATTTTGCTTCATTCTCTGCTCTACTGTAGTGGTGAGATGTGGGTTTTTGCGCATCTGAAAACTGACTTGCAAAAATGCGCCCCACCCAAAAAATATTTCACCAGCCGCCAGTGGTCACGACTAACAAATGTCTAACTAACCTGAGTCAGAGTCCTGTCTCTTTGGTACTGTCTGTGCTTCCTATCTCATCAAAATCTGGACTGGGGTCCAAATGACTAAGCCTCAAGACACAAGTCTAAAAAACTGGATTTATCCTTTAAGTAATCCAGGCAGATTTAATCTCAGTTAAAGTAAACAAGCTCAGGCTGAAACCTTAATCATTGTTGCTTCCTGGCACAGTGTGGGGTTTCCTCTCTGAGCTCTAGAGCAGGGCTGCGACTTCATCACCAAGTCTCAGCGATGTGCAGTCAGTCCAAACAAGCTCTGATACTATCTGATGACTCCCAGCAGGAAGTTTTTAGAGATCTAAATGACTCATCACGCACTCAAGTCTGATTCATCCACAAAGACTCAACCAGCAAGACCAGACGTGTCACATTTAGTTCATCCTGATGAGGAACTGATGTTCATGTTCCTGGAGAAGCAGTCTCACTGAACAACCCTAACCCTAATAAAAATAAAAGCTGTCATGTTTGTTTACTCTAAAGTCACGTTAGATCTTGTGAAGTTCTGTGAGATTTAACGTCTGATCTGGGAATGTTTTGTGTAAAATTGGTTTGTGTGTGATCACACCACACACTAAGAGCAGAACGGTCAGTGTCTGTGATTTTCAATGGAAAACTTCTCGCCATGTGTGGTCTCTTATGATTTAAAATCGGCAGATAATTTGAAAATCCTACCGTGGGAACCGGCCTATAGGCTTACGTCACGGATCGTCACTCCGGTCATCTAGGATCACCAGCTAGCAGAGCTACACCACGCTGGGACAGTCCAGACTCTTCTCATGTGGCGTTCCATGATGGTGGAATGACCTACCAAGATACCTGTCCATCTTCAAGAAACTCCTGAAGATCCAGCTCTTCAGAGAACATCTTCTAGACTAGCTCCTACCTTCACTACTCCTCTGTACTATTTATGCACTTCACTCCATCCTGTGTTCTTTTTCCTCACGGTCACCTTGGAGACTGACTAGTGTTCAACCGTCTAAGTAGTTTGTTGTTAGCCTCAATGGTAACTTCCTGGTCACAATATCATTTGTAAGTCGCTTTGGATAAAAGCGTCTGATAAATACATAAACAAACTTTGGACCACTGAACTACAGTCAGGTTGTTTTTCTCCTCATTCCAGATGAGACAAACCTGCACTAACAGCACAAGTCTTCTTCTCCACACTAGAACCCCCAGAGGAACAAGAATCTAGGTCTAGTAAGTGGACCCTGAATACCCTGAATTATCTCCCTCTACCTTCTCTGCAGAGATTTGCAAGCAAACCTTCCTCTTCAGATGCTAGCAAATTGTTCTAAATGCAGAAAATTTAGCTATTTTTAAGGAATCTAGCCAAGCAAATTTTGCTTACCCCACTGGCAGATTTATTTGCTCAAATCTAGAAAATGTGACCATACTTAAGAAGATTTGGCCTATTGCAAGTAGAGCTGTAAGAATATATTTTCTTTTTAGACAAAAATAAGACAAAATGTCTAAAAACAAGGCTATTTTACTTTCTTAGAAATCAGTTGTTGCAGTGTATATAAAAATAATACTGAAGCTGGATCAAACATTCATAACACTGTAGGTGAAAAGTGCATTAATCACATCAAGACATTCATGTAACAGTAGACTAAAGAGTGTCATTTTAGAAATAGACACCAAGAGTCTTTAAGTTTTATTATTACTAAAAGAGTCCTGTGGAATCTTCCGGAAAAACCGAACTGGACGCCTGGAAGAATGTTGAGTCAGGTTATCAGAGGTTAAAGTATGATAAAGAGTCATTATAATCCAAGTTATTGGGAAAAAGAGGGTTGTTGTGTGTTTGATGGTCAAGGGGTCAAAAGGTCAGAGGCATAGCGTAATTGATAACGCTACACGGGGGATGTGTGTGTGTGCATGCGCGGTTCACTGGGACCATTCATGCTGTGTGTAAAGAAGTTTGCTGTGTTGAACCGTGTGTGGAGCTCTTCAATAAACAGAGATGTGTTCCCGTTCTCTAAAGACACTTCGCCTCTCTTCTTTAGCTCACCGGTACCGAGTAGGAGCTCCTCTAGCTCACACGTTACACCATTTAAGCGGAACACTGCCAGTGCCTTTTAGCTTCCAACACACAGTGGGATTTGTAGAGGTACGTTGTCCATGAGGTACGGAGTCCACGAGCTAACGCTAAAGCTAAAACAATAGCTACAGGTTATTGTAGCTCAGTACTTTACCTTAAACTATGTTTTTCTTGGCTCTGTGCGCTCGGTCCTGCTGCCTGTTTGTTCACACAGTGAATAACGTTAACTTTATAGATCTAACTTACAGTAGATATAATATAAAGAGCACTTCTGTAAGTAATAAAACCTTTGACAGTGTGAATTAATCCCTGTGTGCATGTTTTTCAGGTGACGAAGTCTTGGAGAGATGAGAGGAGGTGAGCAGCTGAGAAAGCCATGCTGCAGAAAATTACTTTAACCACAAAATAAAGTGTTTGTAAAATGGAGTGGTATTTTTTTTACGGTCTTTCACACCAAATAATACTGAAATACTACCCAGTTCTGGATATTTTGAAATAATAATTTGATGCAGGTGAGGGAGCAAGCTGCTAAGTTTGTTTTCACTGTTGCTTCAGTGATTCCAGTACTTTAATTACTAGTCCTGTTTATACACATCTGGGAAAGTCTGTTAGCTTACATATGAATTTGTAGTCCTTGTACAGCCTAGATTTCCTGTCTGAGGTACAAATGAATTTACTATTATGTTAAAATGTAAGATTTAAATATAGATTAACTTTGTTCCACTTGTTAAATGCACCTAAGTCTGTTCAAAATTAAGATTTTTAAAAGTTCGCCAGGTCTGCAATTTAAAAATAAAGTTTTGGTTTAAAAAAAACTGCTTTCGGTGGAGGCATTTCCGGTCATGGTTGTGACGTCATTTCCTGTCATGGTTGTGATGTCATTTCTTGTCATGGTCGTGCCGCCATTTTAGACGCCATTTTGATGTCTGCAGCCAGATCATCTTGGACAGACCCGACAAGTCACACTGGTCTGAAACACGAGAGTAAATTCACCCCTCCAATGGGATGAAAAACTTCAGCGTCATTCCTTCATCAGTGATGTCTGAGCTTGTGACAGAATATGCAGGATGTGCTTTATCTGTGTGAAAGTAGAGGTGTTATCTTTGAGTTGCTGTAGCAACGACTCTAAAGGGACCTCTAACATAACGACTCAGCAATTTCCATCACAGTGAAAAAAGATCTGAACAGTCAGCAGAAGTTATTTCCTCAAGCTTAGAAACTATAAGTAATAAAGTTTTCATTTTTGTTTTTAAAGAGAAAAAGGTAAACACCATGCCTGGAAAAATCCCACCAGGAAGTTGCTTCCCAGCCATCATTTTCCAGAAACTAGAAGAATAGAGAATATAAAGAGCCTTCATTGTCCCTCAGGGGGAAATTCAGGTGTATCAGCAGTAAAGTGACAGGCAATTTGAAGCACAATTTCCACACAAAGGTAAACATAAGAATAAGAGCCTGAACAATAAGGGAAGGTTTACAGGATCAAATGAAACCCCCTACAGCCAGTAAAAGTAGCACACTCAGAATCCAGATATGTGTGACTGAGGAGGAGAGTTTAAAATGTACACGTGCATAAAAAACTGTAAACCACTTTTCATTTCAAAGCCCAACACACTGACATTCACTGAAGAGCTACCAGCAGCTCAGTACTTCCTGTTTCTCCACCTGGACACCCTGATAAGGACGAGACCAGTCCTTCCCCCTGTCTTCTAAAGGAAACCCACTAATGTGGCTGATTGGTTGAACAGCTACAACTCCTCCACAGTAACGACTCCTGAGGTGATCAAACGCTGCAGGCGGCTAAACGGCCTGACAGAGCATGCTGATTTGAACGTAATTGCCAGGTTGGAACCCTCCTCCCTATGTGCCCCCCCCTCCCCCGCTTTCTGTGCACCTTAAACGACATGTTTCCTGTTCATACTCGTCCATATTTACTAACTGGGCAGAGCCACTGAAAATGACCTCATTCTAATTAGGAGTTCAACTAAACTCCATCTATTAAAGTGCCTCTATGGTTGCTATCTGAGAGCTGAAGGTGGTCCTGATCAATACATTATATAATTAAATTACATCAATACATTTGACAGACTTTTCTTAAATAATGAGCATCAGCTGCACTGGGTAAACGAAGCTGCTGTACCTGAAATGGCCTGTAGGAGGGGGCCGTCAGGGACAGGGGGCAAAGTTTATTACTCTACTTTAATCCATCCATCCATCCATCCATCCATCCATCCATCCATCCATCCATCCATCCATCCATCCATCCATCCATCCATCCATCCATCCATGCCTAACTTGCTTAGGCTTATGATCAAAAACACAAAACAAATTAAATCTATTAAAATGTAATTTACATCCTCACTAATCTATTAAAATATTGTATAATAAAATGATAAAATCATCAATATTTATGAAAAAAAAATCAAAATCAGAAAGTTTGTACAAATCCAACAGACTCGGTAATATTTGTTATACTGGAATAGAAAAACGTCCTATTATTATTATTATAGTTATTATTATTAATATTATAGTTGTTATTATTATTATTATTATTATTATTATTATTATTATTATTATTATTAATAATAATAATAATGATAGTGTTGTTGTTATTATTGCTCAGATGAAGGGAATAAAAAAGACTTGTGCTCGTTGATGAACCATCTACGAAGCAGCTGCCGTGCTTTGCTCGTAGCGTCTCCAAGACTGTTTGCTAACGTTTGTGAGGATGAGCACTCCCGTGGTTTTAAAGAGCGGGGGTGGGCTCAGGTAGCCAAAGGTGCTCTGATTGGCTCTGTCCTCTAGAGAGGAGTGGTCTTTTCCCTTCTTGATGTCAGCAGAGGAAAGATTTAGAAACCACCTGTTTTAGCATTAGCTCAAAACACACTTCCCCTAAAATGAGAATCAGGAAGTGAAAACAGTAAAAAAAAATATTTGAAGACTTTTGGGTCTCAGACACAGTCTTTGGGACTGATATGACTGTTAGAAGATCTTCAGAAAGTGGATTTTGCAGAATATGGACCTTTAAAATCGACACATTTGGTCTCTTCTGATTCTTTACATTTGATCATCATTTAACTCAGAGTTCTGTCAAAGAACAGCTCAGATAAGATTGATCAGGAAAATTTCATAAGAAAAATGAGCAAAACTTGAGAGTGTGCCGAACATGTAGTTGAAGATGAACTGGATTTAGAGCTGTTTGATGATCCACACTAGACCCAACGTCTCTTTCTATCTGAGTACATAGATCTGTCATATCCTATCTGAGAAATGATGGAGGTTAATCTGAAACATCCCTAAAAATATAAAGAGCTCTGGGTGCTCATTTATAAAACTTTGCCTAGAATCCTTACTAAAACTTGCTTAAGCTCAGCCAAACAATTTTAGGTACGCAAATTCCATTTCCGATTTATAAAACCCTGCGGACGCACAGATCCACGCAATTCTGCTTTATAAATCGATGTCAGACCTAGAACTGTGCTCAGCTGTTTTTGGGTCAGAACCCTCCTCCTACACACCCACATTCTACCATATATGGTCAATGCTAAGTACCTCATGAATAATTGCATATGCATAAGCCGGTGGGTTTCTGGCTTTTAACAGTAAATCGTGACAACAGAGAGGTTTAGGAAGCGTAATTTTACAGAGGCTGAAACTCGAGGTGCTTGTGGTGAAGTGGATGGACGGAAAAATGTTTTATTAGGTGGTGAAATGTGACGAATTACGAACACGGAAGTGCTCCGAGAGACGTCTCGTTGCAGTGAGTCTGCTGTCAGTCTGACAGAGGGATCGTGAAGATCTAAGAGAAACGTTTAATGACAACATTTAATTGAATTCAAAGGGGAAGACACGTCATGCTGTTCATCCTATTAAACAGTCAACCTGTTGGATAAAGTAATCGCTGGTTGAAACCTGAGAACAGCCGGTGACACCGGGTTTTACTGGTTCTGATGGTTCTGTTGATCTAATACTGGACCCAGTTGATTCATAGGATGCTCTAATGAATCTATCAGCTGATCGATCGTCCAGTCATTATCTAGAAATCTCTAAAAACTCTCTCCCATTCATCCGGAGTCTGACTACTGGCCGAGCTGCGCAGCGCATCCAGCGCATTATGCACAAGTGTCCCTGCAGGGATTCCTAAGTCTCAGAAATCATAATTAATGCACCAATAAGTGCAGTTTGTTATATAATCTGAAGACGACTGGATGAACATAATGGGATATTTTTCGAAAATGCGACATATTTTCATTCAGATTTAAATTTGTATTATTTTTAGAGACGGGATTTGGTTCTGTGTGCGCGAGGGTCTACAAGTCTTTAATTGTGTCATAAATTCAACATTTTTCATCTCACCAGCTGCTCTGACTGGTTTCACGTCTCCAACAGGTGCTTACGCAAGGTCTAAAGTTTGCTTAGAGTTGCGCACATTTTTCCGTTATGTTTTCTTTTATAAATCCCAAATTTTGCGTAAAAAGTGACCTACGCAACTTTTTGGCCCATTTTGTGCGTAAGCAAGTTTTATAAATGAGCACCCTGATCAGTGTCTCATCACCTAAAGTGTGGATTTTGGGCTTCGTTCCAACACGTTGAAGCTGAACTCCTGAAGCTGTTTTCCTTCAGTGGAAACATCCAGCAGCTGAGTCACAGTCACTGGAGTCCAGCTTCGTTCTAACACTAGGCTGCAAACCTGTTAGAGGCTCATGTGTTACCTGCCTCTAAACCAGCTCTGAGATCAAATAGAAGAAGATTCAGGTTTGAGCTGCAGGTCACCTCGGCTCCTGAATGCTGACTTTTAACTTACAGAAGCTAAAAGCTTCACCCTGCAGGAGGGGTCCAGCCTGGTTTCCACTACACTGAAATGCTTCAGTGAGAGTTTCCATCAACCAGGAGTGAAAACTCCCTGGAGACTCTACTGTCTTTGGCAGGGTTTGAGGAAAAGTGTTCCTCTATGAATTCAGCTGATGCGAATAAAAACATGGCAGCATCTAAGTTTTTCAAACACACTGGAAGATGGCAATTAAAGTGAAGAAAACGAGGTTTATTCATGTTTCTCTTCATTAAAGGATGTCTGAGTGTTAAACAGGAAATCATTGAACTGTTTTTGTTCATTTGGTTGATGGTTGATTCTGGAGCAGCAGCCAAAGCCTGGTTTGTTTTAGACTGAGGCTAAAATACAGAAATCTCCTTTAGTCATTCTGTGTGCATCCAAACTACACACCCAACATACAGGATGGATGGTTTTCTCTGCTCTTCTGTCAAGAAATCCTGATTCACTTCTAAGAAAAGCAGCTGCTGCCTGGAGCTGTGATGTCCTGCTGCCAGCCCGCCTGTCATGACCATGATGCTATTCTAACGTTCTCTCATTCTTTGCAACCAGTTCATGACCAACTCAAACCCTGATGTAACAGTGAAACTAAAACAACTCTGTTCATATTCCCTGCATCTCCAAATGTGTGCTGACATGAATGGCTAACTGGAATAGACTGAGCGTGCAGCAGCACAACAATCCCCCGAAGCGCTACGCTGCCACGTTATGAGGCTTTGTGACCACAGATCCACTGAGCCAGCGCTGGGCGCCGACTGTCTCAACATCTTAGCAACTCATCAGGTTGAAGGGACAATGTGTTGAAATGACAGTGAAACAACGTGAAAGAAAAGTGGTGTTGTCATGTCGGTCACACTCAGTAAACACGTTGGACAGATATTCAGAGCTCACTCAAGTTTTATGGTTGAAAACTCATAAATGATCATCTTTGTTCAACAAACCTGAACAGGCTCAGGCTCTGTCAGAGGGATTTCCTCTGGTAAATGATGAACTAGCTGGGCAATAAGACAATCACAATGTGGTCAAGCTTGGTGCCCCCCCCCCCCACCCCCCAAGTGAGAACAGCTGAGTTATTTAAATATCTCAAAATTAGCCGCCTATTTCTCAGCTGTGTTACTCCTGATCCGACTTGTAATGAGTATTGTTCCAGATGAATACTTTTGTTTTCTAGAGACTCCACCCACTTTCAGTGATGTCATGGTGTGTGTCATTCTTACTGTTGATAAATAGCTAATGCAACGCTATTTCAGATTGACCCAAACATCCATTTATTATTGAATGAAACTGACGTGTCTAATAGTAAACACAGAGCTAATTTAAGCATGACAAAGTGATGTTTATCCTGTTCCTCCAACAGATCAGACTTCTCAATGATCTTCCTATTGGATGTTAACATTTCATTTCGGAAGTGCATAAAAAACACTTCTCTGAACAAAAAGGGAGTCAGACAGGAAGGAAACTGTCGTCACTGTGACGGATGACTCAGTATCTAGGATGCTAAAGTCGATTCAGCCACAGCAAAGGCCAATCAGAGTCATTGTCCTGAAGTGGAATCTCCTTGGGTTCATAATGAAGGACGGGCCTGCGGAGCGAGCGTCGCTACAGCCCGTACCAAACACCTCTGAACTGAATACCAGATGAGTCATCAGAAACTCGTCACGGCTCTCGCCTGCTTTGAATATTCCCCCAAAACTCCTGCGACAGCATCATGATTTATTTACCTCATGCTCATGTATTTTACATAAAAACATACCTAATGCTCCAGAGCACTTCAGTGGTGAAAAAGACACCTCACGTATTTGTTATCTGTCTGAGTCCTTCTGCAATCAGCAGGTTTACTGTAGAGTTTAACATGTTGGACACAGAGACAAAGCCCCTTCCCTGTGATGGCTGAGATAAACTAAACTCCTTAGAAAGCTGAATTCTCATGGATTCATGTGTGTGAATCAACACAAGCCCCTCACCCTTTTTAATTCAAAACCAGAGAGGATTTCAGATTTGCAGAATTATCTGATACCACGCAGCTTAATGCTGCATAATCTAGCCAACCTGAAAATCCTGCTCCTGAGGATAAAAACCGAGAACCAAAAAAAAAAAAACCACATCAGGCCTCAGAGATGGAATTATATCTACCAAGATCACACAAGTCACCCATTAATCCTGAGCCACAGGCCGGAGCCACAAATTAACGTGAGCTGTGCAGTTAAACCGTGTTAAGATATGCACATGAAGAGAAACGCTGGGAGGCAGAGGGGCGACTGCCCGTGACCCGCCAGCTCATTTGCAGTAATGGACAATGTGGCCCCGGAGCCCGTCCTCTGTTTAAGGTGAATGTTGTCCAGATCAGCAGAGAAACGCTTGATGTAATGAACTGTTCCTGGGTCTGTTTAAAGGATCAATAACCATTCATCTCACTGATGCTCTGCACTCAGCAAAACAGGAATCTGGAGGCAGCAGCAAAAACAACCGCAAGCACCCACTCACCAGTTTACAACGCTGCTAGGAGGACGAAACAGTCTCAGCATAGATGGGGAGTGGGAGGAGGGAAAGGGGGAGAGGGGAGGAAAAACAACAACAACAACAGTCCGGGTTCTGTCTCTGGAGCCGAGGCATCGCTTCAGCCTCTGGTTGCAGCTATCTGAGGACATAAACATCAGCTGCTGTGACATCAGAGATGGGGGGGGGGGGGGGGGGG
>SSNR01000136.1:685348-748696 GCA_006937965.1 Callopanchax toddi
GGGGGTGAGGGGGGTGAGCCAGAGCAGCAGCTGCTGTGTTCATCCCCACCAGACACCTGCCCAGGCAGCAGCAGCAGCAGTAAACATACGCAGCCTGAAAACTCCGTCCTCCTCCTCACACAACGGGAAAGTTACTGGTACCACGAGCTGAGAGGTGACATGGCAAAAGGAGGAGGTGAGACGGGGGAGATGGGTGAGACAGGCACAGATGGTGAGAGCAGCAACCCTACCGGCAGAGAGAGACAGACAGGAGACCGGATTCCAGCAGACCCCGACAGGATGAAGACCAGGAACCATGGTTAGAACCTCCAGCTTCATGGAGAGACTCAGGCCCTTACCTCCTGCACCCCCCACCTCCACCACCTCTCTGTCACTCTCTGCTCACAACTCTCCAGGCCCCTTCCCTCCTCTCTCCCGCTCCCTCTCTCTCTCTCTCTCTCTCTCTCTGTCAGTTTAACACCCTCCCCTCCCTCTCAGAGGACTTGTGTGTCCAGTCTGATGCAGACCGGTGAGTCCTTGCTGCTGACAGGCAGCTTCAAGGTCAAGTTTTGTCTCTGTACCAGAGTGACACAGCACTGAGACTGGAGGGCTTCTCCTCTTCCTCTTCGGGTGAAGGTGTTGGGGTTAGCTGTAGCTATGAGCTTGGATTACAAGGAAGCTGTTCAGACATTTGGTAGAAAATGGGAGACATAGGGAGATTAAATTGTAGCTGAGTCAGTGTCAGTATTCTCTCCTTTCATCAAATAGAAACAGTTCAGGTCTAAGGTGGTCATCACAGCAGACTGGTCCTAAAGGTAAAGCTGTTTGGTCCACACCGATGCTTATTGGAACCCCAGCAAAGAGTTAAACAACTACCATGGTCCACTGTGGAAAACATTTCAAAATAAAAGCTCAAAAAGTGTGCAGAGTCCAACGTTTGTTAGACCTGACTAATATTCATAGAACCACATTTCCTACAGGAAACCATGTAGATATAGATGTTTAAATGGAGTATTGCATTCATTTAGTTCTTTGACCTATTGGAATTTTTTAAATGATAATTTTCCCTCCATTAAAAGGAGAAAGGTGTGTCTCTCCTGAACTACTGGATGGATGTTAATGAACATCTGGATGAACGTCTAAAGCTGATTACCTTTGGGGGTCAAGCCCATTAAAGATGGCCACCACAGATAAATGATATTTTTGAACACAACAATGTCTCTCAGTCAGTCAGTCTCACACATGCTGAGCTGAGACGTGGTCTGTTAAAATCTGGGACTCCTTCACAACGCTCTCTGATCACGCTCTCATTCATCATCCACTTTTCTGACGTTTGAAATGTTAGAATATGTACCTCTACAAACCCGATGAGAACATTCAGATTGATAAATTTAGTCTTCTATTCAAATATCAGTGAGCTTATGGACTTTGGTTATTGTCCATGTGAACCCTTACTACCATCCTAGAACACAGTGCTGACCTGGTTACAGAAGGGCAAATGGCTCAAGCTAGAGGTCTTCATGTGTTCGTTGTGTCAGATGGAGGTCTGATGACAAACCTAGACCACCTCCTTCAGCTGCTCAGTATGGTTCCTAAGTTCTATTTAAACAAACCAGAACCGAGGAATCGGAGTTTTAAGTTCCATTTAAACCAGAGGTCACCATCAGGCGGACCTCAGTCTGGATCCGGACCCAGACCCAGTTCTGTCCAGACCACACAGAAAATCCAGGACCCGGTCCCTGGTCCAGGGGAGGGTGAGTATCCGGGAAGGTGCGTAAGTGCTACCAAGGAGCCACCGCGAGTTCGCTGCTCACTCAGCACTGGGTAACTCTGTGCTACTATGTTTCCATGTAACCCAGCCACGTAGGGCCCAACCGGGGCCCTCGGGCTCCAGGGGGCCCACAGAGGGCCCCTCCATCAATGACATTATTCTCCCAACGGTGTTTCTGCGATCAAATCTATAGTAACTCTTATATGCGAGCCAGGATCGGGGTCAGTGAACGTTACATAAAGTCAGCAGTAGTGACAGAGTCGCAGCGAAAAATGATCTAGACAACGAATTTTTTTCAGGAGAAATAAACAAGTGAGCATTTTTTCATGCAAACTCGTGAGTTTAGTGCGTGTGGAGGCGCTGGTTGTGATGGAGTCTGACCTGCAGGAACTTTAATGAACCGGAGTTTACCGGTGCAGTTCCAGCATGTCTGGATGAATAATCAGGTTACCAGACCGAAGGTCACAAAAATACAGGTAAATCAAAATCTTTTTAAATGAAAATGGTTAAGTTGATTTTTGTTAACCAGGATTTTTAACTTTTAACTTAATTTCACAGTAAAAAGAACCACAAACCCTTACTAACTTTAATGATGAGATACAATCAATAAACCTGATTATACTTAGTGAAGTAATAAGAAAATAAATAAAGTACTAAGTAAATAAAAATATACTTCAGCATTTCTGAAGCAAGACCGGGATCCAGTTCTTGTTTCTGTTAGACTCAAACTAATTTTCAAGACCAAGAAACCAGAAAACAATCAGCCAATGAAATTCATGTTTCTTTTGATTAAGGCAACATATCAGACCCTTTATGTCTCTTGTCTACAGAGATTTACTGATCTTATCCTACAAGAACTAATACTTTATTCTGCTCAGTTAAATTTGACATGTTTATTATATTGTTGGCTGCCTAAAAGTGAAAAAAAATTATAATAGAATCATTTTTTTTGTGTTTCAATTCAAAATTTTGTGACTGAGAACTTTATACTTGGTGATTTTTCCCTGTCTTGAAACAACTGGACATCACTGGTTTACGTTCTGAATGTGGTCCTCGGAGGACTTGGCCCCTTAGCAAATTAAGGTTCCCCACCCTGCCTTAAAGGCTCAAAAGGCGCCTTTGTTTTCTGACAAACATTATATTTTGTTTTACTGTAGATTTTTTCTTTATTTAAAATATTCAGCTAGATATCAGTGCTTATTAGTATCAGTACTCTGCTTCGCTCCTTCTCTCTTAGACCAGATCTACAGTGGGGCAAAAAAGTATTTGGTCAGCCACCGATTGTGCAAGTTCTCCCACTTAAAATGATGGCAGAGGTCAGTAATTTTCATCATAGGTACACTTCAACTGTGAGAGACAGAATGTGACAAAAAAAATCCATGAATTCACATGGTAGGATTTTTAAAGAATTTATTTGTAAATTAGGGTGGAAAATAAGTATTTATTAGGGCTAAAGTAACTCTTGCACCGGGACCCAGCTCAACCTTGCTACGCCACTGATGTAACCCTTTGAGAGTCCACACACTGAGAAGACTGACATGTTTTTAGCATGAAGATCATTTGTTCAGAAGTAAGTATTGACACAAGTAGAAAAACTATTGGGATTTTGATGTTTGTTCTATACAACCAACTTCTGACCCAATGATCACAAAACAAATGGCATTTCCTCAGCTCTCAATTCATAGTGTGAAATAATAATTTAGTAAATGGTTGAAAAGGACAAGAGTTGTTTTTTCTTTATAAATGTTTAGTTGTAAATATAAATTATGAGTGGATTCTTAACAACAGAAAATGTATTGTGTTATATGTGTGTTTTAATCATTCACATCTAAACACAACCATGGGCATTTTTGACTCTAAAACTATCGATGCAAGAAGAGAAAATATCAGTTGGAGGAAAGCTGTCTGTCTGTCTGTCACTCTCACACCTGAGCTTTAAGCATTAGGTTGAGAAATGATGGTGTTCTGTTCATTTAGATCAAATCTAGATCAAATCTGTGTTCTTATGAGGTGTAAAAAGATTTCATTTAGTTAGCCCTCAGCGTGTTTTCAGAATGACTTTCTGCTACTAATACACCAAACATCAGTCCTATTTGTGTAAAACGGACTCAGTAAAAGCCACTGTTCTATCTGCTAATGTTGATTAGCTGTGGCAGCCATCTTGAATGGAGATGACTTCATTGGGTAACTGGTAGACGTGCATCTTGGGATTACCTTCTGAGTGTTTTGTCCCATCCAGCGGTTTAGCTGATCAAACAGGGGAACACAGACATAAACATGATTGCACACCTTTGTTTTTTGGATGTGCAAAAACCAAAGACCCAGCCCTGAATCCACCAACAGAAGGAACAGGTCAGACTTACTGCGAACCACAGCTGGCATGGAGCAGCATTAATATCCAGAGTGAGCCTCTACCCAACAGAGAAGAAGTCTGCTAGGGGTCGAGCCCCGTCCAACCCTAGCACTAAAAGGTCCGTCGCCACGGTGACTGTTGTAGCTGTGTGTGCTGGAGGTGTCGACTAAGGGAGAGAGTGGATCTGTGCTGCTGTGCTCCCACCACTCTGCTTCCAGGATTACTGTTAATGGGATTTCCCTTAATGGCTCCTCTGGCAGGTGGTGTCCCTGTTTAGCTCACGTTGTGTCTATAAAAACACTGAGCCTCCGAGTCTTCTCTTCCACAGATGGCAAATCAGATCCAGCTTCAACAAAAAAAAAAAAAAAACTGCTCATAATGAAGGAGAAATTTTTAAAATATGAATGAACCACTTGTCTGAAGTTGATTCTTATAGCTGAATCATTGAGCTACCAAAATAAAATGATTTTGAAAATCATTAGCCTTTGTGACCATGTAAAATCCCCATGTGTGTTAATAAAACATGAACATTTCCCTAATACATCTAAGTATTTATAGCTAGAAGTTGTTAAACTTTATAATTGATATTATGATTTATTTATTAAGATGCTGTAAAAGAAACAATGCTTGATATTTTATATATAGGCAACATTTGACCTCTCATAATCAGGTAACTTCTCCTAAAACATAGAATTAAAGATCCGCAGCCACAATGGCAGGGAAGTAAACACCCAGAGTGAACAGGAGGCGGAGAGGCACAACAATGCAGCTACGTCAGAATGGAACGCAGCTAATGAGGATAAAGCAGCTTGTAACATCTCTCCATAAGCTTCTGAAAGCAGAACAGCATGTGACATCAGCAGGATCAGCAGCGCCGCTTCATCTGTTGTAACAGGAAACAAATGAGCTCAGACCAAAACAAACCCGGCAGGGGTGACAATCCTATAGAACCTCTGAGTCCAACAGAAAAAGACTGATTTTCACAAAAATAATTATAATTAAATAAATACACACTACTCACTTAAGGTTAGGGATAATTTCCTTACTAGTGAAATTCATGGATAATATTAAAAGTTTCCTCCACAGGGATTGTATATCATGAAAGTAGAAGCAGTGCTTTAGGTAGGCCGGTACGGTCTGGTCTGTTAAATTTGACCTCTCGGCGTACTGGGACTTTTTCTGATGTTACGTCGTTGATCTTCAGTGGCCGTAGTTACTTTGTGGTAGAGCAGAGCATGCTGGGAGGTGCGGAGAAGCAGGGCGGAGTGGGGAAACACTGAGGGATGGGAGAACTCATCTGGTTGTTACAGGTGTTATACCAGATTCTGTCACCCCTCACATTTTTAGAGGGTTGCAAAATTTGACGAAACACCAGATGAGAGAGGAAAGTGGGGGGAAACAATCACAGCTGGTCAACAGACTGAGTTTCTGAAGGTACTGACATATTTTCAGATGGAAGGTTAGAGAATATTGATAAAGTATCATGGGTTTAATGAGACCAGGCCTGTTTTACAGAAAGACACCATAACAATAATAAGGTTAATGAAATCTTAGTCTAAAATGAGCTTATCGCTTCTTTATGCTTTAAATGAGCTTTTATTTTATATCTTTATTTTTAATGTTATTTTTCATTTCCACATTAATGCCATGAGACTTGAAGTTATTAAAAGTGACTTCATGACACATTTTAAAAATTATTAAACCTTTATTTTAGCAGGTCTAATGTTTTATAACCAGTTCTCATCAACAGATATGACCTGACTGACAACCTCAGAAGGTACAACACAAAGACAAAAACACCTGAACATATAAGAACAAATCCATGGATGAAGAATCAGTTCATAGTGAAGGAGAGTCTGAATGGATGTGATCAGAGTCCAATCATCTCCACAGTCCCCAGAAGAGACCCCGCCTCCTTTATCAGCTGATCTCTGGTCCTGATGCTGCTGCTCTAACAGGAGACTGCAGATGTGATCAAACTCTCCTCAACAGACTGAGAGAACATCTGGAACACTGAAGGATCTCAGCTTCCTCATGTAGTAAAGTCTGCCCTGTCCCCTCAGTGAACAGCATCACTGTTAATTATTATTATATTATTTTATGTTGATGAGATCCTACAAATCCAAACAGCCAGGTGAAGTTAAAGATGCTCACCAAGTATCAAATGTTTTTAAATGCTTTTACTGTTTTTTGCTAATTGTGTCTGGGATTGTGTTTCATGTTCACCTGTCTGCAAGATGAATTTCCCTACGGGGACTTCTATAATAAAGTGAAGTGAAGTGAAGATTAGAGCATGGAGCAGGTTAGTTGCTTCAAAACAAACCAGATAAAAAGACTAAAAGGTTCAAATGTCCTGTTCAAAATCTGTTGTTTCTACAGATTAGTTTGTGACTTGTTGGAATAGACATGGTGAATTGTTTTATTAATTACTGTGTCTGTCAACCTTTTTAGTTGAGTAAAAACTGGCTATATTTCATTCTTCCTTTATTTTTCAAAGTTATTTGAGAATGAGGTCATCCAGTTTAAATACATTTATGTTGTTGGTTGTAAAGAGCTGGAGGGATATTTTAATTTAACCTTTTATTCTATTTTTAAGTTTTATTTTTCAAGACATGTTGAATAGAGGTTTTTTTTAATAACTTCACAGATCTTGTAGTTGACCAGATCTAAACCTGTGGGACAAAGAGCATGTTGGTGTGGGACAATGTGGGACATGTTCAATACTAAAGGGTTGTCCAAATTTAAACATTGTATTAAAAATACACACATTCAAATTATCAACTGATATTAATACGACTACTAATAATTTATCACATTGAGAACATTTCTTTTTACTTTCAACACATGACTGGGCTGGGATTTGAACTCAGATCAGCCATGTGAAAGGTGGGTACTCTACTTCTGTGCCACAGCTCAGTTATTGCTCTTCTCTGTGTTTGTCTCTCTGTCACTCACTATCCTGCTGTAGGCAGAGTGCACAAAGACACCCTCAGCCATACAAGCTCGCTGCATATCAGATTAAAACGAGTCGCCCAGATAGCGGGCTGCACTACTGGCTCGTCCCGGTCCGGTCTGATGGCCAGTCCAGCCCTGGTCTGAGGGGGCAAGATTTTCATTTGAGGGGCAATGCCCCCTCTTGCCCCAGTGTGGAGCCGGCCCCGCCTGTCATTCATTTAAAATCCTATTCAGTCTGAATAATTTACTGAACAGAGAATCCACATCAGGTCGTCACCATCAACCAGATTACAGTTTTTGCCCATTGCTTGAACACTATAGACACATGCTTAGACCAAAGTAACAAAACCTGAAGGTTTTGTGCAATACCTTAAACACAGTGTAACCATTCCTTAAACAAAAGTGCTGCTTTGCACTTTAGTTCCATTTCTGCAACACACTTGCTCCTGCACACTACACACTATTTCATGCATAAGACACTTTGTTCATAAATGAAATCTCATGGTACCATTGGGACAACACATCGCTTCCAAATACAAAACACATTGGGTGATTGAAAACACCTAGACACACACCTGACAACACTCACTTACAAAACTCAACACAATCAGCCAGACATAAATAGGCCTCAGTTCAGCCATTTTCAGAACTTTGCAAGCATGGAGGCAAAAAGAGCAAGAGGTAGAGGAAGAGATCATGTGGCCAGACCCAAACAGACGGTGGGATCCATAATCCCACTCACGCACAATTGCCTAGTTTTTCCTTTATTTACAGTAGTGTGTTTTTTTGTTACTGCATGTACAGTACTGTACTGTAAAGTATACTGTAGTACTGCGATGTGCGGTATTGAGTTGATATTGTTTGTAACCTTTCAGTACTTTCATTTTTGATTGTTGGGGAAACCTTTGTTGTGAACAAAAACAGTGTTCCACTGAGCTTCACAGAAAGCTAACTGATGAACTGAATAAAAACAGTGAAAATGAAAGACTGCATTGTTTTATATAAAGTACTCTAGTGTGTTGCTTCCAATCTGAAAGTGTATTCACATGATGCAAGTGTGTATCATTTTGTCGTCAGAGTTTCATTTTGACAAAGGAATGTTACGTTTTGATAGCAGAGTTTAGGTTTTGATAGTCGAGTTTCACTTTGACACAGATGTGAATGGTATATTTCCCAGTGTTGTGTTATGTTTACTTGTGTGTAGAGTTTTGGCACAATGAGCCAAGTTTTGCTAAATGTGTTCAAGCAATGGGCAAAAACTGTAATGCATGAGGGACCACCAGGGACATTATTACAAATGACCTCTCATATGTGAAAACAAACCTTTCATACAAAAAGAAGTAGAATATTGATGAAGCCCTAAACTTCCACATCAAGGAACGAGAAATGACAACAACAACAAAAAAGTAATAAGTAATAAGTTATGAGTAATAATAACAACATTATCCAGGTAATACTAATGGGGCGTAATATTGTTGTTTTATTCAAACAGGCCTGTCATATTTGAGTTGAGTAGTTTTTCCTGTCAGTTCAGTGCCTCAGTAACACACATGGCTAAATGAAACCATGTTTCATATTTAGAATAAGAGGAAATGAGAATAAATTAAAAACAAACTGATGTCAACTGACTGAATGATTTAGTCCATTTCTGTTTTCCAGCTTTGCTGCTAACTGACCACTAGAGGGCAGCATTACATCATGAAACAGCACACTCAGCAGCAGGTCTTTAGAACCTGGACTCTCCTACGGTCCACAGAGAACACCTGAGTTCCTCTACATGTAGCTTCCTCCAGCTTTAGATGATGTCATTCCATCCTGTGATGAGCAGAATGACTGGGCTGAAGGAGCTGCATTCAGATGAGACACACACATTTTTCCTTCCTTTCTTTTAACTTTTGACCAAAGCATTGTCTCCTGCCATTCAGAAGTCTTTCGATTCTCGTCTCACCAATTAAAGTGAGGCAGACTCAGTGAGGGGGGAGGGAGGACGAGCCATCTCCATCAGCCTGCTAACCACTCAGGGGAGCTCATTAGAGCCACCTGCAGCCCAGAGGCTCGGTGTTGAGCTGGCACTACTTCTGACACCACATCAGCACCATCAGCTTTAACTCCGTAGAAGAGGTGGAGGGAGAAACCAAGGAGAGCTTTCAGCGTCGTCTCCCGACAGCCTGTCACAACAGTGAGGTGTCCAGATGTGAAATGTTACCACTGATACCACAGCCGGCTTTCTTTGAGCAGCCTCCTGGATCAACTCACCACATTTGGTACAAAGAATAAAGCAGTTCAAGATGATAGTGGCAGCACCAGTTCCATCAGGAACGTGGGTCTAATGTAATCAGTCCTGAGCTGATAGAACCATACACGTCTCTGTCACATTCAGACAGGATCCGAGAGAACCAAGCCTTGGTCTCATGGGAGAACCTTCTTCAGAGCGTTAAAGTGACTGAGCTCACAGGAAGCTCCATGTCGGGTCCAGACATCCGACACGCCTCATTGAAACAAAGTTGGATGGCGAGGCAGGGTGTGCAAAGAGCTGCCATGTTGTTACTTTAAGAGATGTGTAGTACAGTAGGTGCTGCGCTGGGTTCAATGAGTCACCACGGCAACAGGCGGCAGATGTTTGTGTACACAGGCAGAGCTGGGTTTAATGAGTGTTTACTGTGTTGTGCAGGAAAACGTTGACTGTGTCCTGCTGTCAGGCTGCTGAGTGCCAGCTCACAACCAGGTGATTTACTACAACCAGGACGGAGGAGGAGCAGCTGTTTCTCACATTCACATTAAAAACGTCTCCCTCTCACTACAACACGTGTCAGTATCATCTTATGATCCCCCCCCCCAGCCCTGGATCAGGTCACGGGTCAATAATTAGGCCAGTGTTGTGCTTCCTGTAAGAGCTGATGGCTTACCTACAGCTCTAGTGTTAAACACTCCTAAAATCACAAACAACACACAATATAAGGTCTAGAATCAACAAATAAGAAGCTGTCGGGCAGCAGATGTTTCTCACCTTTACTAACGCTGCAGTTATTTTCTATATTATAGAGACTACATGAGTTGATCACATGATCAGAGTGAAGAACACAGTTGTTGTTTGTTCCAGCACAGCTGCACTTCTTCTTCTAAACAGTAGGAGTCACTAATGAGATTGGTGCTAAACAACAGGAATGGCAGCAGAAGAAGAGTTGTACTCTTTAAAAGCATAGATATCATATATATCACTAGATACCTTACTCGTGATGTTTGTCAATGGACCCTGACGTAGCTACGCTGGCGGCCATCTTGGGGCAGCTCGCTGCCCTCTTTCATAACACTGGTGTCAATGGAGCATGTACCATTAAATACCTCTAACTTGCTCAATTTTTAACCGATTTTCAAACGGTTTGCCTTTTTATAAACATCAGAGACGTGGCTGTGAATATATATCAAAATATAACGATAATGGTCGGGAAATTCATGAATTGTAAAAGTATCATATCTCAAGTCTATACATAATAAGGTTTGTAAGAAAGTAAACTGTAAATCTGTTCATTTTTCATGAAGTTATGAGCGTTTTTAGTTAAATTGATGCTCACCTTCCATCTGCTGCCATAGAGAGCATAACGTCAGCTCGCTGCCCCAAGATGGCCGCCGTGTAGCTACGCTGTTGAACCCAGGATGGTTCATCTAGTCTTTATATATGATATCTATGTTTAAAAGTCTCTCGCATAAGATCTGTTCTTCAAACACAAACATATATTCACTTTTAAGGGGTTTTAAACATATTTTTACATTAGAAGAAACTGAAGTCCTTACAGACATTTGATGTGATGGTTGAATAGATGAGATTTTATCTATAAAGACCCCAAACTGCTTGGGTAGAGGACTGCTCTGCTGATGAGTCACACTGTGCAAATGCCTGTTCACAAATCAATACAATCATTTCATCTTCACATCCCTACAAACACTGACAGCTGGGCTGGGTTCTGCATCTTTACGCCATGTGACTCATTTGAAACTGAATTCAGATTCTTTTAAAATCCTCTCCCTGCCAGCCATCATTTGGGTGAGTAAAAAAATGCACAAAGCTTTTCAGACATTTGGAGCAAACAGTAAAAATGTGTGAAACAAACAGTCCTGGGAAATTCTACAAATCAAAAGTCAACAAATAGTCTGGATAGAAAGTCTGTCTTCAAAGGGACACGTATCGATACAGCCGTCTCTCTGAAGACGCTCCGGTTACTGAGACCTGATAGAGATGAAAGCTGCCAGCACTAAACAGAATAATGTGAGCAGCTCTTTGAAATAATGTTGTTTTCAGGCCGAGTGAAACAAACATCACAAGAACTGTTAAGAAACTCCAACAGCATCCATTATGTGTCTGATGTCCACCATGACTCCAGTCTGAGATGAATTTATAATCAGCGCCGTCTCCTATGTGCTGCTTGGCTTAATCTGCACAATCCATCAAATAGACACCTCTACGAGCTGAATGGAGACGGAAAAATAGTCAACCCAGCTAACATAAACACGCAACCACATCACTGACCTCCCATGCAATCACCACCATCTGGATCACTTGATATTTCAATCAAAACTGGACAAACATCTGTGGTTTAATCCATCTTCTCATCTCCAAGCCCCGCCCACGCCTGCAGAGGGACATTAGAGGCTAATCAGATGTTAAAAGGCTTTTCATCAGGACAAGGGAAAGAGCAGACTGGTGTGTGGAGACCACTGGCTGAGCAGCAGCACGGCCCACCAGTGGTCCACCACCTGCCCCCACCAACGCTGCCCCCCCCCTCCCACGCACACACACACACACACACACACACACACACACACACACACACACACACACACACACACACACACACACACACACACACACACACACACACACACACACACACACACACACACACACACACACACACACACACACAGAGCCAGTGCTCTGGAGCGTCACTGTGTTGGTGTTTGCCGTTTGGACGAAGCAGGTTCATGTGCTTTTTGTGATGAATTGTTTTGTGGTTTCTTTCATTCCAGCCCTGCTTTGTGCTGTGGGGCTGAGGGAGGTGGGACAGAGGGGCGCTGTATTCTGGACAGGCAGATGCAGGCAGCCAACACAAGCATCAGAGACATCCCGACACTGAGAGAACTTCCAAACGTCACACGCTGAGACCCTGGCTGGTTGGAACTCATCGGTAAAACAGCTACATACAAACACTACACATAAAAACACTGTAATTGTTGGGCAGTCATATGCTGTGTATTACTGTTGTACCTATGCCCTCTGTTTTTGTTTGTTTGTTTGTTCTCTCTCTCTTTGCAGGTCCAGAAGCAGATTCTTCGTACCTCTTGTATTCTTTTCTCTCTGTTAACTTTCTCTCCCACCCCTCTTTCTGTACCCTTCCCCTTCTTTTCCATCTACATGTCCATTGGGATTCAAATCAAACCAAAAAACAATTCTAATAAAGATCATTTAAAAAATTTCTATTTAGATACAAATCAGGTGGAGCATTATAGCAGCTGCTGTAACGCCTCAGCTGGAACAACAACACTGTTGGACTTGTTCTGGTACTCAGACATTAATCCTGTTTGCTCTACAGCCAGACAGGACACAGGGTTAAAAAGAAAAAAAGCTATTCACACGAGTTACAGCTCTATTGCTGAGGTGGTGACTGTTGTGTTTGATGAGGACCACTCAACATTACATCTGACCTGGAAGAACAGCAGTCAAACACACACAGTATATCACCATCTCTACACACATCTCCATTACACCTTCCTCTCCTCTTGGTGCACGTGACAGTGGTGATAAAGGAAAGTGTTCAGCAGGGAGGAATTGCAAATGAGCACAAATTGATTGAGCCTTCCTTCTTGCTAATTGCTTGTAGACTTAACCCAGACAAAATATAAATGTTTGGAAGATGTGGTGATGGAGAGAGGAAGAATACTCCAATTAAGGAGAAGCTGCAGAAAGGATGGACAATCAAATGGAGGTGGAACACCAGGAGGAGGGCAGGAGCAGAGAGGTCAAAGGGATAATAACCTGGTGGCCTTGCTGTAGTCATTTGTAACAGCTGCTTAATAAAGGACCAAATAAAGATCTGTCTGTGAAACACTGACACCTTAGAGAAAGGCTGCTCCCAGAGCTGCACATGTATTAATGATGTATGACAGCCATTACAATCAGCCTCAACTGTGTTTTCAGATCTAAATAACCATTAAAACATCACTTTTGTCAAGCTGAAAAACATCTGGCTCCATCCATCCATCCATCCATCCATCCATCCATCCATCCATCCATCCATCCATCCATCCATCCATCCATCCATCCATCCATCCATCATCCATCCATCCATCCATCCATCATCCATCATCCATCATCCATCATCCATCCATCATCCATCCATTCATCATCCATCATGGATGGATGATGGATGGAGGATGTTCCATCATCCATCCATCCATCCATCCATCATGGATGGATGATGGATGGAGGATGTTCCATCCATCATCCATCATCCATCCATCCATCCATCCATCATGGATGGATGATGGATGGAGGATGTTCCATCCATCATCAATATGTTTCTATCACATTTCATCAACACAAATTCACAGGTTGGTTTAACATGAAGAATTTCTGTTCATTTGACTCAATTCTTTTGAGTTGCTTCCAAAGTAAAATATCTGTGTGACCAATGTCCACTATGGAATTAAGTTGATCCTACATGTTCTTTTTTTCAGTGCATTAGGGGCACAGCGATGTTATCAATCAGCGTGGTCAACCTGGGTTCGGGGGGTCCTGATCCTGTCCTGGTGACATTCAGAGCCTCGCCCACTCTCATGTGGTGATCTGGTCACTGCAGCCATTAAAGATGGATGAGCTTTGCCTCATTGAGATGCGAAAAAGACAGACAAGGACCCCAGGTGGTGGCAGCTTCCCTGATCACTGCAGCCACTCTCAGGTCATTATTGACTGAGTCACAGGTCACTAGTGAATCCACGTCAGTGACATGGGGACAGGACAGAGGTGAAGCATTAGCTAACTATAAAAACAAACAATCTGAGCATTAAGCACATTTCTGTCAACATAATGACTTCATATTCTCACTAAACAGAGAAACTTTATGTTGTCACACTCAGTGTGTTGTAAAATGTTCAGAGTCAGTCCATTAGAAAATTAAAACAGATTAAAAAGTCTGAGACTGACTAAAAGTTTAACTCTTTCCTTTGGGTGTTTGTGTCATTGTGAGGTGGTGTTAGTTCAGTCTGGTGTTTATGCTGCTGCAGTGCGTTTAGCAGTAATCATGACATTTAACTAAAACAAACAATCTCATGCTAAACTGTAAAGGTGTACTAACAGGTATTATAGCATCAGCTGTACTTTTTGCACGAGAGCTGAAAATCAGCCATTCATTTCTTCAATCAGAGGATGACTTCCTGTTTCTAGAGACTCCACCTATTTGAGTGATGTCACCAGTGGGCGTGGTCCTTACTGATAGGAGCCACTTCAGAACGACCTGATGACCCTTTAAACCCTCCTGAAGACACTTTATAATATTATTTAATTGCATTTAGCCAAGATTCAAATGTTAAATTTAAACAAGTGACTAAATAAAACACAGTAAAGCCAGGTGGAGCTCTGTGATCCATGACTTCATCTCAAATCAGTTTACAGGTTGAAATGTGACATTTAAAATACCAGTTTGGATTATTTTCATGAAATCAACCTAAAATCCCTATCATGGGTTTCTTCTGACTGATCAGAACTAAGACACAGAAGCTAGATGAGACAGAACCCCTCACTGCTGCAGGAGCATGAACTCAAGGTGAATTAGCATTTCCATACTAGACTGGATCTGACAAGCCTAACCGATGAAAAGGATTCCTTTCACACTGAAGATGAAGTGTGTGAAATCGCTGAAGAACAACAGCTGAGGTAAAGTCACCTTGTTATTGATTGAACACAGATGGCGGTTCCACCAACAGAGAGCGAGCTAACGCAGCATGCAGCTCTCTCAGCAAGACCTTCACATGAGTTCAGAGAACAAATCAGCAAAGAGCTTAAATAACTTTCCCACCCGACCCCTCCGGCTGACCTGCAGTAAATCACATCCTCCTCCTCCTTGTTGTGTGGAGGATCTGTTCTGCCTGCTGCCTGTCTGCCTCAGGTGGGTGAGGATGGACTCTCCTGACAAACTGCTGCTGCTCTTTACCAGCTGCAGGTTGGAGGGAGGTGTTGTCACAGTTTACTGCCACAAGCTGCCAAACTGCACCGAGCACTCCACAGAGGAAACACTATTACTCTACTTCCTGCTGGAAGCAAGAACAGAAATCACTCCAGACATAGCAGAGGAGCTGCTGTGGAAAGTTGCATTGATGTAGCTTTACAACGCAACATGTTCAACGGTCACCTGACCAAAGGCTCCTATAGGGACGCTGTTGAAGGCAGGAGCTTCCACTGAGCTCAGAATTAGTTGCGGAGATCAGCAGGGTAACTGTACCTCTGGTGAACCACGAGGCTGGAAACAGCCAGCTGGGCTCCTCACTGTCAAACAGTCCAGGTCCAGGTCCAGAGATAAAGAAATAATACCTGGGTTACTGTGGCTCACAGCTGAAACAGCCTGATCAGGCTCACTAGCTCCTACTGTTTCACAGGCTAACTCCTTTAAAGGGACGACATGCAGAACTGCTGCACCTAGAGTTCAACAGGATCAGAACCTGACCCTGATGCAGTCGGCTCTTTAAAAAGAAACCAGCTAAGAGCAGGGTCAGAACCCTGAAAGGTCAGGGTGTCCACCCACCCACACACACACACACACACACACACACACACACACACACACACACACACACACACACACACACACACACACACACACACACACACACACACACACACACACACACACACACTGGGTGGGTTGGGGAGGGTCAGTGGACATGAAGATGTGCATGTGAGCAGAGTTACTGAGGTCTGACTCCTGTTTTTAGGAATGTTGTGGAGACAGACGACACTGCTGTCTGCAGTCAGAGTGAAGTGTTACCTAAAGGTCCGACTGTGACACTCAACAATAACACCAGAAGAGCTGAATGTGGGAACCTTTGAGCCCTGCTGGTTGCAGCACTCAGACCTGGACCAGGGCCTGGAGCTGGAGCCTCCCTTTGGAACTGATAGGATCCACTGATCATGATAAAAAGCTTCAGGTCTGCAGGATTATGAGGAGACACGTCCTCGTCTCGTCTCGTCTCGTCTTCTTCCGCTTATCCGGGTCCGGGTTGCGGGGGCAGCATCCCAATCAGGGAGACACGTCCTCAGGGCTTTAAATACTGCAACTTCATCAAGTTCTTTGACTTTAGTAATTGAACTTTGGCTTCATTCTTGAAGGTCCTCATATAGTTGATGGAGAACATGGAGAATATTTACAGAATCCTCAGACATTGGACTTTAGGGTGTCCTGGGTCAACTGGGGGCCTCCTGCCAGCAGGACAAGCCTGAAACACCTGGATCCTGACCAGATGAGCCTCCTCAGCTGACTCCTCTCCTACTCTGAGTCCCTCCTGGAGGTGTGAGCTCCTCACCCTGTCTCTATGGCTGGGCCCTGTAGAGGAAACTGATTTTGACTGCTTCAAGAAAGGTAAACAAGCACAGCTAAAAGTAGATCTGCTCAAATCAAACAAAGCCGTCAAATGTATGACTTGAGCTGATTATTTCCTGTTGAAGACAAATAGTAAAAGACCCCCATGTCTCCACGGTCTCATCCTTATCTTTGTAACCACATCACACTGCAGTTTATTAATCTGAAGACTTTTCTACAAGCCGTTGCTATGTGTGGAAATATGGATGAGGCTAATTTCTGTTAGCCTTTACAGTGTAGTGTGAGTAACCATGTGGTCATTCTCATCAGACTCAAGAATGACCACATGGGAGATGGGACAAGTCTGCAGACAACGTGTGTGAACTATAGCAGGAAGATATCAAATGTTTTAAAGTGTCCAGACTTTGAGTCCAAACAGACACATTTTTGCCTGAATCCAGCAGAAGTCCATGCTGTGGCTGGCAGACCTGTGGAGACTGGAATTACAGGTCAGAGCAGTCTGAATGCTGATTGGCTGCTGCTGACTCAGGCTGCTCCAGCCACAGAGCCCACTAATGTTAGGCCTGCTTTGGTGAAATCACAGTGTGGAGCCAATAATGCTTCAACCCATCCCCTACATGTCATGGCTGCCTGCTCACGTCTACAACCACACCAAGACACAAGTGTAGTAAATCAGCAACGATGTCTGGATCACTCTGTTTAACGTTCTTCATCCCCTGGTGACAGGAAACGTCGCTAGGTCTGAGGTACTGAGAGAATCTAAAGAAAACCCAATCCACAAGTCCTGCCCTGTTCACATAGTATAAATATACTATGCTATTATACTATACTATATACTATACTATACTATACTGTATTATACTATACACTATACTGTATTATACTATACTATAATACTATACTATATTGTATTATACTATACTATACTATATACTATATTGTATTTTACTATACTATACTATACTATATACTATACTGTATTATACTATACTATACTATACTATACTATATACTATACTGTATTATACTATACTATACTATATTATACTATATACTATACTGTATTATACTATACTATACTATATACTATACTGTATTATACTATACTATACTATATACTATATTGTATTATACTATACTATATTATATACTATACTGTATTATACTATACTATACTGTATTATACTATACTATAATACTATACTATATTGTATTATACTCTACTATACTATTTACTATATTGTATTATACTATACTATATACTATACTGTATTATACTATACTATAATACTATATTGTATTATACTATACTATATTATACTATACTATAATACTATACTATATTGTATTATACTATACTATACTATATACTATACTGTATTATACTGTATTATAATACTATACTATATTGTATTATACTATACTATATACTATTTTGTATTATACTATACTATATACTGTATTATACTATACTTGCTATATACTATACTATATTGTATTATACTATAATATACTATATACTATACTGTATTATACTATACTACTATACTATATTGTATTATACTATACTATATACTATACTGTATTATACTATACTATACTATAATACTATACTACATTGTATTATACTATACTATATTGTATTATACTATACTATACTGTATTATACTATACTACTATAATACTATACTATATTGTATTATACTGTACTATACTATATACTATACTGTATTATACTATACTATAATACTATACTATATTGTATTATACTATACTATAATACTATACTATATTGTATTATACTATACTATATACTATACTGTATTATACTATACTATACCATACTATACTGTATTATACTATACTAGACTATAGTATACTATACTATTATACTATACTAGACTATACTATTATACTATACTATACTACACTATTATATTATAATACTGTACTATACTATAATATACTAAACTATACTATACATATGCTATACTATATTATACTTCACCATACTATAGCATATAATATATATATAATATATATATATATAATATTATATATAATTATTGTTATTATTTTATTATGATATTTAATGTCATTTTATACCACTCTTAACAGGTTGTGTTCCCATGTAGGTCCAGGTCTACCAGTTTGTAAAGTGGTTCCGTGCTCTGGAGCTGGTCTGTTCAGGTAGACTGAAGACTGACTGATGTCTCATTCCTGAGGGTATCTCAGGGTTGAATCACGTGTTTATTCGTTACTCTCTTAATGAGTCAGAGATCAGAATCTTTGGACTCAAACCTTAGAGGTTGCATGAGAGAACACTTTAAACCTATTACTTCATAACTTTACACTACACTTTACTATGGGGTCCAGGGTCCAGGACTCCCTTGTAAAAGAGATTCTGAATCTCAATGGGACTTTCCTGGTTAAATAAATAAATAATAAATAATTAACTTGACTTATTTCGGTCTCTCATTTGACAATTGTTTACAGAACGTAAATTAAAATCATCTCATGAGGTTTGACTTTCCAATTTATTACCATCCAGTTCAATCCAAATGAAATCCTGTTTTATGCCAGAGCGATAATTGCACTTAACGCTGAGGAAACCTGAACATGGGAATTGTGCAATGACCACAGTGTGGGATGTCTGATTTTTTGATTCTTGATTCTTAACCCTTAGCAACTGCTGTTTTAGTATTTATTGTATTTTATTACTCATTTTTTTAATGTTCATGCACCTTAAGGATTGCACTCTCAATTTTGTTGTACCTGTACAATGACAATAAAGGTGATTCTGAAATCCAGATCCTTCTTTAAATAGTAGATATTTTTATTCTGGGGACTCTAACTCTAATAAAATCCCAAAACAAGGGGTTTAAAGCAGCAGACCTGAGAAGACTTCCTGTCAGGTGATTTAGATTTTACTGATACATTTTCATTTGATTTTTACTTCTTATGTGTACTTGAAACATGTTCTACAAAACAACATAAATACTGTTTACAAAGTGGTATCAACGTGC
Source organism: Callopanchax toddi (assembly GCA_006937965.1). NCBI lineage: Eukaryota > Metazoa > Chordata > Actinopteri > Cyprinodontiformes > Nothobranchiidae > Callopanchax > Callopanchax toddi. The sequence continues at coordinate 705,020 of SSNR01000136.1, forward strand.
TGTCTGGGATGAAGGCATACACGAACAGCAGCATGCTAAATACACTCCTGGTTCAGTGGAAATGCCTCTAATATTAATCTAGATGGAGTTCATTTAAATCCTTTGACTATTTTGCAAAACATGCATTATCTGGTGTCACTGGGTTTTATACTGACCATGAAACAACAGCAGGCTCTGCCACTGCAGCCAAAACAAAATGAAGCAGTCCTCATCTTGAGATGATCATTTTAGTCAAACTACAAATCCCAGGGTTCTCTCTGCAGACCTCTTCTGCAGGGATTTGTCCCAAGATAGGATAAACAGCAGTGTTAGCTAGCAGAGTGACAGGATTCTCCTACCTTATTGTTCGCACCGAGATGCAGAACTTCCACATCAGATCCCACATGGCCCTGACATCATCTAGAAACCTGACATCTGCCTTTTCTGAGTAGAGACCCAAGTGTCGGGCAACTGGAAGGTAAAAGGTTACATGAGAACGCAGCAGCACTCTTCCTACTAACATCCACCCATCCTATGCCACTCCTCCTCGCTCTCATTTGACCACAGAACATGTACTAGTCTTCACTTGCTCCTCTGGAATAGGACTAAATCTCCTTCCTTGAGGTTGGATTGCTGCAGTCATGGCTCTGGAGTTCTCATTTATTTTCTTCCTTTAACTCAGTCTTTGTAAAATTAGACACAGCTAGCTGCCTGAGTCCGAGGAGAGAGCAGACTTATTCAGCATTACCAAGTAAGGCCAGCTGCTGCTGAGTGGACCAGGCAGAGTCAGATCCCTCCTGCTTCAGTGTGTAACACAAACGTGTGTGTTAACATTCCTCCTCCTCAGAAGACTATTACTTACTGTGCCAATTCCACCTTAAATCATCTCTAAATCTGCCCTTAATAAGAGGGGTGTAGGCATTGTTTGCTGTCTTTGTTCCAGTCCTGCAGTGTCAGGTCTCTCTTCTCACTGGAGATGATATCTGACCCCAGGTATGTACAACCCACTGCTCCTGAATCAGGGCACCAGATTATTTCTGACACACTAGAATGCATTTGATGCATCAGCTGTCTTCAAAACAAAGTGGAGCAACATAATCACACACTGCTTAGTCAGCACAATGGAATGTAAAGCCAGACAGGGAGACGTGAAGTGGTGAGTTTCTACTACTACTGACAGTTTGTCAAAGTTCGTCTTCACATCCAATCAGACGTTTACTGGTTACCTGTGATTAGAGAACAGCTGTTTGCTCACAGGAAGGTGTCTGGCTGACCCAGGAGATGAAGACAAAAATCCATGTGCCCCCTTGTGGTTGGTTCCAGTATAAGTTGCTGAGACTGAGAGATGATTGATTTCAGGTGATGATCATTAAAACCTGCTGTTGGTTCCTTAGCAGTCATTTTGCTGAGTCAGCATCTGTTCCAGCTGGTTTCTTTGATTTGCTCCCAGATCTTTGCTCTAGTCACCTGGTCTTAGTTCTGACCTGCTCTTCGATTTCTCTTTGACTTTTTCTGTTTACACGCCTCAGCTGAGTTCTTAACTCCAGCCAACAGGTCAATAAAGTGGTTTTCTCCTCACCTGTGGGTCCTGCCTGTCCTCAGCTGCACTCCGTCAGCCTCACTAAAGACAAAACAAAGCATCCTGACAGTCTATGTTTGGGTGTCTGAAGATCAAATCTCAGCTCTTTGTTTGGGAACACAGATCTATTCAGAGGGATTTCCACCTCACAGGGAGACGAATTACCCAGGATTCACTGCACCTCAGAGGCTAAACTCCTACTGTTTATTTTGTTGTTAACGTTCTGCTGCATCTTATAGGTCACTTACATTTAAATTAACAAACCAATAAACAACAAAAATGTTGATCATTTTTCCTTTAAAGGGGTGGTTTATTCAGAATTCTTTTTTTTCAGGTCTTCATCGTTTCTAATAGGTCCCCCTGAGCCTGTCATGTAGGCCAAACATGAAAACTCTCTGTTCCCTGGTTATTAAGAAAAAACAGAATTTGTAATTTATGGCCTGTGAAATGCAGACCTGCATTTGTGCGCGGTTTGACGTCACAACGTGTATTCGCTGAGATGTCTGCCCAGCTGCTAGCTTTTTTTTTTTTTTTTTTCATAATTCAACATGGCGAAACGCAGACGGGCGTGTGTCATTTGCAGAGATCAAACCTCACAAAACAGAAGTGATACCTAATGTTTATATAAATAAAAACAAAGCATACAACATAGCTGATGTGTGGTGTAGCAGCTTTGTAACACTGTCTGCAAATCTGGAGGCTCTGAGTTTGAACCTCGGAGCTGTCTTTACTTAATTTTTCTTCATGGAAGTTAATAAATTCTGTAGGTGTAGCTATTGGCTAACTTTGTAAAATATTTTGGCTAATCTTGGTGAAATTAGAACTTATTCTGAGATATTTTGGTTAAGACACAAAGTACTGAGAGCAGTGTGTGTGTGTGTGCGTGAGGTGAGAGCAGCGGCGAGCATGTGAGGCGACCGGCGGAGTTGTACGGCGGAGAAAACACTGCTGACTTTTTGGCTGAAGGACTACGTAATGCGGAACATAGGAAGAGTCAGCCCGCATGTCGTGCGAAGGCGGACTCGGAGTTCGGTGTGGACATCAGCCCGCATGCGGGGAGCGAACGGCTGTTTGCTCGAGGCTGCTGCTGAGCTTTCAGGAGAAAATGTAAATTCAGTTGTGAGTATTACCCTTCTGAATCATTCATTGTCAAACGCTGAGGAAGCGGTTCTTCTAATTTGTCCTTCGACCGTAACTTTATCCACATAAAGCCGAGCTGCCATGTTTCAGTATCAAATACCTACAGCCAATCAGAAGCGAGGGCTGTGCATATCTAATGAGAATCCTGCTGTTTCAAACTCTGCTGTAGAATAGCAAACTTCTAAAGCTTATATTATAAGCATCAAGGATTCTTTCTTTATAAAAGTTACATAGATAGCATTGAATTACACTAGAGAACAATGCCAAACTATAAAATAACCCAGAAAACCACATCTTTAATTTTTTGATCTTGAAACTCAAACTAAGAAGGGCTTGCTCCTCCCTCCCTCCCTCAGGCATTCCTCTCTGGTGGGTTCTGGTTTTCTCTGACTCCTCCCAGATGGAGGGGACTGAAACTCCTTCAGGGGGACCAGGAGTCGTCCCACTGAGACACCTGAACCATCTGAACGGACACCTGGAGCAGCAGCTCTGTGCTCTGTCAGACCAAGGCCAACCACCTCGTTTCAGTTGCTGAGAGACGTTGCTGCAGACACGTCGGGTCGTCTCTCAGTTCAGCCTTTCATCAAGACTCCAGGAGGTTTGAGCTGTTTGACTGAAGAAACCCAACACTTCACCTGTCTCTGGTCAAACTATCAACCTAATGGTAACAATATCGTTTTTAATGATGTGTTCCAAATATTTACAACCTTCATAGAGGAAATGTAAGACATTGTGATTATTTTCATTATTGTGACCTTTGTGCTTTTCTACCATGTCTCATACAGAGAAAAGGTTAAATTCTCAGACACATAATATGAAGAACTAAATAAACCACTGGGACGTTTCACCACTGATCCGTCCTAAAAGACCATAATTCCTTCGTTAAAGCATTTTATTAGCTACTAGTGTTTAACAGCTATCTCAATCATCCTGTGCCGTTAAATAGTCTCAAAGTCATCTGGATTTTAGGTTGGTGGAGAAAGTTTAGAGAAAATCAAAAACGTTTCTATTTTTAGTTTAAATAAAGATGTCAACAACCTCAATGTGAACTTTATATTAATTCCACGTTGGTGATGTTTTATTTCATCTTCATCCAGTTACTGCTGCCCTCAACGTGTTCCAGTCGCCTCCAGGTTAAAGGGACAGTTCAGAGTTTTTTTAGTGGTGTTCTCTACAGTTTGTCTGATGTTGGTTTTGACTGAACAACATGTGAATCACTACGCTGCAGCAGGTAAACACAGAGAACTAAACAGACAACCTGATGATAAATGAGGAGGTTAAATAACAGGTAACATAGTGGTTAGATGTTTTTGAGCAGACCTGAAAATTAGCTGCTAATTGTCACCAATCTGCAGCAGTGTCTCTACTGACCTAAACATGAGTATTGCTCCAGTCAGAGGACAACTTCCTGTTTGTAGAGACCCTGGTCACGTTCCATATTCAAAGTGTTTTTTCTACTAATCCTCCCTGTTACTATATGAGTAGTCCACATGCCTGGAAACCTCCCTAACATGAATGTATTGAATGTTTTGTACCGTGCAGATTGATGTGTGTGTGTGTGTGTGTGTGTGTGTGTGTGTGGGGGGGGGGGTGCTGCTAGAGGACTCAGCACTTTACTGAATATTGATGAGGAATAGCATCAGCTGGACTCTGTGGTCTTAAAAGTCACACTATGTAACGTTCTCATATTTTAAAATCTTTTCCTTGAGCCAGTCTGTGCTAATCTGACTCTTTAAAGGGTTCATGAAAAGTCACTCAGCCCCATTGGATCCAGAATACCACTGATCTGGTGCCCTGAAGTCTCACAAAGTCAAGTGTCTCACGAGGGTTAGGCTAACCCAATGTGGCTAGCTGTTATGCTAGCTCTGGAGTGTTTTTAGCTCATGATTCCTGATTTTTTCCATCTCTCCCTGCTTGAACACAGCTGATTTCTTTGAATGAGTGATGAACCGCTCCAGTAGAAAGCAATGAAGGCTGAGGAGACATTTCAACATTTCTGAGCAGAAACAATGCTAATGTTTTAATGACAGGGATTTAAAATGGACACTAGGTGGTGCCAAACAAGCCCAAACTGCATGATATGCCTTTAAATAAGCTGTGATATCTGGATGTAGGAGATGTTCATGTACATGTGAAGGACACGCTGTGACATGAGAGGGTTGCTTTTGGTATTTTAGACGTATAGGAATAGCCCAGTATTTTCACTCCCTGTTTACTTGTGTGTCTTCCCTCTGAGCAGCAGCTGCACATTTATCCACCTGTCTGTCTCTGACCTTTAGTCTCACAGCAGCTTAAAAATACTACAGATCTGAAGAAGGTGAAACTTGACAGACCCACATAGGGAATTCTGTGTTTGATTGCATTCTTCAAATACAAAGAAAGCCCAGAAGCAGAGTGTTAAAGGTAAACATAATGAAGCTTAATGAATGGATAAAGAAAGCCACAGACCTCTGAGTTACAGCAGCAGCAGGGTTGCATCGCCGTGTTTCTACACTTTCACACACCAGATCAGTTTGACAGCAGCTTCAAACTTTGATGTTTCCATTGCACGCCACAGAGACAATCACAGCCAGAGTGACTGAAACGAAACTGACTGCTACACGCTATGTCTGCTACTGAGGAGATCAGCATGAGCGAACAAGCTGCAGCAGGATGTTCTCTCACAGGCCACAAAACACGCCCAGCTACAACAACAAACCAGAAAACTCAACACAAACACAGACAAACAGTATATTCAGCTCCACTTTAAGGACTTAAATACTGAAATGTGTCTGCCTCTGGAGGTTGTTCAGCAGTGATCATCTCTGTGAAAACACACAGACAAAAGCCCTGCCTGTCTGGAGCACGGTTTCATTTCCTTTAGTAGATGCAAATGAGAAAAGGTCAATGAGACTGTGGAAAAAATAAACTGAAAGCTTGCAAGAAACATGAAATGTTCCAAAGTTTCTTTAACTTTAACTGGGAGTTGTTTGCATCTGTCAAATAAAAACCCACTTCATATTCTTAACAGGTCTTTTGATTCATAGGTTAACTGAAAAGTGATGCAGCAATACATGTGTACTTGTATTCACAGGAGTGCTCCGATACTACAGGACCACATACATGTGTGATGAGAACTTCACTTCCCTGACAGTAACGGTTTGCACACAAACACTCTAACCTAGTAAACAGCAGTGATGCACCAAGATAGTTAAAAAGGAGAAGAAGTCGCTGCCATCATACAGTAGCAAACGGTGTTTGGTGGCATGCTGAACAAACCTCTTACCGGCAGCCGGAGTGTGAAGGGTGTGGAGGTACTGTAGGTCAAGGTGAACGAAGATGACAGAAGTACAACTGACTGCAAGTTATGTTCAACAAAGTAAATTTATGCTAACTCGTGTTCGTGTGTGTGTGAGACGGGGACAAACGGGCTGATTCGCGGGCCTACCAACAGCGCGGAAGTGAAATGACCATAATAACACTAATCTGACCTGAAAGCGCAACTTCTCTTCCTTCTAAAACCGTTTAAATTTGTTGGATAGCGCAAACGGTCGCAGAGTTACGGTAATGGAAAGAAGGCATGTCAGAAACGTGTCAACGGCGTGTCGGCGGCGACACACGCGGTTTTAAAGGGTTAAGGAGTGTCATAAGATGTATTAGTACAATACATTTAGTTAGAGTTATCTTGGGTTATGCTGACTCATCTCTTTTTGTTTTGCTGCTATAGACTCACGCGTAATTCACAACCGAAGGGATGAGTCAGGATCCCCCAGGTTCAGTTTTCGTACAGCTTCCACAAAGACAAAAAAAAAAAGAGTCCATCAGTGAATTCCCACCGGCTGCAGAACTCCGTTAACTTTCCGCATCAAGTCTATGTTTTCCAGATGTCGCTACGGATTTTCATCAACTTAAAGACACAACGTTTGCCAGACAGGAAGCGAGACATGAGCCATGAGTGCATCTGGAATTTTAAAACATAGGAATAGATTGCTAAAGTTTATGCAATTTGTATATTTAAAAGACAAAGAAACAACATAAGACGTAATTAAGCATAACATTAAACTATATAAGTGTACCCACCCATTGTAGAACAAGCCAAAACAATGAATAATGCCCAACAAAAGTACGAGAAGGAGAGTGTGGCTTTTGTTTACCACGTTATACGTGTAGTTATTATCTTGTGAACTCTAATGAACCACTGAAATTTGGTTCTCCCTGAATCAATCTTCAGTCCATATGGAAACCAGACAGAAAGCATTGTGAGCTAGCTGTTACACTGGAGGATTTTTCTGTTCAAAGAGAGTTTTCATTCCCACTGTCGCCCTGCTTCTGTGCTGCTCAGAATGGAGGATTACATTAAAGTCAGTCAGCTGGCTCCTTTATACCGGGACAAGCCGACTGATTATCATTTTATAATGAATCTAATTTATTCCAAATAAATTCTATTGACTGTAACCAGTTGTCCTGAATCTGGACCTGAAGGATCTGGATCTGCTGCTCTCTTCAGAGCTTTGAGAGGACTGCTGCTGTCAACTTTAGAACTGATCTGAACTGAATTGAATTCATTGACAAAGATGGAAACTGCAGGATGAAGGAGAGATTCCATGTACTGAGTTTTCTGCTTTAGACCAGACTGAAAACAAACCCCCAGTGAGCATCAGAAGACCTTATAGATAATGGAATGGGTCTCCACTATCCAATCACTAAATGGTATTTAAATGTAAACCAGCTGAGCATTAAGCCTTGTCACGGGGCAGTGCCCCCCCCCCCCACCCACCCCCCCCACCCTCAGACATGTCTGCACCGACCACCAGAGTGGGGGATGGAGGCACTTTAATATGCAGCCTGGAGTTCATTCATATAATGGGATGCTTCAGTCCACGCCACATAATCATAATGAGTTTGGATCCATCGTCTGATCCCACGGGAGTCTTCCTCATCACTGATAAGACTGAATGGATTTTTGTTGTTTTGGTTTAACTATAAAACAGCTTCATTCTGTGACCTATTTTTTTTTATCTTCACTATGTCACAGAGCTTTACAGTCTGACAGAATTCACATTACAACGCACAGCATCGCTGGTCAAAGGTCACCGTCAGGCTGTCAGTGATTCTCAGCTCCAGTGTTCTAGAGAATCCCATAATAATCCCTATCCTAGGTGACCTATCCTCCTGTACCTGGACTCATTCTCAATACCTGCACAGACAGGATTAAGTAAACGTCAGCAGCAGAGTAACGCTGTCATCTAACCACGACTCCATTTGTTACCAGACCTCTTTACACTGGAACTAAAACGAATGATTAGGATCTGAGACCTGGTCGCTTCAAAAACACAAACAAACAAACAAACAAACAAACAAACAAACAAACAAACAAACAAACAAACAAACAAACAGGGGAATAAAGCAGCGGACTAGACTCATGTTCTGACACTTATCATGATATGGCTGACATCACCTGAAAGAGTAGGGATGGGCTGCATTCCATTCAGAAATCATCATCAGCTGTTTTACAGAAGAAATCAGCACACAGCTGCAGGAGTGGCATGCAGCCCTCAATATCACACATATCACACACGTACGCACGCACGTACGCACGCACGCACAGATTGTGGTACCAAAGTTTGGATTAGCTAAAAATGTATTAATAAAATTGAAATGAATCCTATGAATATCATTTAGATGAGATCCTGTTTGTCTGAGGGCTGATGTGATTCACCATCAGTCTGATTAAAACCAGTCTGTATTTTTACAAACTGGATGTTTAAAACAGACAACACATTTTTCACAAAGACCCACTTTAAAAGACCGGAGCTCTGCTGTTGCTGCCCAACTCTGGATGAACAGTCACAGCTTTTAACCCTGAAGCTCTGAGTAAAAACAAACATCCTCATCATCCATCCTCATCCTCATCATCCATCCTCATCCTCAATATCCATCCTCATCATCCATCCTCATCCTCATCATCCATCCTCATCCTCAATATCCATCCTCATCATCCATCCTCATCCTCAACATCCATCCTCATCATCCATCCTCATCCTCAATATCCATCCTCATCATCCATCCTCAACATCCATCCTCATCCTCAACATTCGTCCTCATCCTCATCATCCATCCTCATCCTCCATCCTCATCCTCAATATCCATCCTCATCATCCATCCTCATCCTCCATCCTCATCCTCAATATCCATCCTCATCATCCATCCTCATCCTCAATATCCATCCTCATCATCCATCCTCAACATCCATCCTCATCCTCAACATCCGTCCTCATCCTCAACATCCATCCTCATCCTCAATCCTCATCGTAATCATCCATCCTCATCCTCAACATCCATCCTCCTCCTCCATCCTCATCCTCAACATCCATTCTCATCATCCATCTTCATACATCATTCCTCATCCTCATCATCCTCAACATCCATCCTCATCCTCAATATCCATCCTCATCCTCAACATCCATCATCATCCTCAGCATCCATCCTCATCCTCAATCCTCATCCTTAACATCATTCCTCATCCTCATCATCCATCCTCATCCTCAACATCCATCCTCATCATCCATCCTCATCCTCAACATCCATCCTCATCCTCAACATTCATCCTCATCCTCAACATAATTCCTCATCATCCATCCTCATCCTCAACATCCATCCTCATCCTCAATATCCATCCTCATCCTCAACATCCATCCTCACTGTCTGGCTTTTTTAATCTTACCTGTGCATTCAGGGACAACCTCAGATTTAAATAATAACATATTTTAAAATAAAATCATACATGAGTCCTTTTAGAGGAGCTCCAGGTTTATTTGTTTTCTCCAGCCTTCAGACAACAAACAGACTAGCAGCACTTCCATCTGGGACGTGGACACTGAGGCACGAGTCGCCTCCTGCTGCTGAGCCAATAACTGAATGACACCACAAACACAATGGACTGAGCGCTGTGGCAGCGCTTGTTGAAGGCAAAGTGACAAAATAGCTGTCCCATTCAGACCAGCTGACCTCGCTGACATGTGGTCTCTTTGTCCCCGTTTTAGCTCCTCGTTATGGAAACAGCACTAGAAGCTGGACTCATTCTAACACCACAATAAACATCCATGTTGACCTGGGACAGACAGCTCATACTGGATGAACTAACATACAGCTAACAGCCAATCTCAACTCTGAAATCATCAAAAAAAAAAAAAAAAAAAAGAAATCCTGAATACTTGAAGCAGCTTCTTACCTTCTATAGAAACCATGCAGAGGATGCAGGCAGAGGAACTGCCAATAATCCAGACAAAAAGATTTCAACTTCAGCATTTTGTCTGCTAGTTACAGAGACTTAAAACAGAAATCTGACTTTGTGCAGAGTTTCCTTAGAAATGAATCAGAAGTCACAGTTTAAACAGTTTGTTAACCAGAGATGAACCATGTGCTGCGGTCCGTCTCAGCATAATCTGTCTCCCTCTACTCCACACAGAGGGAGTTCAACCAGCATCTCTCTGATGCTGCTGCTCTTGTCCTGTACAAGTCCAGCTTTCAGCTCCGTGATAAAGTTAAGGATTCAGATTTACTCCAACACAGTCCTCTGTTGAAAGAAATAAAACTCCCTCCCGGTTAGTCAGTAGCTGAGGAGGATTTTGTCTCCATCATCGCTGCTCCTCAGAGTTGAGTTACAGCTGCTCCTTTTGTCTAAACAGCCACACTGACAAGGTCTGACTCTGCTGCGCCTCTCCGGGCCAACAAAGCACACAAAGGCCTCCCCCGGTGGCCGTATCAATTAGGATTTATCAGATGCTGCACAGCCTCCGCCAGCCCGGCATGCTCCGACGAGCTAATCAGCCTCAGCACATGGTGCACAGAGGGGCCAAGCGGTACCCACCAGGGCCAACCTCTCAGCACAGTCATGTGCACATGAAGCCTTGGCTGGTTGCCAGGACAACCTTAAACACATCATTTAAAGGTGGCGCAATATGGCTCCGCTAGCTGATTTAGGAGAAGTGATTTGGTTGGTTTTTTTCTGTTTGCAAAGTCCTTTGTTTGCATTAGAGATGAATTGGAATTCAAATTTTGCATCATGATAATTGGGAACATATGTCCACAATATTTAAAGTTGGGGTAAAAATATACAAAGTTACTCAAGAAAATCTACTTTTGAATAGCAGCATTACAGGGGTTTCACTTGTTTACACGTAAACAACAACAACAACAACATTTTTATGGAACAAAGTGGCAGCCCACCACTCCTTAGGATGAGATAAATGCAGAAAAATCATTTACCCAGGGGAACAATGGATCACTTACTCATCATAATAATAACAATAAAATCAATGAACAAAAGGCTGGTTTGGTCTGCATGATGAAAACACGATGCCCCTAGCATCATGTTTCCATGAATGGACAAGAGACGGTGCTTTGTTTGATTAAGTTTAAAATGTAATAAAAAGATTTGAATATTTAAAGTGCCCATGACATCGGTTTCCATGTTTTCTGACTTATCTATCATGTTGCAACGTTGAGTTCTCACCTTAAACCTGCCAGAAAGAGCAAAAAACGGCATCCATCTGTCTCCTAGTACAGCCAGTGAGAAGCTCTTCTAGATTTCAGACCCAGGTTTCAAAGTTTTTTTCACTCCAGCCCGCTATGAGGTCATAGTGATCCGGACTTGCTTATATGGTAAATTCTCCTCCCACATGCACGTTCACGACACCTGGAGCGAGGCAGTGCCGCCGCCATTGCCTATAGACCGTGTAGTGTTTAGTTTCAGTTTCGTTTCTCTTTCACGCGACGGCACTGCCCCCTACTGCAGCAGAAGTGTCAGGCTGCCAAATAAGGAGAAACCCAGCAGAACCGGAAGGCGGTGCTTTCTTCTGATCTCTGAGTTGATCGTTAGGAAATAATTAAGTAAGTAAGTAAGTAAGTAAAGTTTATTTATATAGCGCCTTTCACAGATATACATCACAAAGCGCTTTACAATATAAACAAAAAACAAAACAAAACAGAGAAAACATTGAAAATAAAAAACAAACCAAAACAGAGATTTGGGGGTACCAGATACAATATTTGGGCAAGATTTGGGGTACCATCAGGGGAGCTACGTACATTGTAAATGATGAGATACATTGAAAATAAAAACAAAACAGAGATTTGGGGGTACCAGATACAATACTTGGGCAAGATTTGGGGTACCTTCAGGGGATCTACATTGTAAATTATGAGATATAGTGGGACATTGGCTTGTGTAAGGAACTAAAGTCTTGGACAGAAATATTGGGGCAACTTCAATACAATATTTGGGCCAAAAATAAAGATGGGAGCCAGATACAATATTTGGGCAAGATTTGGGGTACCATCAGGGGACCTACATTGTAAATTTTGACTTAAAGTGGGACATATACTCAGGCTTGGGCAAGATTTGGGGTACCATCAGAGGACCTACATTGTAAATTATGAGTTAAAGTGGGACATTTACTTGGGCTTGGGCAAAGAGAAATATTGGAGCAAACTTCAAGATTTGGGGTACCATCAGGGGACCTGCATTGTAAATTATGAGATAAAGTGGGACATTGGCTTGTGTAAGGAACTAAAGTCTTGGGCAGAAATATTGGGACAACTTCAATACAATATTTGGGCAAAAAAATAAAAAATAAAGATGGGAGCAGAAGAAAATGTAAACAAAATGGAGGGAGGGAGTAGCATTTTACACACAGTCACAACAACCGATAAACACATCAAGGAGGGTGGGTGGGTCAGGATCTCCACCAGCAGCAAGGACACGGCACAGCTGACCGACCTTCACTCCCAGTAGAGGGGGGGAGGCGAGTTAGGGTGAGAGAGCGTAGAGAAGGGGGGGGCTGAGCAGTCGCTTCATTCACTCTGTTGAGTAGGAGAATGTTTTCAGGGTCACCAGATAAGATAACAGAATGTGTTTGGAGCAGGCAGTCCTGTTTGTTACAGCCGCCTTAAATGTCTGTCTCACTGGCTTCATCCCGTCCAAATTCCACATCCTGGCCAGTCCCATCTGATCCGTGTAGTTCGACACATCGATCGTAATTCACTCCGCGCCAGAGTTCGTTCGCAGACAGTCCTACGAGACAACTCAGTCCTCGCGAGTGTTTCAGTGTTCAAAGCACGCATCAGCCCCCTTTGAAGCACAGGAATCCTGTCAATCGCACCTGTTAGCTCCGTTGTTTTCCGATAAACCAGGTCCATGCAGATTCCAATGAGCGTCCAATTACAGCGTATTTTGAGTTATAATGGTGCAACGCTAATCTAGAGGCATCAAAGATTACACCTGTTTAATATAAAGTGATTTAAATATGGAGTCACAGGCACTTTAAATAAGGCACACTGCTCATTTGTATGGGCTCTTATTGTGGAGGGTTATCCTAGGAAGTTGTTTCTCAGTTGGCTGCAACAGAAACGCTTAGCATAACCAATCAGGAACAACGAATTCACTGTGCGTTAGCTGTAGCGTAGCAGGTTTCTGTTCTCATGATGTGCAGATGGAGATTCCATCTTTAAAAACTTTTCCTCAACAATATAGGATTTCAAATGTCTGCATGCTGAACTCTCTCACCGCTGTCTGTTGGACAATCAGCAGCTGGCTGTAGTTTTATTATTCTGATCAGATTCCAGTCAGATTAACTGTAGGAGATGTTACCACAGGGGCCATCAAACCAGCACCCATTCCCTCCCATTCTGCATCACTTCAATAGTCTTTCTACAATTGAATTAATTCCTATTTTATTCAGAAGCAATGAGAAGCACATTCAGTTAAAGGCTTTGGCCTGTAAACCTCTCAGGATGTTACTAGTGTGGAACAGATGGCTGCAGATGCATTAATGAATTAATGATGAACGTAGTCATCAATAGTTTATAATAACACGTTTCACAAAAACACAGCTTACCAGATCAGGTTAAAATCTTAGATTTCTACAGATTTAATGTGTAAATCAAAGATGTGTTGATAATTACTGAGTGTGCAGCGCCTCACATCAAAGCTCATTCAGCTGAAAATTGTGAATGAATTTTCCTCTTATTGATGCTAAATAAAGCGTGTCACTGTGCCAGGGTTAGCCACTGTTTGATACTGTGTCACTGCTGGATGGCTGTTGTTGCTTTCTGCCATAATAATTCAGCTGTCTGTCATCAGCGCTCTGGCAGAGACAGAAACCCGCTTTCTGCAGCGAATTGGTGAGCAGAAGAGCAGAGGGAGCTGCACAAAATGATACGGCAATTATTCAGCCTGGCACACAGCTCTGGAGCAGGAACAGAAAGCATTTATTAAAGGGCTGAATCCTGCAAACAGCAGAGGGAAGTTTACAGCACTGACGGCTGAACATACAGCAAACTGAAATGCATAAATAACATCTTATTATATGAGATTTATGGCTGAAGGCAGAGATGACCTAATCAGAACTCTGATTCAGGTATCAGGTAATAGAGTTCAAGCAGGTGATATAGAGTTCTAATTGATCATACAGAGTTCTACCTGGTAATATGAAGTTCTAACAGGTAACATACTATAGAGTTCTAAGAAGTAATCTAGAGTTCTGACTGGTACTCTGTGTTACCTATTAGAACTCTATTAGCTGTTAGTAACATTATTTTATGCATTTTCAAATAATTTTTTTCTAACTTCCATTTTATTTATACTTCCAATGTGGCTATTTTCATTGTGTTGTCCTCCTTAATCCCACCATTCTGAGGAGGAACCGGAGAAGGGACACCTGGATGGACTGAGGTAGTCTAAACAACTAAACAGCAGCGGAGGTGGATGAGATCCATGGGTATCTCAAGGCTATGGATGTTGTAGGACTGTCTTAGTGGACAGGTCTCTGAAACATTGCGTGGTCATTGGGGGCAGTTCCTGTGGAGTGGTAGACCGGGGTGGTGGTCCCAAGTTTTAAAAAGGGGGACCAGAGGGTGTGTTCCAACTATAGGGGGATCACACCCTCAGCCTCCCTGGAAAGGTCTACTCCAGTTTACTGGAGAGGAGGGTCCAGTCTCAGATAGAAGAGGAGCAATGTGGTTTTCATCCTGGTTGGGGAACTGTGGACCAGCTCTTTACCCTCGCTAGGGTGATGGAGGGGTCATGGGAGTTTGCCCAACCAATCCACATGTGTTTTGTGGATTTGGAGAAGGCTTATGACCGTGTCCCCAGGGACACCCTGTGGGGGGCGCTCCAGGAGTACAGGGTGGATGGACTTTTGTTGAGGGCCATTCAGGCCCTGTACCAGAGGAGTGTGAGTTTGGTCCACATAGCCGGAAGTAAGTCAGACCTGTTCCCAGTGAGGGTTGGACTCCGCCAGGGCTGCCCTTTGTCACCGGCTCTGTTCATAACCTTTATGGACAGGATTATAGGTGCAGCCGTGGTGTGGAGGGTGTCAGGTTTGGTGGCAGGAAAATCTTGTCTCTGCTTTTTGCAGACGATGTGGTTCTATTAGCTTCATCGAGCTCTGACCTTCAGCTCTTACTGGGGAGGTTCGTGGCCGAGTGTGAAGCTGCTGGAATGAGGATCAGCACCTCCAAGTCTGAAACCATGGTCCTCGACCAGAAAAGGGCGGCTTGCTAACTCCAGGTCGGGAGAGAGGTCTTACCCTAGATGGTGGATTTGGCCGGGGACGGCCTGGGATGCTGCCCAAGTGACCCGGATATGTGGAGGAAGGCGAGGGTTTTGTCATTGTGTTGTGGGTTTTGTTGTTGTTTTTGTAGACTTTGTTATTGTTGTGGGTTTGTTGTTGTTGTTATGGGTTTTGTCATTGTTGGTTTTGTCATTGTGTTGAGGGTTTTGTCATTGGGTTGTGGGTTTTGTCATTGTTGGTTTTGTCATTGTGTTGTGGGTTTTGTCATTGTTGGTTTTGTTATTGTGTTGTGGGTTTTGTCATTGTGTTGTGGGTTTTGTCATTGTGTTGTGGGTTTTGTCATTGTGTTGTTGGTTTTGTCATTGTATTGTTGGTTTTGTCACTGTGTTGTGGGTTTTGGCATTGTTGGTTGTGTCATTGTGTTGTTGGTTTTGTCATTGTATTGTTGGTTTTGTCATTGTGTTGTGGGTTTTGTCATTGTGTTGTTGGTTTTGTCATTGTATTGTTGGTTTTGTCATTGTGTTGTTGGTTTTGTCATTGTGTTGTTGGTTTTGTCATTGTATTGTTGGTTTTGTCATTGTGTTGTGGGTTTTGTCATTGTGTTGTTGGTTTTGTCATTGTATTGTTGGTTTTGTCATTGTGTTGTAGGTTTTGTCATTGTATTGTTGGTTTTGTCATTGTGTTGTGGGTTTTGTCATTGTTGGTTTTGTCATTGTGTTGTGCGTTTTGTCATTGTGTTGTTGGTTTTGACATTGTGTTGTGGGTTTTGTCATTGTATTGTTGGTTTTGTCATTGTATTGTTGGTTTTGTCATTGTGTTGTGGGTTTTATCATTGTGTTGTGGGTTTTGTCATTGTATTGTGGGTTTTGTCATTGTGTTGTTGGTTTTGTCATTGTATTGTTGGTTTTGTCATTGTGTTGTGGGTTTTGTCATTGTATTGTTGGTTTTGTCATTTGTCATTGTATTGTTGGTTTTGTTATTGTATTGTTGGTTTTGTCATTGTGTTGTGGGTTTTGTCATTGTATTGTTGGTTTTGTCATTGTGTTGTGGGTTTTGTCATTGTGTTGTTGGTTTTGTCATTGTATTGATGGTTTTGTCATTGTATTTTGGGTTTTGTCATTGTGTTGTGGGTTTTGTCATTGTTGGTTTTGTCATTTTGTTGTGGGTTTTGTCATTGTGTTGTGGGTTTTGTCATTGTGTTGTGGGTTTTGTCATTGTTGGTTTTGTCATTGTGTTGTGGGTTTTGTCGTTGTTGGTTTTGTCATTGTGTTGTGGGTTTTGTCATTGTTGGTTTTGTCATTGTTGGTTTTGTCATTGTGTTGTTGGGTTTTGTCATTGTTGGTTTTGTCATTGTGTTGTGGGTTTTGTCATTGTGTTGTTGGTTTTGTCATTGTGTTGTGGGTTTTGTCGTTGTTGGTTTTGTCATTGTGTTGTGGGTTTTGTCATTGTGTTGTTGGTTTTGTCATTGTGTTGTGGGTTTTGTCATTGTTGGTTTTGTCATTGTGTTGTGGCTTTGGCGTTGTTGGTTTTGTCATTGTGTTGTGGGTTTTGTCATTGTTGGTTTTGTCATTGTGTTGTGGGTTTTGTCATTGTTGGTTTTGTCATTGTGTTGTGGGTTTTGTCATTGTTGGTTTTGTCATTGTGTTGTGGGTTTTGTCATTGTTGGTTTTGTCATTGTGTTGTGGGTTTTGTCATTGTTGGTTTTGTCATTGTGTTGTGGGTTTTGTCATTGTTGGTTTTGTCATTGTGTTGTGGGTTTTGTCATTGTTGGTTTTGTCATTGTGTTGTGGGTTTTTTCGTTGTTGGTTTTGTCATTGTGTTGTTGGTTTTGTCATTGTGTTGTGGGTTTTGTCATTGTTGGTTTTGTCATTGTGTTGTGGGTTTTGTCATTGTGTTGTGGGTTTTGTCGTTGTTGGTTTTGTCATTGTGTTGTGGGTTTTGTCATTGTGTTGTTGGTTTTGTCATTGTGTTGTGGGTTTTGTCGTTGTTGGTTTTGTCATTGTGTTGTGGGTTTTGTCGTTGTTGGTTTTGTCATTGTGTTGTGGGTTTTGTCATTGTGTTGTTGGTTTTGTCATTGTGTTGTGGGTTTTATCCTTGTTGGTTTTGTCATTGTGTTGTGGGTTTTGTCATTGTTGGTTTTGTCATTGTATTGTGGGTTTTGTCATTGTGTTGTTGGTTTTGTCATTGTTGGTTTTGTCATTTTTTTGTGGGTTTTGTCGTTGTGGGTTTTGTCATTGTGTTGTGGGTTTTGTCGTTGTTGGTTTTGTCACTGTGTTGTGGGTTTTGTCGTTGTTGGTTTTGTCATTGTGTTGTGGGTTTTGTCGTTGCTGGTTTTGTCATTGTGTTGTGGGTTTTGTCGTTGTTGGTTTTGTCATTGTGTTGTGGGTTTTGTCGTTGTTGGTTTTGTCATTGTGTTGTGGGTTTTGTCATTGTTGGTTTTGTCATTGTGTTGTGGGTTTTGTCGTTGTTGGTTTTGTCATTGTGTTGTGGGTTTTGTCATTGTTGGTTTTGTCATTCTGTTGTGGGATTGTCATTGTTGGCTTTGTCATTGTTGGTTTTGTCATTGTGTTGTGGGTTTTGTCATTGTGTTGTTGGTTTTGTCATTGTGTTGTGGGTTTTGTCGTTGTTGGTTTTGTCATTGTGTTGTGGGTTTTGTCATTGTGTTGTGGGTTTTGTCATTGTTGGTTTTGTCATTGTGTTGTGGGTTTTGTCATTGTTGGTTTTGTCATTGTGTTGTGGGTTTTGTCATTGTTGGTTTTGTCATTGTGTTGTGGGTTTTTGTCGTTGTTGGTTTTGTCACTGTGTTGTGGGTTTTGTCGTTGTTGGTTTTGTGTTTGTGTTGTGGGTTTTGTCGTTGTTGGTTTTGTCATTGTGTTGTGGGTTTTGTCGTTGTGGGTTTTGTCATTGTGTTGTGGGTTTTGTCATTGTGTTGTGGGTTTTGTCATTGTTGGTTTTGTCATTGTGTTGTGGGTTTTGTCGTTGTGTTGTGGGTTTTGTTGTTGTTGGTTTTGTCATTGTGTTGTGGGTTTTGTCGTTGTTGGTTTTGTCATTGTGTTGTGGGTTTTGTCGTTGTTGGTTTTGTCATTGTGTTGTGGGTTTTGTCGTTGTTGGTTTTGTCATTGTGTTGTGGGTTTTGTCATTGTTGGTTTTGTCATTGTGTTGTGGGGTTTGTTGTTGTTGGGTTTGTCATTGTATTGTTGGTTTTGTCATTGTGTTGTTGGTTTTGTCATTGTTGGTTTTGTCATTGTGTTGTGGGTTTTGTCGTTGTTGGTTTTGTCATTGTGTTGTGGGTTTTGTCGTTGTTGGTTTTGTCATTGTGTTGTGGGTTTTGTCGTTGTTGGTTTTGTCATTGTGTTGTGGGTTTTGTCATTGTTGGTTTTGTCATTGTGTTGTGGGTTTTGTCATTGTGTTGTGGGTTTTGTCATTGTGTTGTGGGTTTTGTCATTGTGGGGTGGGTTTTGTCATTGTGGGTTTTGTTTGTATTGTGGGTTTTGTCATTGTGT
This sequence comes from Callopanchax toddi, assembly GCA_006937965.1. Taxonomy (NCBI): domain Eukaryota; kingdom Metazoa; phylum Chordata; class Actinopteri; order Cyprinodontiformes; family Nothobranchiidae; genus Callopanchax; species Callopanchax toddi. The sequence goes on from SSNR01000136.1 coordinate 723,775, forward strand.
TGTTGGTTTTGTCATTGTTGGTTTTGTCATGGTGTTGTGGGTTTGGTCATTGTTGGTTTTGTCATTGTGTTGTGGGTTTTGTCATTGTTGCTTTTGTCATTGTGTTGTGGGTTTTTTCGTTGTTGGTTTTGTCATTGTGTTGTTGGTTTTGTCATTGTGTTGTGGGTTTTGTCATTGTGTTGTGGGTTTTGTCATTGTTGGTTTTGTCATTGTGTTGTGGGTTTTGTTATTGTTGGTTTTGTCATTGTGTTGTGGGTTTTGTCATTGTGTTTTGGGTTTTGTCATTGTGTTGTTGGTTTTGTCATTGTTGGTTTTGTCATTGTTGGTTTTGTCATTGTGTTGTGGGTTTTGTCATTGTTGGTTTTGTCATTGTGTTGTGGGTTTTGTCATTGTTGGTTTTGTCATTGTGTTGTGGGTTTTGTCATTGTGTTGTTGGTTTTGTCATTGTGTTGTGGGTTTTGTCATTGTTGGTTTTGTCATTGTTGGTTTTGTCATTGTTGTTTTGTCATTGTGTTGTTGGTTTTGTCATTGTTGGTTTTGTCATTGTGTTGTTGGTTTTGTCATTGTTGGTTTTGTCATTGTTGGTTTTGTCATTGTTGGTTTTGTCATTGTGTTGTTGGTTTTGTCATTGTTGGTTTTGTCATTGTGTTGTTGGTTTTGTCATTGTTGTTTTTTCATTGTTGTTGTGGGTTTTGTCATTGTTGGTTTTGTCAATGTGTTGTGGGTTTTGTCGTTGTTGGTTTTGTCATTGTGTTGTGGGTTTTGTCATTGTGTTGTTGGTTTTGTCATTGTTGGTTTTGTCATTGTGTTGTGGGTTTTGTCGTTGTTGGTTTTGTCATTGTGTTGTGGGTTTTGTCATTGTTGGTTTTGTCATTGTGTTGTGGGTTTTGTCGTTGTTGGTTTTGTCATTGTGTTGTGGGTTTTGTCGTTGTGGGTTTTGTCATTGTGTTGTGGGTTTTGTCGTTGTTGGTTTTGTCATTGTGTTGTGGGTTTTGTCGTTGTTGGTTTTGTCATTGTGTTGTGATAAGACATTGATAAGACATGAGACACACGGTGATGCTTCTAAATTCCCACAGCATCCAGTCATTTGCTCTCCAGGCTGCCAGTAGGGACCAACACTGACAATCCTCTCAAGTCCAAATTCAGCTGGACTTCTCTCATGAAAGCCCTGCAGCTCGGATCATTTCTGCGAAGAAACATTTTTTTTTTTCACCTTCATATTACAATTCTCTCATATTTATGTACATTTGTATAACTGACTAATGAATTCAGCCCCTGTGCAGCTGTAATGGATTTGAATCTCTGAGGGGTTAAATGATCAGCAGTTACACTGACAGACTCCATTAGAGGCTTCTAGTTAATTTCCTAAATGTCAAAAGTGCAAAACTATGCATGGAAAAAGGCTGAGGTCAGTTAGAAACCCCAAGACACGTCTGGAGTTTAAAATGTTGTTAGGCAATCTGTTAAAGACTGAATAAGATTATAATTAGAGAAAACACAATCTACTCTCCACTCATGTTCACTCATTGGGCTTCCAGCCAAATCCAGCCGAGGCTGTTAAATCCATCCTCAGACAACAACATGATGAATAAAAGATTATTTTGTAGGTTCAAATAAAAAAAAAAAAACAGCCATAAATCCAGATTTTACCCAGAATCCTGTGATTTTGGCAACATTAGGATGGGTTTCATCGCAAACTGTTTCTGTGTATTAATTTAGCTGAGGCTTTTATCCAAAGTGACGTACACACTACACCTATCAGACGTGCTGGGGTCAAACTGATGTAATTCAATCCTCCAGCAGACTGTAAATGAATGCAGGAGTTGAGGAGCTTGTACTGAGTGTCATTTCCTTTTCATTTATTGCACGCCACTAGGGTACACTTTATGGACTGAACCACGCGCCTCCCCTCCCCCATTATGGACCAGTGTAAACACTCTCTATTGTGTCTGAGGGGGGCAGGCAGCACATTATGGGGTAGACGATGCAGCCTAATGGAGACCATCTATTACGCTGGTCTTTAGGGCCTGAAGTCTGCATGAAGGCAGAATGAGATGTCACAGATGTTTTCTTCACAGGAAAACAGACACTTATGTCATTATTCTTCAGGTTTCGGCTTTCTGTTGCTCTAGTTATGTTAATTATTCATCAGTGCTGCAGATCAATGTGAAATTATGCTAAAAAGAGATGCTAACATCTAAGTGCTTTGATCTAAGCTGCTAACATCTCGTAACATTTCTGTTCCTTAAGCCCCAGCAGCTCTACAGGTTCGTTGCTCGTGCCTCATGCAGCTCTTCCAGCTGTGAGGTGGAATGAAATGAGCTACAGGAAAACGTTATGCTAATAACTGCAGACTCCATTTGGTACCTGCAGAGGGAAGGACGTACACTTCACGCTGGAAGGGTTCTGTATTTTATGGGTTTGTGTTTCAGAATCAGGACACTCAGTGGAGCAGGATCTTCGGCAGGTCAGGGACTAACAACCAGGGTTTGAAATTAACTTTTTTGATCACCAGCCAAAGTGGCTAGTAACTTTCTGAAGTTACCAGCCAAACAGAATTTCCACTAGCCCAATTTTTCTGCAGTAAAAAAAGATTAGAATGCCACTGAATGGATATTTGATCATTTTTATTAACACTGCTATTATGAACACACAGCGCAATATACACAAAATTATACACAATGTGCAAGCATTGATTTTTTTGTTACTGTATCTTTTCCTAAATATCCTCAGAGCTCTCAGAACTAATTTCTTCTTCTGAATCTGAATAACCCTCAGTTACTTTTGTTGCATTTTTGTGCACAAACTCAGGCCTGCACTTGTGCAAACTGTCAGCATGCCAGATGTCAATGGCTTTGGTTGGATCAAAGTCTTTGATATCAGATGAGCATTACTGGGTTTTCAGGAGGTCAGAGAGGGTCTCACCTTTCAGGCGTGAACGCCAGTCACTCTTTACCTGCTTCATGACACTGAACCTCTTTCACAGTCAGCTGTACTTGCAGGGATGCTATCTTCAAGCCTTTCTTCCTGTCCACCCTGAATTAATCATGTGAATAAAGACAAAGTTAGCACCTACATAGTACATTTACAGAATACTTTCTGATTTCTTTTTTTAAATCAAGTGTAATATTTCCTCTGTGTCAGTATAAGCATTACATCACTCTGTATCTGCACTGATTCTGAAACATGGTAATAGAATGGTCAATTTACTTACTCACATCCATGCAAAATCGGTGAAAGACTTTCTTCCTTTTTTGCGATGGCGTGGGCCTTTCTAAAAACAAGCTGCATCTTCTCCAACTCCAAAGTCTTCAGTGAGGAGAGGCTTCTCCCAGCAACACTCTCTTCAGCTGGAACTGACTTAGTGATTTTGATTTGAAGGCGCTCCTGGTGACTTCAAGCTCTCTCGTGGTCCTTTACTGCTTCGAGTTTCCCCACCACAAAACTGTTTGTTTTGTTTTTTCTTTCGTGTACTCCTGGCAAATTTTTCAAAACATGACGGCATTTTCATTGTCAAACACAAGCCAATCACGGCCTTTCTGCCACTTAACGTTAAACTTCCTTCTCTTTATTTTGCGTGCTCTATCAACATTCTCATCTTCTGCTTCCTTCCTCTTCTCACCTCTTCCAGAAGTCTGTCCCAACCACCGCAGCATTTTCTGTAACTTCGCTGTCCAGCTCTGATAACATCCGTGTTCATTTTGTTTTCTGTCTTGTGGTGTCGCGCTCTCGCAGTTGATTGGACGAGACTGCATAGACCGAAGTGTGTCTGCGCGCTGCAGCCAATAGGTATCCTAAACGTCATCAACATGTCCCGGATTAAGGAAGTGAAGTGTTCATGGGAAATGTAGGACAGAGGGGACACACACAAGACCCAGAGCGTCACCGGCCAAACTGGCTGGTTATTTTTCATCGGTACCCGCCAAAATGATTTATAACCCGCATTTGGCGGGTGTTAATTTCAAACCCTGCTAAGAACCAGCGCTGTTCAATTCCTGTTTGATCATAACGTTTCCCACGTTTGATCTCCAGAAGTTATGTGAGATTTCCCGTCTGATCTGAGAATGGAGGGTGAAATCGATTCGTGTGTGATGTGTTGTCTTTACCACACCACACCCTGTAGCACTGTTATATCTGTGAGTTTATCGCCGTGTGTCTCATGTCTTATCATTTTAAAATCCTAACAAATCAGTAGAACTTTAGAGAGCAAAAGTTGTTTTAAATGCCTGTAAATTAGCTTCTATTTTGTCACTGATCTGCAACAGTGTCTCTCCTGCTCTGAATGGTCAGAGGACTACTTTTTGTTTCTGTAGACTCCACCTACTTTTAGTGAGCTGATAGAACACTTCTTCAGACTGACCCAAACATTGCTTTAAGTGTGAAATTTGAAGTAAAAACGTGCTTCAAGGTGAAGGTTTGACCAGGATCTTATCGTGGCTTCAAACCAGATGTTACTGTGGGGCTGAATGAATCCTTAGTAATACATTTAACACAGGATCACTAGCAGGGTGCTGCTTACTGAAAATGTGAGCCATTTGAATTTATTATATTATAAAGGTATAACAAACTGTTGGATAAATTGTTCATGTAAAAAGAAACAAACAAATAAACACACATCTTCCACCCTGAGATGAAGCTGGATGTCTGTAGAAAGTATCCCTTCCTCCATCTGAAGTAACAGCTTGTTTTCCTCTGGAAAATCTGCTGAGAGAAAAAACAGCCTGCTGCCTCCGTGTGCTGATTTTTTCAAAGATTTTGTCAACAGATGCCATTATCTTGTTCATCCTCATGGAAATGTAACAGTTTACCATCTGACCTACATAAGAGGAGCAGTGAGGCTCAGAGGACAGAAATGAGAGTGAGATGATCACGATAGGGAGAAGCCTGACGCCTCGCTCTCTGTGGATGTGAATAAAGTTTGAACAGAAGGAGACTCAGTGGATCCATTATCTAAGAGGGTCACCTCAGCCCTGCCCTGCCTTGACTTCATTAAAGGTCATGTTCTCCTACATAAAACCATGTTCCCTGTCAGAGTCGGGGGTTGTTTCCTGCTCTCGTGCTGAAACTGGACAGTGAGTTAAACCTCCACTAAAACAGGCTGCTTTTCCTGCAGAGTGATAAACAGTCAGGGCTGGTGTTATGGTCACCTCCACAACCTGAACTCTGGAAGCCAATTAAACAGCCCCCAACCTCCAGCCTCCTAGCTTGGCCTTAATAGCCCCCATGGACCCGTCTCCACCCGGGGGACCACCGCCCGTGTAATTGTAGCTATTGTGAGGCCAAGAGGAGCCAGCTGAGGCCCAAGTAGGAGTGATGAGTGGACTGAGAAGATTCTGTAGATTACGTTCTCACATGATGTACATGAGATACTGATTGATGTCATCAGCCTCAGCTTTGACCCCAGCTCGAGACAATCAGCTCCATTTCGAAGTCTTTTATCCTCAAACACTCCTTCAACACATCGTCGTCTCCTACTGGAGGTGATGAACCTGTAACACCAGATGTATCCATGATCCTTCACAGGCAGCTGATTTATCTGTTAAACGTGAAAAGAACCAGTCAGGAGATCTATTCCGTTCAGTGTTTAGGGTCAGGCTGGAATGTGTGGCCAAAGGATCAGAGTCGAAAAAGTTCATGATGAAGAATCAAACTCAGCCTTCTCACCTCCAGCACATCAGCACAGGTTGACTGACTGGACTCCTACAGCTGTGAGTCATAGCTCAGGCCTCCTCAGATCAGATAGCACTCTGTATCACCCAAACCTAAGACTCCTACTGACAGCTGGTTTAGCAACTTGTTTCACATTCAGGTTGATTTGAAGAACAAAATACATAAAACTATAAGATGATAAATAAACTCAGATTGACCCTAAAAACAGATAAATGACTGTAAAAAGGTGGAATGCTGCCTCTGGGTGTGGAAGAAGCTTCTGCCTCAAGTGGAGGAGATCAAGTGTCTGTCTGGTGTCTGGTGATGGTGGAATGGAGATGGAGACTGAGACGGGGCTTTGTCTTTAGTACTGAGGGCGTCGCTCCCATTTGTTGTGGTGAAGACGGAGCTCTGGTCCGTCTATGCTCCAACCCTCACCTGCTCCTGAGACGTGAATCAGGACTTGTAGTGGTCGTCCTCCGTAGGGGGGCCGGGCTCAGCCTCAGACACGGAGCACCATCACTTGGGGGGAGCTGGGAGTAGAGCTTAGGCAAGTGTAGAAAATGGATTGATGGATAAATGAACGTGTCAGTCTTCACTCCTAAAAGCTACAGGGTAATTTACCTTAAACATCAATAATCAGAGTCCCTCCTGTTCTGCCTCAGTGGGGCTGAGATCCATCACCACTGATCACCATCAGCCCACTCCTGTGGAAATGTTTGTGTCGAACAAAACCTGTCACTGTTGATCACAACAGCTGATCACCTGTAGCTCATACTGAGTACACTGTAGTGCCCCCCCTCTGTATTTTTCTCTTGAAAAGGTGATTTTTTTTTTTACTGTAGTTCCTTTTTCCCAGATCACATATCCAGTTAGTAGCCCTCCTCAGAACTGAACTGACAGGTTACAGCCAGTCCTTGTTTGGTTCTGGAATCGCGGTCCACATTTGTTTAGAGCTTTATAACAAAGTGATTACATCAGTCAGTCATTCACACGCTGATGGCAGGAAGCTACAGGAGTGAAGCTGCTGTGGCGCCACCAGCAGGTCCGGTGAGTCTGACAAAGGACACAACGACAGAGTGACCACAGAGACCCAGACCTGATCAGAGCATCTCTGAGTTCAGAATGGATTCAATGCAATTCAGTTTGGAAGACAGAAATGACAAAGTATCCTCTCCGCTGTGATGCAGCTGTTCTCAGAGAAGAAAGCAAAAGTTTCAACCAAACCCTGATGAAAAGCCTGCAGTGAAGTCAGATGACGTCCCTCTGAGGCAGCAGCCTCTCAGCAGCTCAGTCAGGACTCTGTTTGTTGAAGAAATATTAACTGAGAAAGGATGCATCAGTAGTTGCCCCCCCCCCCCACAATCATTTTAATAATTTAGTTCTGTGAAAACAGCTGAATGATTAAAAACAGTGTTTTATCTCATCGACTTCCACTGAGCTCTAAGACTTAGTCTCATTCAAACTCTTTTCCTGACACAGCAAAATAAAACATGCTGTTGAGTCTTAAATGGACTAAATCACAGTTTACTTTCACAATAAAACACTAAACAGATAAACATGTCACATCTATGGTGATGCCACTAAATAGACAAAGCAGAGATGCAGATTGAATCCAGAGAGAAGCTGTTTCTTCCCACTAGTTTAACCCAGATCCTTCCCACAATCCCCAGCTTCACAGCAAGCAAACAACCCCCTGAATCCTGATCTAGAATGCTTTGAGTCACTCAATCCAAGGTTCAACCACTAGTGTCCTTAACATTGTTCAAACATCACAATAAATACCTGGAAAACATTTAACAGTCAGAGCAATCAGATCTACTCTGATTACTCTGAGATGTATTCTGATTACTCTGAGATGTACTCTGAGATGTATTCTGATTACTCGGAGATGTAATCTGATTACTTTGAGATGTACTCTAATTACTCTGATATGTATTCTGATTGCTCTGAGATGTACTCTAATTACTCTGAGATCTACTCTGATTCCTCTGAGATATATTCTGATTACTCGGAGACGTACTCTGATTACTCTGATATGTATTCTGATTGCATTGAGATGTACTCTGATTACTCTGATATGTATTCTGATTGCTCTGAGATGCACTCTGATTACTCTGAGATGTACTCTGATTACTCTGCAGTCAGTGAGGTTAGAGGAAATGAGCTCCCTCTGGTGGTCCCTGCCCTAAACACCCAGCGTATGTGTGTGTGTATGTGTGTCTGACTAAACACATATTCATCTGGATGGTATTTATATTCTGTTAGTATAGATATTATATATAGATGATATTCATACCATCCTTTGTTTAGAGAAGTTTTATTTTGAAGGATGACGAGCTGATAACAGAGATCCTGTAACCTTTCTGCCTGTCTCACTGTTCAGCGCCTCAGGCAGGTAGAACTGGGACCTCGGTATGTGTGATCCTGCCTTTGAAGTGCTCCTGAGTGGCAGTGATAGATGATGCTACAAACAAGATGAAAGGTGAAGCAAAATGTCAGCAAAGCCACTTTTCAGCCTCTCATCAGTTAACAGCAGTAGCATCGCTGCTGCAGAGGTAGTCTGGAGAAAACCTTCAACTGGGTCAGCGTGGTGGTTAAAGGCACAGCTGAGAGGAAGCAACGTGTTCCTGCTCTGTCTAATCTGAAATCATCTAAATCACCAGACAAATCAAGTTCAACTTCCCCAATTAAAACGACCTGCCTCAGGTGGCCATTTTAAAAAGAGAGACACAATAAAATACAATGTATTAAACCTAAAGTAAACCAAAGTAACCTGTAAAAACAATGGTTAGAATCCTAACACAAGCTTAAAAGCTGTTGGGACAGAGCAGTTAGACAGAGTACAGGATTTATATGTGGAGGCCTCCCAGGTGTCAGTCACAGAGACCCATAGGGTCGTAACCAGTGGCGGCTGGTGAACATTTTTTTGGGTGGGGCGTATTTTTATAAATCAGTTTTCAAATGCGCAAATAATCACATATCACCACTAGAGCAGGGAATGAAGCAAAAATATTTTCATCTGACTGAATATTTTGCTGGTGAAAATCCCTACCACCAGTTCTCTAAAAATGTGGAGCAGTTAGGTCTAATTCTACACATCAAACAGTAAAGAAATCATAAAGTCTTCATGAGGAGACCTTAGAATAATATCAATAAAATCAGATACAAATAAAAATAAAAACAACCACAATGTGGTCACAACAGAAGTAAGAGTTTCAAGGAAAAACTAACCTGACCTCCACAAGGTCAGAAACACAACTTAATATTCACAATTAGCTTTCTACTGACACCACAAACAAATAAATATGTCTATAACTAACACAGTCTGATAATTAATGTTACAGTTCAGACAACAAACACTAACCAAGCAAGTCGCGACAATCAGCTCAACTAATGAAGTGAATTAACAACAAAATAAAGTCAAATCCACTGATGGGTCCCATCAGAATAAGTAAAATAACAGTTTTAGACCACTCATACAAAACTCCCATAGAGCGCCATTCGTTTTTTTATTAAAAGTGTCATATACAGCCCTCAAAACGGGCTAAACTATATGAACCAACATTCACTCAACAGTATGCATGTCCCTCTAATATTCGGCTACAAAGGCATATTGCTATTTAAGGTATAAATCCACAAAACCTTAGGTCTCTGCCATTTGCTGATAGGCATTTTCAATAGCAAAAATCGGCGAGACATATAAATAAAACGAAAGAAAAAACAAACGAAGTCACTCACCATGGAGTTAATGAAATCAGGACCCATGGAATAAAATGGCTTTTTGTCACAAACTGCCAAGAAGGATTCTTTGAATAAATATCCATTTTGTTAGTTAGTTCTCTCCAGTTTTAACTCACGTCTGCTGCCAGGCAGGAGCAAACAATCGCTCTGTAGAGCTTCCGGGTCAACATCCGGTCTAAGTCATTCAATACGTTTTTTCTTTTTTACTTTATTTGTAATCACTTATGACTTATCAGTGTGTTACAGTGCCATAATTAATGATAAAAACTAAAGTAAATACTTAAATAATAAGCATTAATTCTCCGGTTTTGACTTTACCGTTGTGCGCATGTCAGGGACGCTATGACCTGCGTCCCAATCGGTCTCCTATCTTTTGCATTAAGGATGATTTCCAGTGCGCATGCGTCAGGAAAATATTACCAGTGCGCATGCGCCAGGAGCAGAAAACAATGCGGTGTCTCGGGACGGCGTCCGGTCCAGACATGCACAGTAGATCCCAGAGAAACAGGACCTATCGGTCTAGTAAAAAATAGTGAGAAAACGTTTTCTAAACTACACCTAAATGCAGATTATACACAGCACTTAGTGTATATATAATGGATGGCTCGTTAGTTTTATTTTCATGTTAGTTTTTTATATTTTGTGATCACTATTTCTCTTCGTCTTCCACTTGGGACTGGTGGGGCGGCGCCCTAGCGCCCCTATGGACGGGCTGCCACTGGTCGTAACACCCCCCTCTTTAGGATGGTGTCCCAACAGGAACATCAGAACATGTCCACCTCCATGTGGACTCACGGGTATGTCACTCCAAATAAAAACAAAACTACCGCCACAAAATTATAACCAACACAACTGGTTCCTGCTGCAGTAGAATAAGTACAACACTACACTACACTACACTACACTACAGCCAGCACCACGTGTCCAGATGTGCAATGATGCACTTAGTGGGGAGCAACACACAAAACACAAATGCTGCACTTGGGTAATGGTAACATGTAACCATCAAAAAGGAGCAAAACAGCAACAGATTATTGAATCTGAGTCACTACAGCACAACCCAAAAGCAGCTCCCAAAGTGAGCTGTTGCCACCACACAGAGGCCCCATACCCCACTGACTTACCTCATCCCGTTAGCAAAAAGAAGCGACCTAACCAAATGGAGAGCACCGGGTCCTGACTGTTGTTTGTGCTTATGCACAAATATCAGTTCAGAGTACCCTCTCTTTTTAGAGTCTCTGGGACGAGTGCTGGATGGTGCTCCGATTGGGGACTCCATAGTCCTGCTGGGGGACTTCAACGCTCACATAGGCAATGACAGCGTGACCTGGAGGGGCGTGATTGGGAGGAACGGCCCACCCACTCTAAACTCGAGTGGTGTTCTGTTATTGGACTTCTGTGCAAGTCGCAGTTTGGCCATAATGAACACCATGTTCGAACATGGAGTTTATTGTTAGGAAATGGAGATGCTAACAGTCAGCTAAAGCTCCCCAAGGTCCCAAAACCCACTGCTTCAAAGACCTGACAGGTGAGTCTGAGAGAACAGAGCCGATAGGAGGAGCTGCTCAGAACGTTAGATTAAGTCATGAGGTTACCTCATGACCTACAGCAGGAGCACTCAACTACAAGTCCTGAAAGACCACATAAAATCCACAAACAGGTCCATGGTCCTGGCGTGTGTGTGTGTGTGTGTGTGGGGGGGGGGGGGTGTTTGTGTGTTACTAATAAAGTAACTTAATATGTAAATAAGTAAAGTTTATTTTTTATAGATAGAAATAGAAATCTAACTTAGTTACTTTTTAAGTTGAGTCATCAGTAAAATAATTAAAATACTTTTTAAAGAAGTAGTCAGTAATCAGATTACTTTGTTAACTCTATCTGTAGCAACACTGGTGATCAGATGCTTAATGTGCTCCAAGCTGAACCTTATCGGTGTGTGTGATACTGAGCTCAGTGCCTGATGCACATAGTGGTTTATTTCAGAATACTTGAGTACTGAAGTAATCTGTATCTGCTGCCCTAGTCCTGACCTGGTTTGTTAATAGTGGGGACTGTGACTGTTAGAGCAGACCTTCAGCACAGCTAAAACGAGTTGTATTCTGTCTAAAAGAGAACTTTGTCTGAATCCTTTGATGAGTGTGACATTAGGACTAGTGATTTTATTACTGTATGAACTGTCAGAGCATCCTAGAGTCGGCTGAGCTGCCACCTCTACAGACTACAGAGGAGCTCCTGGAGCCGTCAGTCACAGACTGATGATACAAAAACCCTTTTCTAACAAATCATCACAACAGGGCCTCTTCAGAGAAGACCCCAACAATTAGGTGTAATCATCTTTTAATCACACAACAACATCAGGCTGGAAAGAGTTTTCATTTACTGTCTGTAGGTCCAGGTCCTGGAGCTGCACCGCTGAGCTGCCACTGAGTAATCCTCTCTTTACACAGAACCTCCGATTCATCAGCAGTTATCACGGAGGGGAATCTGCCCTGCATGTGTCTGCTGCCCACACACTTTAATCAACACAGAAATATTCACCCTGGTTAAAGTTTCATTCCTGACTCCGTCTCACCAGGCAGCCTTTGTGCTGCACTTCTAACGTTTCAGAGCAACCAGTAAATAAGAAGCTTAGTGTTGATTGAAGGCTAACCTGCTGTTCTCTGTATCCCATCCTGTCTCTTATTCTCACTATTCCAGAAATGGATTTAGGAATGAAGCAAAGAGCTGCAAAAAGGCCTCAATTGACCTTTTTCACAAAAACCAGAAGCCCCTGGACCAGGTGTGAACTAGGGTCTGATGTTACCTCAGGCAGCGCTGACAGTGATCAAGGCCTGTCCAGTCTCAAACACCACATAGCAGTTCAGCTGCTTCTGTAACCAGAGGTGCACATGTGCATCAGTTCTTTAGTTCTTTCTGCCCCCAGTGGTTCCCAAACTTTTTCATGGGCCACCCATAATTTGACAAATTTTTTATTTGACTAAAATAGTCTCCCGTCTTCTCAGTGACTGGGGTGAGCCTGCTTGTTGCTGCAGATCTTCTTTGCGTTTTTGTGTTAGCCCCATCAACAACCTGTCCAAGCAGCGTCCTGGCATCAGTGTGCAATTTGTGAAAAAAAGCAGGGGGGGATCTGGGATCTGTCGTGGGGGTGTCTGGAGGTTCGGATCCGGCAGCACGCGCTCGTTTCTGAATCTTCCTGTGCGCTGCAACAGAAACTGGTCTGCCAGTGTGCACCAGGTGTCAGACCTGATCCCTGCCCTAAGGCATCAAACCAGTGCTTTCACGGTCCTGATCGCTCAGTGGAGGCTGATTAACTACACTTCCTGTTGTGGTGGCGCTCTCTCAAAGTAGAGTTCATAGGCTGTGCAGGCTTGTTGACACGCACAAGTTTCCCCACCAGAATGCAAACATAGAACTAGATTCCAAACCCACTCACCTCCTGTGAGGAGGTGCGCAATAAACATCAGCGCAAGGTTCTCCCCTGAGTATCTGAATGAAAAAAATTATGTGCACCCCTCATTTCTCCCTCTTTTTCTCATGATCTCATAATGAATGTTAATATTATAACTATTGTTCTGTGGAGCACACGGAGCTGCACCGCACCTCACGCCCCCTCCCTCACGTGCTCCCTGCAGCTCTGAGCACAGTGAGCTGATTATCAGACACACTTCTACAGTATTCTGCAGACCCATCAGAAGTGCATGAAGTCTGCACCCCCACCCGCCACCCCACCCCAGGGGTGAGAGACTAATGACCAGAGGGGGACACGGTAAAGGCAGAGGCAGGGTAAATCCCTGCCACCCCCCACAAATCACACCCTGTCTAGCATTTAATTTTAAAAAGTAAATAAATAAGAAATCATCTTGCACCCCCTCCATGCAATTATACCGCCCCCCAGTTTGGGAACCACTGCATCATGGTATCAAAAATATCAGGTTCATTCTGCTGAGTCAGCTGTAATGAGAAACGAAGGGTTTGTAGAAGAACACAGACACGATCATTAGAGGTTGGGTCGTTCTATTGTTAATAATCTACAGTTAGAACCCCACCCACTGGTGACATCACTCACAGTGAGCGGGGTCTGTAGGAACAGGAAGTAGTCTTTTGACCAGATGAATAGTCATGGCTATTCAGATCAGGAGAGACGTTGCAGCAGACCAATAGAAACTAATGTTCAGGTCTTTAAAACAAGTCACACCGATTCATCAGTAGGCCATTTTACCTTGAGTATTGCTCTGGATGGAGGACTACTTCCTGTTTCTAGAGACTCCACCTGCTTTGAATGATGTCACCAGTGGGCATGGTCCTGACTGTAGATTAGAGTGATAGCAGGCTGATTCAGACTGACCCTAACATCCCTTTAGTTCTGCAGTACTCCTCTTTGTGACCTGACTAGCTTCAGACCAGCCTCCTGTTTTTATTGACGTCTTAGCTCTGTGTTTTAGGTCAGAAAACTGAGGTTCACCTGCATCTGATTTTTAAAATTGTCAGTTTAGTGACTCATACATGCAGCAGCTGCTGCTCCGTGAGCGACCAGTCGTCAGCAGTTCACAGTGAAAAGATGCAGAAGTGTGAAAAAGGTCTGTGATGAAACGTCAGCATTCGGATCTCTGTGGGTTTCCTTTCCTGTGCATCAATGACCAGTTGTTCTTGGTCTAAGTGATTTAAACACCCCCCATTCTTTAGGGAACACAGTGTTTTGGTATTCAGCTATAATTACAAATGAGAATAGTCATCAAACCAGGAGCCTCCAGTTAATTATAAAGCGTTGTCTTCTGGTGTGCAGAAGCCATCATGCTCTTTAGTGGCTCCTCTGTATGCCCAGGTTTGTGCAGAATCAGTCTAATTGTAAAGTCTCTTTCATGCTAACAGCTCTGAGTGTTACAGATCAAAGTGGCCTCTCATTCCCAGAATTCTGCGTTGTCCTCCTAAAGCGACTCTACCTGCACCTGACACGTCTCACGAGCATGTGGGTTACTGTTGGCGCTGCTGTCATTCATCAGATACATTTAGAAGCAGTCGAGTCATTTTGTTAGTTAGACGCCTGCTTAGCTCCCATCTTGAAACATTTCTATTGCTCTTTAAACGGTCAGATATTAGGTTTGAATTGATAATATGAAGTCCAGCTCTGGTTCAGACCAGCTGGAGGTCCATCAGTGTTTCTGCTGATGTAGATTTGCTGTAGTCAAGTCTAATGTACTACATGTATGGAGTATTTCTGCATTGTTGTACTTTCTTGAGTCAAAATTGAATTACAGCAAACCTGCTGCATATCCATTCTCTAAAAGCAGATTGATCAGCTCTAGTGAAGAAGGAACCTCCTGGTTGAATGGGATCTAACCTGTTGATGGCTGGAGGGAGGCAGTAGCTCAGTGGTAGGGTGTTGGTCTTGAAACCAGAGGGTTGCAGGATCCCCACTCTGGCTCGGTTACCCTGCCATTGTGTCGTTGGGCAAGACACTTTACCCTCATTGCCTGATGGTGGTGGTGGTCAGAGGGCACCTCTGCACTTGGTCACTTCACCTCTGCAGCCCCATCATCATGTGAATGACTGACTGATGTAAAGCACTTTGTAGTCCACTGACTTCAGAAAGCACTATACAAATGCGAGATGATTGGATGAAGCTTTTATTTTGAAAACCTGAATGACGTCTCCTCCTTCCTGTTCAGAGAAGGGACTTTGTCAGGTGTTGTTAAAGTTCTGAAAGACGACAGATATTAAGGTTTCTGCTGTGTGCTGGTCCACCCTGTGGGACTGAACAGAACCTTTATTTAGTTTAATTCCAGCGTTCATCATGAACACGTGGTTTAGAGTCTCAAGCTCTGAGGTACCAGGGCTCTGGTTCTGTTTGTAAACGGCTCTCATGTGGGCTCTGCTCTTGGCAGCTTTGTTTCTGTGTCATTTCTAATCCTTTAGGGGGAATTTAAACAGAATTTGGCAGAAATCTGCTTGATTAGATTTAGGGACTTATCTGGATTCTACCCAATGAAGAGAGAGATGCATAGTGATGTCGATGCTGCTGGTGCAGGTCTAACATTTGGGACCTCCAGGCTGCAGCTGGATCTGGTTGCTGTCTGCTTAAAAGGCAAAGATCTGTTACAAGATTTTCTGCATGTTTAGTTTCAGCTTGAAGTAAAAACTAAAAGTAACTTAAAGATTTAATGTTTGTCTTGGTTCTGTTAGTGTTTCTTGCAGACCTCTGACTGTTCAGAGTCTGATCCCTTCTCTTAAAGCACAGACAGAAAGCTTTGAATCAGGAGCCAGGCTGACCAGTATGAGCTTGGATTTAAGGAACCTCAGAAGGACATATGAGGAATGGTTGATTTTAATATCTAAAGAATATTCTTTTATACATATACTGCTCTTATATCTGAACTAGTTGAGGTTCCCCCCATAGGGGGAGCTAGGGCGCCACCCCACCAGTCCAAGAAGAAGAAGAAGAGGATAGGAATCACTAAATATAAAAAACAAACATTAAAATAAAACTAAACGATCCATCCATTATATATACAATAAGTACTGTGTATAATCTGCATTTAGGTGTAGTTTTAAAATGTTCTCTTACTATTTTTTACCAGACCGAAAGGTCGAGTGATGTACTTCCTGTTTCTTTGGGGTCTACTGCGCATGTCCTGGGCGTACTCAGCTTTACCAATAGACCTACGCTTTGTTCGCTGTTACTGATGCACTGGAACCAGCCTTTAGTGCAAAGTATAGGAGAGCTGAAGGGCGCTGAATCTATCCTTTGTGTCATGCGTAGAACGGCAGGAGACCGGAAGTTCTTGCTCTTGGATTTATAATGGAGGAAACTAAATGGATATTTATTCAAAGAATGCTACTTGGCAGCTTGTGAAAACCTAGCAGATTGATTCCATGTGTCCTGATTTAATCAACTCAATGGTGAGTGACTTTGTTTGTTTGTTTCTTTTTTTTTTATTAACAATGAATCTGTTGTGGATTTTCTATTCAAAAACCCCACAGACCTAGCTAGCCATGACTAGCTGTCCTAAGTCCTGATGAGTGAATTTATACCTTAAATAGTGACATGTTTTTGTTGTAGTTGTGGCCGAATGTTAGAGGAACACTGATACTGTCGATTGAATACGTTGGTTTATGTAGTTTAGCCGTTTTGATGCATTTTTTGTTACTTTTCCTTAAAACATTATGGCGTTTTAATGAAGTTTTGTGTGAGTGGGTTTGATGGGACTTATCAGTGGATTTGACTTTATTTTGTTGTTAATTCACTTCATTAGTTGAGCTGATTGTCATGACTTGCTTGGTTAGTGTTTTTTGTCTGAATTGTAACATTAATTATCAGACTGTTTTAGTTAGAGATGGATTTATGTGTTTGTGGTGTCAGTAGAAAGCTAATTGTGAATATTAAGTTGTTTCTGACCTTGTGTAGGTCAGGTTGTTTTTTCCTTGAAATTCTTACCTCTGTTGTGACCACATTGTGGTTGTTTTTTATTATTATTTGTATCTGATTATATTTATATTATTCTAAAGTCTCCTTATGAAGACTTTATGATTTCTTTACTGTTTGATGTGTAGAATTAGACCTAACTGCTCCACATTTTTAGAGAACTGGTGGTAGGGATTTTTACCAGCAAAATATTCAGTCAGATGAAAATATTTTGCTTCATTCCCTGCTCTAGCGGTGATAAGATGTGATTTTTTTTTGTGCATCTGAAAACTTACTTGCAAAAATGCACCCCCAAAAAAATGTCACCAGCTGCCACTGGGTGAGACCCTTCAAGAGGACGGGTGCTCAAAGTAAAAATGGGCAGAGAGCTGATCGTGTACAGAAACAGGGAGTTTGTCATATTTAAAATATAAATGTAATTTATCTGGTTCATAATGTATTTTTTGAGAGAGGCTGAAATAACCCTAAAACCTCTGTTAAACCAGCATCAGTTCTCTAGAGGAGACCGTGGTTTAGAGGTAGAGAAGGACACCCTTCACGTGGGTTCAAATCCCACCATGGTCATCTGTCATTCGGTGTTATTGTTTATTTTTAAAAAGTCCGTATATGGTTAGAGGGCCAGAAATATGCAGATCCAGCCTGCAGGCCACCTACTGAGTACCCCGATCTACAGTCAGAACCACACCCACTGGTGACATCACTCAACATGGGTGGAGTCGCTAGAAACAGGAAGTAGTCATCTGACTGGAGCGATACTCATGGCTAGTCAGATCAGGACCAGGGGTCACGTTAACAGAATATCCTCCATCTTGTCTTTTTAAAAGGTCACAGATTATGATTATAATTCACTCATCGCTCGATAAACAACCTAAAGATGAACTTCTGTCTCAAACACAGCAGCTACAGAAGAAACAGAGAAACAAAACATTTTCTCACAGTCAGATTGGTGCTGAGGAGGAATCCCATCCAGGATCAGGTCTCTACATCAGTACAGGCCTTGTGTCCTTTAAACACCAGGTCATCATTAATCCTAAACTCACTTAAATAAAAAAAACAGCTCTTTCTGTTCCAGGCAACAGGATGTGACCACATTTGTGATGATTTATCTGTAGCTGTAACCACTCCCACCTCTAACAGGTGATGATCTGGACATGCCTGCCCTCCTTTTACTGAAGCAGCAGTCCAAAAGATGCTCTGTTTTCTGAATGTGTTCCTCTGAGACCTAACAGCTCTCATGAAACACTAAAAACACATCAAACAGGGCAGGTCTCTTTGCTCAGGCTCCTCCTGCAGAAGTTTACATTCAAATGTCTGTTTTTATGCTTAATATCTCATTTAAATGAAGACTAACTGCACCAGTGAAGATGCAGGACTATTGTTTCTCTGCTGGATGCGGTGAGAAGTAGCTAGGGGGGAACCCCTGAGCTGGACCCACAGCCGAGGCCTTTTTCTGGCCTTTTTTTTGGGGCAGCATTAGCTCAGTTGGGAGAGTGGCCAGTCTGGTAACCAGAGGGTCACCAGTTCGATCCCCAGCTCTGGCTGGGTTAGATTGTCGTTGTGTCCTTGGGCAAGACACTTCACCCACCTTGCCTATGTGAGTGTGACTGTGTGTGAATGTTGGTGGTGGTCAGAAGGGCCGATGGCGCAGAATGGCAGCCTCGCCCCAGTCAGTCTGCCCCAGGGCAGCTGTGGCTACAGACGTTAGTCGTAGTTTACCACCACCGGTGAGAATGACTGTGTGAATGAATGATGCAACTCTGTAAAGCATCTTTGAGTGACTTAGAAAAGCGCTATATAAAACTGATGCATTATTATTTATTATTATTTTCTGGCCTGTGAGTTCAAACATGAGGAGAGGAATTAAAGAAAGGATGCTTGTTTTCAGGATGAGGAGATGTTGTGTGGAGAAATGAACCATTATTCACATTCACTCAGTAACAGGAACAGACAGGCTGCAGATCAAACTCTGTCTGTTTAGAGTGTGTTTTCTGGAGCATCCACAGTGGACCCCACAATAAGAGCAAGTGGAGGATTTTGGTTTGGGGACACTGGTGACATCCCACTAAGTGTTTAGAATTTAAAGCAGGTGGTAAATTAACACAATGTTATATTATAATGTTTGCTTCCTACAGCCTTTTTCCTATTTTCTTTTTCTGAGTTTTAAAAGCTCACAAGTCCGACAGGTTTTCACCCGTAGAAACTCCAGCTCTCATTCATCTTCATTTCTGACACTTGACTTTTTTATTTACAGCACTTGTTCATATTTCCTAGACACCACAGAATCTAATCAGCTGGTGGACCCCGAGCTCCTGGGGAGAGGAGAAAGCACCTCCAATCTGATTTCCACACCACCTAGTGTCACTACAGATCGGATTAGTTCTGGATCGCGGAGCCAAACGGAGGAGAGGCTGATTACAGCAGTCAAAGCTTCCACTGTGTCAAACGTTCATCTGAAGAACTGAGCTGGGAGGAAAAACTCTAAAAGACCAGACTAGAAATCGTTTAGTCTAAAATTAATTATCTACTAACGACTTTATTAACACATTAGTGGCAGCTGCTTACTTCTAACTCAGATGACAAAACGAACGTCAGACGAGCACAGAGAGGAAGAAAAGAACGGAGGAACCAAACGTGGCGGTGTAGTGGTTAGCACTGCTGTCTCACAGCAAGAAGGTCGCAGGTTTGAATCCCAGCTGAGGCCTTTCTGCGTGGAGTTAGCATGTTGTCCCCATGTTTGAGTGGCTTTCCTCCAGTTTCCCCCACAGATCACAATGTGCCTGATAGGTTAATGATGGACGGGGCTTTGGATAAAAGCTTCTGATAAATACTGTATTGATAAGACAAGGTTTTTTTTTTACACACACACACACACACACACACACACACACACACACACACACACACACACACACACACACACACACACACACACACACATCCTAAGTTGGCATGCTACACAGCTGAACTTCTCCACTCTAAGGACGGTGATGTATTGGCAGCAGCTGATTGACATCTCAGCAGCTCTTAAAAAAAGAGAGGACATAGGAGAGAAGAAGAGGAGATTTAACCATCACTTCCATCCATCCTAATGGGAAATATGAAGCTCTGATTA
This sequence comes from Callopanchax toddi, assembly GCA_006937965.1. Taxonomy (NCBI): domain Eukaryota; kingdom Metazoa; phylum Chordata; class Actinopteri; order Cyprinodontiformes; family Nothobranchiidae; genus Callopanchax; species Callopanchax toddi. The sequence goes on from SSNR01000136.1 coordinate 743,700, forward strand.
GGATCCATCCAGAATCTCATGTGTTTCACTGAGACGTGGCTGCAGGATCAGATCCAGACTCCGTCTCTCTGCCTGGCTTTCAGACGATGCCAGCAGACAGAGATTTGAAGAGGAGAAGAAAAAGCAGAGGAGGTGGATTAGAAGTGCTGGTCAACATCAGATGGTGGAATGTAGGGGTTGCATGAACCAGTCGACTTTTCTGCTCTGTAGTGACTTTTTATGCCTGACGTCGACTAGTCGCTGATCACGTGAAATGGATTCCTCAGATGTAAATGAGTCGTGGGTATTTTTCGGCACAACGAGACAAAAACACTGTGTGAAGTTGTGAGATGTTATTTTGGTGAACTAATTTTACTGTTGATCACATGAACTTTTATTGCGAAGGGGTTAACCCTTTGATCATTTCCGGGGCGATCAGTCTATTGTCTCTCTGGCGCTGTGCTAGAATCAGAGAGACAGTTCATTGTGTTCATCCAGATGTTCATGGAGCAGCAGCATGTCTCCATTAAGTCCTTCTGATGCTGTTGTTCTCTGTAAAGGTTACTGAACAGCCTCTGTTTGGAGAAATGTTTTCAGTCCAACCAGGCTGATGAGCCAACATATAGTCTGAGTTCAGCCAAGACCAAAGTGTGAGACAACTCCTGTCTGGTCAACCTAACAGAGCTTTGTTTCATATTCATATTACAGATCACACGTCACCCTCTGACAGGAACATTAAGAGCGTGATACGGTCATGGTACATGGTCATGACATGACACCTGGATGGACAGGACGTGGGAGATTAGGCTGCTGCTAAATAACTGTAAACAGTTTCTAATGTAAATAATCTAAATAGTTAGTTTTATTTATTTATAGTCTGTGAGTCTTCTTATACATTCCTGAGTTTCTTTCCACATAAATGCATTGACCCTGGGTTACCTCACTACAGAGCAGCAAACACAACAGGCTTGAAACCGTAACACTGTACTGAGAGAGAGAGGGGATTGGTCCGATGGTCTCTATGGAAACCGCTTGCTGCACTGAGGGCAGGTCCAGGGAGAGAAACGCTTCAGGGAATCAAGTCTGTGTGTTTCTCCTTCAGAGCTGATGAGTCCACAGTGATGACCAGGGAGGTTCAGGTCCTCGTCTCAGTCCCAGGCTCTCAGGGAGACACGTGGATCCAGACCCGACCAGCTGGAACTACTCACCAGAAAACCACGTGGGTTAAAGAGGAATCTGGTTTAGCTGATCAGGTTTCCATGTTGCCTTAAAGGAGAGGTGTCCAAGGAGATTTGGTGTTGCCCTGACAACAATTCAGAATGTAATGTTGATGCAGACACTTTTAATAATATTTACGTTGAGGTTTTTACTAACGTGAGGCCAAACAGCAAATGATGCAGAACATTTAACATCTCTTGTTAAATTCCTTCCAAAGGCCTTCATTATGAACAAGGTTTTTTTCTCTTTTTAGTTTTATTTCCTGGTAAAATGAACCATTAACCATCACTGAGTTTTTCTAAAAATCAGACCTGTGTGACCTTCGTTCCTAAAACCTGAACACAGACCCAGATCCAGGTCCTGATGCTGAGGATAGAGTCAGATCCAGGGCATTGCTCTTTTTGAAGGATAACATACGAGACTCTTTAAATGTGTTAACGGTTTACTGATCTTTATCTAATTAAAGAAAAAAATCTCTGGTCTTTTCATGAAAATACCGTGCATTTGATGTAGAAACAAAAAAAACTAAAACTAAAATATATATATTAATTGTGGCTCACAAGTAATTTCAACTTAACAGTTTTGACCCACAACTGGGAAAGTCACTGTCTGCCCTGCCTAGGAGCACAGGCTACATGGCTTCAGTATGAAAAAAAAATCACAATATGTTTCTGATCAATGAGCAGCTCTGAGGTTCTCACTAAGGAGGGAAGATACTGTCTAAACACCCCAAACCTCTGAAATGTCTTTTAACATGAATGTTATCATGTGGGCGTTCCCAAACTGCTGCTCTCATGTTGGAGTATTTTCTGGGAAGATTCTACTAAACCAAATCAAATCAATCAAATAGCCTGTTGTCAGGTCACTCTATGTTCAGAACATAGAGGTGAATCAGCATAAAGGTATAAAATATGAAAATATCTACTCACTAAGTAATAGAGCTTAAAAAACTACATCTATGTACAATGTGCAGTGGTCACTAGTGCAGAGAAACAGTAACATTGGTGATAGAATGCTAACAGTTCAATTCAACTAAAGCAGCGTTTATTATGAGCTAAATGACAGTTAGCCAGAGTAACACTGCAGGTTTATATGTTAGCAGTGAGTCATAGTTCAGCATCCTGACAGCTGGGTGGATGAAGCTGTTGGGACAGTCTAGTGGAGCCCGGAGGCTTCAGTGCCTTTTCCCTGAGGGGTCCAAACAGCAGGGGGTGCTGTGAATGATCTCTCTAGAAGTTGACCATAATCTCTTTGGTCTTGTCCACATTCAGAAAGAGATTGTTGTTTTTGCATCACTGGACTATTTGGTCACCTTGGTCCTGTAGTTGTCTTCATCATCATTAATAATGAGGCCAACTACAGTTGTATCATCTGCAAACTTGACAATGTGGTTGGAGCAGTAAGTTGGTACACAGTCATGGGTCAGCAGCGTAAAGAGCAGCAGGCTGAACACACACCCCTGTGGGGCCCCTGTGTTCAGCTTATGGTCTTGGAGGTGGAATTGCCAATCTGCACCTTTTGTGGCCTCCTGTGAAATGTCACACACACACTGATAACGCTGACAGTGGTTTGTCAGGTGGGTGAAGAGTCTTGCACAAGGACACAACGACAAAGTAACCCACCAGGAGCTGGGATTGAACAGGCGACCCTCCGGTTGCCAGACTGACTACGCTACCTACTGGGTGCGTGCGATAGGTCCGCAGTGGGGTGGGTAAGGCACTTGTGCCACTCACTCCCAGTAGGTGTCGCGCGGATTTGCTGAAAAAATGACAGCTTGGGGACACAGTACATGGCTCGAGGGCCATAAATAGGAGGCTCATGGGCCGCCTATTGAGTACATGTACTCGATACCTTCTGTACCCTCTGAGCCCTAAGAGTCCTCTGTACCATCTGAGCCCTCTGTGTCCTTTGAACTCTGTGTCCTTTAAACCCTCTGAACTCTCTGCACCCGAACCCTCTGTACCCTTACTATACGTTTGACCATGTATATAAAAGCTACTGGAGCAAAGACATTTAAACAAGAAGAAGAAACACAAAGATGAAGATTGGAGCACTTTACAGCACCAGACATTTAGCATACGTTGGCTGCACTGACATATTTAAGAAACAACAAACTGAAAAGAAGCTGCAGCACCAGAATGAAACCTTCTGTAAGATGAATGCTGTAATCAGTCAGAGAGACGGGAGGGCGGAGACAGTCATTCAGTTGTGTGATACAAAAGAATCCTGGAGGAAGGTGGGCAGGCAGCTGGAAGAACGAACTGCCAAACAACAAAATAAAACCACACTATTATTTAGCAGATATGCCAGCTGAATTGCTTTACCTGCATCCCATTCCACTTGACTGCATATTTCTCGCAGGAATACATAATGTGCAGAAAAGTATCTGACATGACAACCAGCAAGTGGAAGGGGGAATGAAAACATCATTCTCTCACAATTGCAGCAGTTGTCATGACAATAGTGATGAGTGGAAGTAAAGATCGTTCCCTTCTCCAGGGTCATACTGACATTTAACCTGAGTCTGCTTCTATACAAAGAGGTGTGAGCCATGGCTGAAGACCCACTAGGCCCTTTTTGTTTGGTCAAGTTAGTACCGTATTTGCCCGCATTTAAGACGAGGTTTTTTTCATTGAAAATAATTTGAAAAAGGGGGGTTCGACTTATTATTGCGCCCTAGTTTTTCCGGCGGAGGGCGCAGGCTTTTTGGTCAAAGCGGCAGGAAGCAGCTCAGACCGCGAGCGGTTCCAGAGGTCCGGGCCTGGCCTAGTTCAAAGTTACAGGTTTACTAGTACTGAGGATTAAAATGTCCAGACCCAGCAGGTGTTTTCAGCAGCAGACTCTGTACAGGTGAGGGCTCGCGTCGCTTGCTCGATTCACACACGCATTCTCACTCAGAACCTCATCCGTCTCACCGTTCTTTATATGCACCCGACACACACACACACACACACACAGACACACACACACACACACACTCCCTCACACATACAGCGGGTTTGCGTGTGTATCTGTGCAATAATTGCGCAACAGCGGGTTTGTGTGTGCGCGCGATCATGGCGCAACAGTGGGTGTGTGTGTCTGCACGATCATAGCGCAAAAGCGGGTTTGTGTGTGTGTGTCTGCACGATCATGGCGCAAAAGCGGGTTTGTGTGTGTGTCTGCGCAATAATTGCGCAACAGCGGGTTTGTGTGTGCGCGCGATCATGGTGCAACAGCGGGTTTGTGTGTGCGCGCGATCATGGCGCAACAGTGGGTTTGTGTGTGTGTACGATCATGGCGCAAAAGCGGGTTTGTGTGTGTGTGTGTGTCTGTGCATTTTGCCGCAGCAGCGTGTGTGTGTAAACAAGCTTCCCCTACATGAAAACTCCATCTCAGCTCCACAACTGGATGTGAAGTTCATCAGTGTCTGATGATCGCGAAGTTGCACAATCTGACCGTGAAAGCTCCTGTCAGCAAAGGTGCGTTCGGGCAGAGAGATCAGTACAGTGGACTAGTTGTGTGCACCCCTGTTAATAAGCAAATATTAAAGCAGTCTGGAATTGTTAGTAGCATTAGTTAAATTTTCTCAAAATTTCAATAAAAATTGTTTCTTTAAAAAGTGAATTTAGTCTTTTTTCTGAAGATTAGTCTTGAAAAGGGGGGGTCGTCTTATAATCAGGGTCGTCCTATATTCGGGCAAATACGGTATTTTCAAATGCAAAAAATAAATAAATAAAAATCCAGCCTGCTCACAGTGAGAAAGAAAATGTATAGCTGGTGGAGTGCTCAGTTCTCAATCATAGCATTAGTTTAGTTTC
>SSNR01000136.1:750146-761572 GCA_006937965.1 Callopanchax toddi
GTCTCTTATACACATCTAAAACTAACATGAAAATAAAACTAACGAGCCATCCATTATATATACACTAAGTGCTGTGTATAATCTGCATTTAGGTGTAGTTTAGAAAACGTTTTCTCACTATTTTTATACCAGACCGATAAGTCCTGTTTCTCTGGGATCTACTGTGCATGTCTGGACCGGACGCCGTCCTGAGACACCGCATTGTTTTCTGCTCCTGGCGCATGCGCACTGGAAATCTTTTCCTGACGCATGCGCACTGGAAATCATCCTTAATGCGAAAGATAGGAGACCGATTGGGACGCAGGTCATAGCGTCCCTGACATGCGCACAACGGTACAGTCAAAATCGGAGAATTAATGCTTATTATTTAAGTATTTACTTTAGTTTTTCTCATGAATTATGGCACTGTAACACACTGATAAGTCATAAGTGATTACAAATAAAGTTAAAAAGAAAAACGAATGACTCAAACCGGATTTTGACCCGGAAGCTCTACAGAGCACTCGTTTACACACAGAGGCAGGACTCAGGAGCTACTCACTGGCTAACTGGCTGTGCTAACAAAATGGATATTTATTCAAAGAATCCTTCTTGGCAGCTTGTGACAAAAAGCCATTTTGTTCCATGGGTCCTGATTTCATCAACTCCATGGTGAGTGACATTGTTTGTTTTTTTCTTTTGTTTTATTACCAATCTGTCTCGCCAATTTTTGCTATTGAAAACGCCTATCAGCGAGGACTTCCAGTCGGAACATCCACCAACATGGCAGCGCAGTAAGGAGCTCCCGGTTGAACCCCGAGGAATATTGCCAAAAACCCCGATTCAGACTGTTTGTATGATTGAAAACGCTACTTTCCGAAAGGAGGTAACGCAATAATATTAACTATCCGTCTCGAGGACGAGCTACGATAGCTTTTTACACTCACAGGACAAGTTGAATATTAGCTGTCGACGCTAAGGACGGTTAAAAATGGCGGACTCCGAAATTCTGCAAGAACTGAAACAATTCCGACAGGAAAATAGACAACAATTTGAAGAGTTGAGAGCCGACATATCGGGTATGGCCAAAAGAATAGACGAAGCGGAGGACCGGATTGGAAAAGTCGAGGAACGAATGCAAACGGCGGAGGAAGTAGCCCTGGAGATGCTAAAGCTATGCGAGAGGCAAGATGTGAAGCTAACCGAGATGGAAAGCCGCAGCAGACGTGAGAACCTTCGGATTTATGGAGTACCTGAAGAGGCTGAAAATGATTCTGTAAACATGATTGCATTTGTGGAAAAACTTCTCCACGAAGGTCTTCGGCTCCCCAAAGAGATGCAAGATTTGCAAATTGAAAGAGCTCACCGCTCACTGGGGCCCAAACCAACAGGGAACGCACCACCTCGCTCCATAATAGTTAAGTTTCTGAGCTTCAGGAGGAAGGAGGCGTTGCTGCGGATAGCATGGCAGACAAAAGGATTTGAGTGGAAAAACAAACGCATTGGTCTCGACCACGACTACCCGCCGTCCATTGTCGCTAAGAGGAGGGAATTTGCTGAGATCCGTAAGGTGCTAAAAGAGAAGCAGGTGAAGTTCCAGACGCTGTTTCCTGCCAGATTACGGTTGACCCACGATGACGGCTCTACAATCTACCAATCTGCCAGTGAAGCGACAGAAGATCTGATCAGGAGAGGCTACGCGATCACGACGCAGCCAGCGCCAAACCCGACTTCACTGAAAGAGAGAATCCAGCAGCTCACCTGGAGCCGCGTCACACACCGCCCGACTCGTGGGGACGGAGAGCCGGTTCGATCCGCCACCTACAAGGAGAAGCTCCGCACGTTCCGGAGAACCATCCCCGGCGCGGTAACTGATTGAGTGACAGAAGGAGCCGCTATTGGTTTGTTTTTTCAACCTCCAGATGGTTTGTGGCATCTTAAAGTACTGCGGGGTGATTAAACTGTATAATAAATGTGGGTTCCATAGGAATGCTCTTACTGTCTTCCAACAAAGATCCCCTTCGCTGCTCCCAGCTGAAGGGTAATTTCTTTGCGCCCCCCTCTGGGGCAAGGGTTGCACAGCAGGAACCCCCACTTAGGAAGTCTTCCCCTTTTTTTTCTGCTATCACACTCTTAACCCCCCCCCCCCTTTTTTTTCTTCTTTCTTTCCCCTTTTTCAGGTTCTCACATGTTCTCAACTTGTTTAAAATGTTCTTTTTTGGAGATTATTATATTACTGTTCTGGGCAGGGGATGGAGGAGCACCACAGGTTTCTTTGTTAGATAAGGTAAACACATTAAAATGTCTAGCAATTCCTTAAAGTTTGTTTCACTAAATATAAATGGCATACTCAATCCAATAAAGAGGTCTAAAATGTTTACACTATTGAAAAGGGAAAAAGTCCAGATAGCATACATACAGGAATCCCATCTGAATGAAAATGAACATGCTAAATTAAATAAAATGGGTTACTCAAAAGTCTATTTTTCATCACACAGTTCAGGGAAACGTAGAGGAGTAGCAATACTGATACACAAGAGTATAAACTTCGAATATATATCTGAACATAAAGACAGTGAAGGGAGATACATTATGATAATAGCTAAAATTGAGGGTATTCTCGTCAGTTTGTTTAACACATATATTCCACCTGGCAGTAATTGGGCATTTTATAAATACGTACTAGAAACCATCTCAACAAAGAGTCAAGGCATACTAATATGTGGGGGGGATTTTAATATTCGCTTAAATCCAAAATTTGACAGCTCAAAAGGCAAATTAGACTCCAACAATCTGAGAAAGAAAGTGAATATATATATGAAAGAATTGGGTATTATAGATATATGGAGGGAGAAAAATCCGACAGGCCGTGAATACACTTATTACTCCGGGGCACATAACGGATACTCTAGAATAGATTTATTCCTTATGTTTAAGACGGATATATTCCAAGTAAAAAATTGTGACATAGGAACAGGCATACTGTCGGACCATAACCCAGTGTATCTGTCCATAGAGCTCAAAGGCAGAACTAAGTCTACTTTGTGGAGAATAAATACGAATATTTTGAATGATAAGGGGATCAGAGATAAATTGAAGTTTGAAATTGAATCCTACATACAATTAAATGACAATGGGGAGGTCTCCCCAGGGATATTATGGGATGCTTTAAAAGCTGTAATTAGGGGACGGATAATTGCAATTTCGGCTACTCTAAAAAAAACAAAATAAACAAAAAATGGAAGACCTTGAGAATAAACTCGCAGAACTACAGAAAAAACACTTCTCCTCCCTTCAAGAATCTGAAAAATTTAAGATAACTGAATTAAAGAAAGAAATTGACACTATGCTCACACAGGATATTCAGAAGAAACTTCTATTCACAAAACAGCAGTACTATGAATCTGGAGGTAAAGCCCTGAGACTTCTATCATACAGATTAAGGAAACAACAGGCAGAGAGGACAATTTCCAAAATCAAACACCCGGTTACAAACAAAGTTGAAACTGACCAGGGAAAAATACAGCAATGCTTCGAAGAATATTATCGTAAATTATACTCCCAACCTCAACTACGAAGCGCGGATGAAATTGACTCCTTTTTATCTACACTAAAACTACCCAAAATTACAATAGAACAAAATAGGAGAATGATTTCTAAAATAACTAAAGAAGAAATATCACTTGCCGTTAAACGACTTAAAAATGGGAAAGCCCCAGGGGCAGATGGATTTAATTCTGAATGGTATAAGATGATGCAAGATCAGCTGATCCCGACATTACTAGAAACATTCAACTGGGTGATTGAGGAGAAAAAGATCCCTTCCTCCTGGAAAGAGGCCATAATTTCCGTAGTGCCTAAAGAAAACAAGGACAGGTTGGACTGTGGTAACTATCGTCCTATAAGTGTACTTAATGTCGACTACAAGATTTTCACATCTATTTTAAGCAGACGTCTAGAATTAAATTTACCAGAGATTATACACACAGACCAAACTGGCTTTATTAAGAAAAGACAAACAGAGGACAACATCAGGAAAACACTGCTGATCCTAAAACATATTAGGCAATTCAAATTGGAAACGGCATTATTAAGTTTTGACGCAGAAAAAGCGTTCGACTCAGTCAGATGGGAATTTTTATACAAAACTATGTCTGCATTCGGCTTCCACCCTGATATCATTGAAGTATTTTCAGGACTATATGACAATCCCACGGCTAGGATTAGGATAAACGGAGATTTGTCCAAAACAATAACCCTGGAGAGAGGAACCCGTCAAGGTTGTGGAGTTTCACCCTTACTCTTGTAGCGTAATATAACCTGATTTTATCGTTATAGTACGGACACACTTCTACAAAGTTATCAGCTTAGTTTTGTCGGTTTTATGCTAAGCACTGTTAGCTACCTTCACTCAACTGATGGTTATGCAGGCATTCTAGATTCTCTTTGATTCAAAGGGAGACCTACGCACGTATATTTGAAAGGTATAACCCAGAAGCTGACTTAGACTTCAGTTATTTTATTAAAGAAAACAGATTGAATAAACAGACAGATGTGAGGTAGGTAGTTGCATCTTAAGAGATTCTTCTGATGTTATTAAGCTGAGAGTTAATGACGAGAGCCCGTGATATGTTATTATCTAGGGATCTCGGCTAGAAAGGAGGGGAGCTGAGCTAACTGGATTGAGTGTTATTTATCAATAGCCTCGGTTTTACCAGGTCGGGTTGGTACCTGCTAAACCGCTCCAGATCGCCTCGGCGTGAGATGGGGGTGGAGGTTCGTCGGTGTGATCGTTGATCTGACGAACCTCAGAGTTATCCCCGGTGACGTGACGTTACCGCAGGCACGGAGGAGTCTGTCGAGCCGGTCTAGCTGGTCCATGATCGGCTGGTGTAGAGGCTAACCGGCTTTCCCATGGCAGGTGGAAAGAAGCAGACAGATGGTGTCTGGCTTCTTAGCCGGAGCAATGTTCTCGACCGGTGAGGCTGGCTACTCACGAGCTCGGTCGGCACCCGAGGCCTTCCGTGTAGCGGAGGAAAACGGAGGCCGTGTTCTCTCGTCGAGGGGTTGACGAGAACTCCCACTCTCGGTAGCTTCCAGGCAGGAAGCTGACAGAGGGCACTTTGGACGCGTGGCCCAATGGGGAAAGAGTTACCAAGTCACGTGGTTCTCGTCATTAGAAACCCAGGAAGTTTAATGGATTACTAATATGTTTTAACCTTTTAGCAAAAGTAGAAATCATAAAATAATACTGATGCAACATCAACATTCATGAATACTGGAAGAAAATGAATTAATCACATTAAGACATTTCTGGACAGTGGATTAAAGGTAGCGTCTTTAGAATGAGACATCAAAGAGTTCTTAAGTTTAATTATTAATTAAAGGAAATCTTCTTAGTCTTCCGACACGACCGGTCCTGGAAGGAATGTTGATTCAGGTTACAACATAATAAAAGAGTCATTTTAATCCAAGTTATTAGGAAAAAGATGAGTTATTGTGGTGGTGAACCAGATGTCAGAAATCAGAGAGATAGTAACGCTTTGCCAGCGCTACACTCTTTTCACTGTTCATAGAACCGTTAGCACAGTATATAAGGCAGAGTACGGATATTAAAGGGGTCACCTTAGAATATGGGGAACAAAGATTGGCATTATTCGCTGACGATATATTAATATTTCTGACCAATCATACAACATCATTACCTAATTTAATGAAAATAATGAATGATTTTGGCTCTTACTCAGGTTATAAAATCAATATCTCAAAAACACAAGTGTTAAAATTAAATTACAACCCACCAACTTCAATTAAAAACAAATGCAAAAGGAAATGGGATGCAGGGGGCATAAAGTATTTAGGGACCACTCTAACAGAAGACCCAGGTGGTTTATATGACGCTAACTATGGCCCCCTTTTACAGACTCTTAAAACGGAATTACAACGTTGGAATAATGTCCCCTTTTTATCCCTCCACTCACGAGTGGAGTCAATTAGAATGATCCTCCTCCCTCGGTTTCTATACCTTTTTCAATGTCTCCCTATTCATATAACACAAGAACAGTTCAATGAATGGGATAGAATATTGGCGAAGTACATTTGGCAAAACAAAAGGGCTAGGATCAAGTTCTCAACAATGCAGTTAAGTAAGGAAAATGGGGGAATGGGTTTACCCTGTTTTCGAGATTACTATTACGCGGCACAATTGAGGCCTTTAATATGCCTATTCTCCCCCTTCTATAATGCTGGTTGGAAGGAAGTAGAAGGGACTGAGTTAAAAGGTATACCAATTATGACCATACTAACAGACAAGAAATTGCAGACCTTGACTAATTTTACTGATGATTTTATGTACTATTCCCTATTAAATGCATGGAACAAAACTTTACAAACCTGCAAATTGGAGGGACTGTCAAGAATCTTACGGTGGTGTGCTTACGACTCAGATTTTAAACCAAATGTTCTAGATACAGGATTTAAGAGCTGGATTACAAAGGGGCTCACCTACCACTCATTTGTCCATGAGGGGGTATTTATGAGTTTTGAAACACTACAATGCAAAAATAGGTTAGGCAAAGATGATTTCTACAGATACCTACAAGTTAGACACTATTTTGACCAAAACATAAAAACAGCGGGGATGGAAAATGAAATGGGGATCTTACAGACAGTGCTCACATTGATCAATACTAGTTTTAACAACAAAGTGATATCAAAACTATATAAAGCCATTCAACAAGGTAAAAGGGAGAGCACAGAATACATTAAGAAACGATGGGAATTAGAAAGCAATGTGCGAATATCTAATGAAAGCTGGGAGAACATCTGTAGAATACAATGGACCATCACAAAATCAAACACATGGAGAGAGTTTTGTTGGAAGAATTTAGTCAGGTTCTTTATTACACCATACCAGCAGAAATATCAGGGGAAAGGTGCCACATGCTGGAGACTCTGTAACTCACCACAAACCAATCACTCCCACATATTTTGGAGTTGTCCAGTTCTGGGAAATTACTGGCCTCAAATATGTGAACACATCAACAATGTATTTGGAAGTGAAATATTTTGTAATTGTGAATGTATGTATTTATCAAATGTGGATTTAACAACCTGGATGAAAACGGACAAACAATTGCTCTGGATGCTCTTGGCAGCGAGTAAAAAGGCTATAACCCGGAAATGGTTGAAGCCGGAACCACCAACAATTACTGACTGGATCGATATCGTTCAAGAAATCTACATGATGGAAAAACTCACATATTCCATCAGAATCCAAAGAGACATTTTCTACAAAATCTGGTCAAAATGGACTGAGTATGTTAAACCTGTAAGAAGCGATTTTGTATAACCAATTCTTTTTTACTATTTTTTTTATTGTGTAGCGACTGTTCAGCTTTACCGCTTATAAACAGCCCCCAAATTCGTTTAATTACACTCTAATGTAACAGTAGACTAATGAGATATATGTATGAATGAGTGAATGAATGAGTGTGAAAGGTGTCTACAGTGTATTTAGAGTGCGTGACTGCCTACTTTTTACAAGACTAAAGTTTTTATGTTAAAAGTTAGAAATTATTTAGTGTACCTTTAATCCTATACCAAAAACAAAGAAAAAAGGTAACTTAGCACAAATAAACAATTTATTAAACTGTGCTGGTCAGAAAAAATAAACAAGGGCAATGCACCTTTAGCAGACGTGTCCTTTCCAGCTCTCTATTGTGGTCTAATTTTGTGGCTTTTGTGGCTTAATTTCTTGGGGAAAACTCAGCCCTTTGTCACTGATGTTGGATTACACTGGATTATATTATTTTTTGGGACTTTTTGGATCTTTAAAGGACTTTTAACAGACTAAACTCCGATCCGGCAGAGAACGCTCCGCTGCAGCTGTAGCCTTGAATGTCGCTGCTACCACTTCTTCTTCCTCACAATGATGAATCTATGCTCCTTAAAGCACATAGAAAGATCGCTGACCTTAAGGAAGATGTTCGACGTCTGTCAAATGAATTAGAAAGGAGAGAATTTCTGCTGTCAGATCTTACCAGTCGTTTCCCTAAACTGTCCAAAGTGATTATTAATCAACATGAGGAACAGACTTCCAGAGACACTCTGCTCCAGGACACTATTGCCTGGGACCCCTTATCACAGCCAACATCCAGCCCCACTCCAGACCCGACAGAGGTTGTGGTACGTGGCCGAAAGAGGTCCCCTCCTGTTGTTTCCAGCACCCCACCTGACTTCAACCTGTCTAACCACTTCTCTGCACTGGCTGAGGAAGAATCAGCTGCAATCTCTGAGCCCCTTCCTCCAATTCAATCACCACAGCCTGTGGAGGGAGGTGAGGAGGACAGAGGAGCAGCAGCCGTGTGTCTGGAGCCTGTAGTTCGTAAGAAGCAGCCTCCACAGTCTCTCCACCCCCGGACCTCAACTTCTACTGCCCGACGCAAAACACTGAAGGAAGCTGTGCGTCGACACTCCGCTGGACCTCCTGCCCTGGCTCAGGAGCAGGGCCCCTCCAGCTCCAGCCCTCCAGTTCCTCGGCCCCGCAGGATCACAAACCCAGAACCCTCTTCGCCTCGTCCACTGTTCTCCCCAACCACTCTGCTGGTCGGTGACTCAATCATCAGGAACGTCCGCTTCTTCAACGTCATCACAAAGTGTTTTCCATCGGCCGCCGTTCAAGATATTCTGGAGAAACTTCCGAGTCTGCTGTGCTCCGTCCCGACTTCAGTCAGAAGAGTGATCATTCATGTTGGATCCAACGATGTCTCCCGTCGGCAGTCTGTTGTCACATTACAGCATTTCTACCAGCTGCTGGAGATCCAGAAGAGCAGTGGAATGTCTGTCTTCATCTCCGGCCCGATTCCCACAGTTTCTCGTGGAGATGAAAGTTTCAGCCGTCTCCTCTCTCTCCACACCTGGCTTCAGTCTGCCTGCAGGTCCCTCAATATTGGCTATATCGACAACTTTAATCTGTTTTGGAAGCGTTTTTCTTTTTTTAGGCGAGATGGTGTTCACCCGAACCGACTTGGCTCACGCATGCTGACCGCTAACATCAGGTACGCTGTGCAGTCCTATAGATGTATATCTATGGTGGACTCCTCTACACAGACATGACTGTTTACATCCGAGTCATCTACACCTTCTGCAGCCTTCGGTCTCACCACCACTCCAAACGTCGTTGCCCCCTACAGTCCACCACATATTCAACCATCATCTATGTCTCTTCCCAGAGTCTCTGTCCCCACAGTTTCCTCCTCGGCTCTCAAACCAGAACATTTTCCTATTCCAGTCCATTTATCAACCCACTGCCCCAATCACCCTGATCAGAGAGCCCGGAAACTCAACAGGTGCTTACGACCCATCCATCTCCAAGTAACAAAGAAGAAAAATGACCTGCATCCTTCAGTTCAGTGTGCCCTGTTAAATGCCAGATCCATTTCTAACAAATCCTTTATCTTAAATGACCTTTTCACCCAGCAGGGCCTAGACTTCTTTTTTCTAGTTGAAACATGGGAACAAGATGGTAACTTTGTCCATTCTAATGAAATCTGTCCTCCAGGTTGCTCTGTGTTTACCACACCACGCCCCTCACGCCGTGGTGGAGGTCTCGCTGTGGTCTTTAAGGACAAACATGCCTGTAGTCTAATCAACAGTGGCTGTTTCACTACTTTTGAATGTCAGATCATCAAAGTAGGGTTACAAGAAGTATTTTACTGTGTTTTAATTTACCGACCTCCTGGAACAAGTGGCCCTTTTCTCTCTGAATTTTCAGATTTCTTATCATCCATGATTAAGCTGGAAAAGGTTTTAATTCTGGGTGACTTTAACTTTCACATTGATAACCCTGAGTGTAACACAGCAGCTGATTTCTTATCCATCACTGATTCTTTTAACTTTGTACAGCATGTATCAGGACCAACCCATAATATGGGTCACACTTTGGATCTAGTCTTCTCTCTGGGTCTAAACATCAATCAGNATAACTACAGGCCCATTTCCAAACTGAGCTATATCTCTAAACTCTTAGAAAGAGTTGTGGCTGATCAGCTGGTCTCTTTTCTGGAACAACACAACATTTTTGATAAATTCCAATCTGGTTTCCGTAAAAAACATTCAACAGAAACAGCTTTACTCAAAGTATCCAGTGACATCATGATGGCAGCAGACTCCGGGGAGTTTACAGTCTTAGTTCTGTTGGACCTTTCTGTTGATCACAGCACCTTAGTGAACAGACTCCGTGACCTGGTGGGGATCTCTGGAACAGTTTTAGACTGGTTCAGATCGTACCTCTCAAACAGAAGTTTCAGTGTCCATATAAACAACATCATGTCAGATACTACAGATCTGTTCTGTGGGGTACCCCAAGACTCTGTTCTGGGTCCACTCCTGTTTTTACTATATCTCCATCCTCTTGGACAGATCATTAGTAGATGTCACAATGTCTCCTACCACCTTTATGCAGATGACATTCAGCTGTACTGCTCCTTCAAGAACTCAGAGTTCTACAAACTGTCTGAACTACTGGAGTGTCTGTCAGCAACTAACTGGTTAGAAAATAACTTCCTTCAGTTAAACCCTGAAAAGACTGAATGTCTGATTGTTGCCCCTGATAGGATGGTCCCTCTGATCAGTCAACATATTGGACATTTAAGTTCTGCTGTAAAGTCAAACCTGAGGAATCTGGGTGTTATTTTCGACCAATCAATGTCTCTTGAAGGTCACTCAAAACAGCTGGTCAGAAACTGTTTTTATCATCTGAGAAATATTTCCAAACTGAGAAAGTTGGTGTCAAAACCTGAACTGGAAATGGTTCTTCATGCTTTTATCTCCTCCCGTCTAGATTACTGTAACACACTTTTCACATGTTTGAACCAAAAAGTCCTTTATGGCCTTCAGCTGGTCCAGAACTCTGCAGCGACGCTCCTCACTGGAGCAAACAGGAAAGATCACATCACTCCTATTCTGAAGTCTCTGCACTGGTTACCTGTTAAATGTAGAGTTCATTTTAAAATCCTGACTCTAACTTTCAGGGCCCTACATGGTCAAGCTCCTCTTTATGTTACTGAACTGATAAAGCCGTACGCTCCAACCCGAGCTCTCAGGTCCACAGACCAGAATCTCCTAACAGTTCCAAGGACCAGATTTAAAAGTCGAGGTGATCGCTCCTTCCAGTCTGTTGCACCGCGACTTTGGAATGACCTTCCTTTAGTTTTACGCTGTATAGACAGTCTGGACTCCTTTAAAAAGCAGCTGAAGACCCAATTATTCAAAACTGCTTTTAAATAACTCTTTTATGTTCTCTTGTTGTTGTTTAATGATTTTGATTTGTAATGATATTTTGTTTGTTTTATTGATTTTATTTGTTTTATCATGTTTGATTCTGTTTTCTGTGAAGCACTTTGTGATTTTTTCTGTGAAAGGTGCTATATAAATAAACTTTACTT
>SSNR01000136.1:761582-805509 GCA_006937965.1 Callopanchax toddi
CTCCTTCATCCAGTCATTTAATCAGCAGTGTTCTACTATCTTAGATAAAGTAGCTCCAGTTAAACAAACAGTGGTATCTCATAGAAGGAACAGTCCCTGGATGAACGAACATATTTATAATCTCAGAAGGACATGCCGTAAAGCTGAGAGGCTTTGGAAATCAACAAGAATGGAAATTCACCGACTGTACCTTAAGGAATTGATAACATCTTTAAATGAAATGGTTAAAAACTCCAGAGCTGTTTACTTCTCTCAACTAATTTCCTCAAATAAAAACTCCAAAGTTCTGTTTGACACGATCAATCAGATAGTTTCACCTAAAACGCCCCAAATCCCTGTGTTCTCAAGGTCTGATTGTAACAACTTCCTTTCATTCTTTGACAACAAAATTAGAAACATCAGGTCAGGTTTCTCACCCCCATCTGCTCCCTGTTCTCCCATCCACCCTCCTCCTTCCCATACCTGGTCCTTCTTCACACCTGTTCATTTTCAAAACATCTGTCTCATTCTTAAAAACATGAAAAAATCTTCAAGCCCAGTTGATATTCTCCCAACCTCTTTGCTTCTTAAAGCTTTTGACCTAGTTGGCCCATGCATTGTTGATTTTATCAATCTATCCCTCCAAACCGGCTCCGTCCCCTCCATCTTTAAACACGCTGTTATTGAACCAATACTTAAAAAACCCAGTCTGGACTCCTCTCAACCAAATAACTACAGGCCCATTTCCAAACTGAGCTATATCTCTAAACTCTTAGAAAGAGTTGTGGCTGATCAGCTGGTCTCTTTTCTGGAACAACACAACATTTTTGATAAATTCCAATCTGGTTTCCGTAAAAAACATTCAACAGAAACAGCTTTACTCAAAGTATCCAGTGACATCATGATGGCAGCAGACTCCGGGGAGTTTACAGTCTTAGTTTTGTTGGACCTTTCTGTTGATCACAGCACCTTAATGAACAGACTCTGTGACCTGGTGGGGATCTCTGGAACAGTTTTAGACTGGTTCAGATCGTACCTCTCAAACAGAAGTTTCAGTGTCCATATAAACAACATCATGTCAGATACTACAGATCTGTTCTGTGGGGTACCCCAAGGTTCTGTTCTGGGTCCACTCCTGTTTTTACTATATCTCCATCCTCTTGGACAGATCATTAGTAGATGTCACAATGTCTCCTACCACCTTTATGCAGATGACATTCAGCTGTACTGCTCCTTCAAGGACTCAGAGTTCTACAAACTGTCTGAACTACTGGAGTGTCTGTCAGCAACTAACTGGTTAGAAAATAACTTCCTTCAGTTAAACCCTGAAAAGACTGAATGTCTGATTGTTGCCCCTGATAGGATGGTCCCTCTGATCAGTCAACATATTGGACATTTAAGTTCTGCTGTAAAGTCAAACCTGAGGAATCTGGGTGTTATTTTCGACCAATCAATGTCTCTTGAAGGTCACTCAAAACAGCTGGTCAGAAACTGTTTTTATCATCTGAGAAATATTTCCAAACTGAGAAAGTTGGTGTCAAAACCTGAACTGGAAATGGTTCTTCATGCTTTTATCTCCTCCCGTCTAGATTACTGTAACACACTTTTCACATGTTTGAACCAAAAAGCCCTTTATGGCCTTCAGCTGGTCCAGAACTCTGCAGCGAGGCTCCTCACTGGAGCAAACAGGAAAGATCACATCACTCCTATTCTGAAGTCTCTGCACTGGTTACCTGTTAAATGTAGAGTTCATTTTAAAATCCTGACTCTAACTTTCAGGGCCCTACATGGTCAAGCTCCTCTTTATGTTACTGAACTGATAAAGCCGTACGCTCCAACCCGAGCTCTCAGGTCCACAGACCAGAATCTCCTAACAGTTCCAAGGACCAGATTTAAAAGTCGAGGTGATCGCTCCTTCCAGTCTGTTGCACCGCGACTTTGGAATGACCTTCCTTTAGTTTTACGCTGTATAGACAGTCTGGACTCCTTTAAAAAGCAGCTGAAGACCCAATTATTCAAAACTGCTTTTAAATAACTCTTTTATGTTCTCTTGTTGTTGTTTAATGATTTTGATTTGTAATGATATTTTGTTTGTTTTATTGATTTTATTTGTTTTATCATGTTTGATTCTGTTTTCTGTGAAGCACTTTGTGATTTTTTCTGTGAAAGGTGCTATAGAAATAAACTTTACTTACTTACTTACTTACCTTTAATGAACACTGAAAAGAGTGAATCTAATGTGAATCTAATGCAGAATTAACAGCAAAAGTAGCAAATTATCATCACCACACTTTATAATCTGGCAATTAACCAACAATAAAACTAAACAGACAATTTTAGAATGAGCTCAGCAAATCATCACACAGATTTACACAAAATGGGGCCCCAAAACAGTAGAAATAAAAGAAAAAGAAAAAGCCGGCTAAAGAGCTTAAAGTGCCTGTGACTCCATATTTAAATCACTTTATATTAAACAGGTGTAA
The DNA here is from genome assembly GCA_006937965.1 of Callopanchax toddi. NCBI lineage: Eukaryota > Metazoa > Chordata > Actinopteri > Cyprinodontiformes > Nothobranchiidae > Callopanchax > Callopanchax toddi. Next base: position 764,045 of record SSNR01000136.1, read on the forward strand.
TCTTTGATGCCTCTAGATTAGCGTTGCACCATTATAACTCAAAATACGCTGTAATTATTTCCTAACGAGCAACTCAGAGATCAGAAGAAAGCGCCGCCTTCCGGTTCTGCTGGGTTTCTCCTTATTTGGCAGCCTAACACTTCTGCTGCAGCAGGGGGCAGTGCCGTCGCGTGAAAGAGAAACGAAACTGAAACTAAACACTACACGGTCTATGGGCAATGGCGGCGGCACTGCCTCGCTCCAGTTGTCGTGAACGTGCATGTGGGAGGAGAATTTACCATATAAGCAAGTCCGGATCACTATGACCTCACAGCGGGCTGGAGTGAAAAAAACTGTTTGAAACCTGGGTCTGAAATCTTGAAGAACTTCTCACTGGCTGTACTAGGAGACAGATGGACGCCGTTTTTTGCTCTTTCTGGCAGGTTTAAGGTGAGAACTCAACGTTGCAACATGATAGATAAGTCAGAAAACATGGAAACCGATGTCATGGGCCCTTTAAGGCACTTTAATGACTCAGTCTTTTTTCCAGAAAGACTTTTTAGTCTTTTAACCTTTTAACGTTGCAGGCCTGATATGACTTAGGTAGAGTACCTCCATGCAGTAGCTCCTATAATGGCGGCTCCCAGCTCGACCGCATGGGCGGTTACTCACCCACTCCCGGTTACCAGTCTGTGGAAACAACAGGGAAAAAAGAGCTCCAGCTCCGGTCTCCACCATCCAGGAAAAGCTACACAAGCATGGTCCAGCTCTCCGCTTCTCAGGATCCTGGCAAACGTCCACAAATATTCAAAAGCGTCCAGACACGACCAAAAGTCTCCAAACGCCTGTTAGCTTAGCTGTCCTCGTAGCATGGCACCCAGCACGGCACAGAGTCCAAGTTACTCCGAGGACGGCCGCTGGCCGAAGAGAGCGAGTCTCTGCCAAAGCACGTACCCCAATGCTACAATGTCCAACCCCTTACCAGTCACAACCAATCAAAGTACATACACTTGATATTGCCCTTGACTGACAAGTAAGGTAACAGTAAACAAAAACGATGCATTTACTGGCAGTAGTAAATTACAGTTTTAATCAAATCACTACATTTAATATGTGTTTTAATGATAAAACGTACAAATATATAACTTATTGTGCCTGACTATTACTGTGTGTAAAGCCTAAAAGGTTTGAAAGTCACTAAAGTAGAACTACAATGCATTGTTTTTATGGGAAGATTAAGATGTAAGTGAAAAAAGAGGGTTATAATGTGTGCACCCAAAATAACCCAGGGGGTTACATCCTCCCCCTTCTAAACGTCCAGATGCCCTCATCGGACTATCTAAGTGAAGAAAACAAGTTACCCATAGGTGGCTAAATTGACTATGTGTATGCATTTAACAGAATAAACCATCTAAACTAGAGGAGGCACGCTCAGGACATCAGGCGAGTTGCTTTCTCTGCAGATGGTGATTCTCAATCCACGATGTACCATCACAAGTGGTTGGTCCACAGAATGTCCAGGCTTGTCGTAAGTTAGTCGTAATACTGGCTTAACCTGTCGCCGGGCTTGACGGACACCAAGGGGCTCTGCATCACTTTCTGACTGACTAGTAGAGGGGCGCGCTCCCCCTTCCAGACCTGCGTCCAGCACAGGGTCATTAGGTAACTGCATAACCTCTTGTCCTTCTTCAGCTTCTGAGACATCAGCTTCTGAGATATTACAAGCATACTGAGTTTCTTCAGAACAAGCATTGTCTGGAGGTATCTGTGGTTCAGAAATGAGGTGAGGTAGATGTCTGTTGTAGTATTTTGCGAGGAGATCTAGGGCCTGGGAAACTGACTCTTTTGGAGCAGTGGGCAGATGCCACAATTCATCTTCCTCTGGCTCTGACATATCATCCTCCTTTTCACTGTGCATGACATTATCTTGAGGTCTTTTTGTCTTTGTCTCTGGTGAGGACCGTGTAACTGGTCTGTGAGACTCTGGCTTTTTGACTTGATCCACAGAAAACCGAACCAGATGTCCTACGGGAAGGAGGTGGTCACGGTGCAGAGTTTTGACTATGACTCGGCCTTTCTCTGGCTTTACTCGGTAAACTGGTAAGTTTGGCAGCTTTTCGACCACCAGATAGGAACTTGAGTTCCATTTGTCTCCAAGTTTGTTTTTTCCTGGGACACCAGTTGCTCGGATTAAGACACGGTCTCCAGGTTCCAGAACTTGGTTTCTCACTCTTGTGTCATAGTGTTTTTTGTTCCTTTGGTGCATTTTGTCTGCAACCTCTTGAGCTAGTTGGTAAGCTCTCTGTAACTCTGTTTTCAAGTTGGCAACATACTGTAGGTAACTGTGGTGATCTTTGCCATCTGGGGATGTTCCAAAACAGAGATCAATGGGCAGACGCGCCTCATGACCGAACATCAGGTAGTACGGTGAGTAGCCTGTTGCATCGTTACGCATACAATTGTATGCGTGCATGAGTAAACTGACATGTTGACTCAACTTTTGCTTTTGCGAGGGATTGAGGGTGCCAAGCATAGACAAAAGTGTGCGATTAAAACGTTCTGGCTGTGGATCACCCTGGGGGTGATAGGGCGTTGTACGGGATTTCTTTATGCCCAATGTTTGTAAAAGTTCTCTGATTAGGCGGCTCTCAAAATCACGCCCCTGGTCGGAGTGGATTCTTGCAGGTAAGCCGTAGTGTACAAAGAACTTTTCAACCAGAATCTTGGCTACAGTAGAGGCCTTTTGATCTTTGCTGGTAAAGGCCTGGGCATAGCGAGTATAGTGGTCGGTGATCACAAGGACATTGGCCACTCCCTTGGCATCAGGCTCGATTGACAAGAAGTCTATACAGACGAGGTCGAGAGGGCCATTGCTTGTGATGTGATTTAGTGGTGCAGCCCGGTGAGGTAAGGTTTTGCGGGCGATACACCTGCCACAGTTCTTTATGTAGTCTGTGATTCCTTGGACCATCTTGGGCCAGAAAAATCTGTCTTTTATTAGTTCAACGGTGCGGTCGATCCCAAGATGACCAGACTCATCATGAAGTGCTGTGAGTACTTGTGGTCTGAACTGACTTGGGAGGACAAGTTGTAAGGTCTGATGACCTGCGGGTCTCATGACTTGTCTCAGCAACAGTCCATCTTTTATTAAGAGTTTTGGGCTTTCTCGTTGTAGAAGCACAAGCTCTGGGTGACTGTTGGAGGGCCAAGCACCAACCTGAACTGCTTTCTTGGCAACAGAGATTACAGGATCTAGGTCTTGGGCTTTGGCTAAGTCCACATTACGTTTTGAGAGATTTCTAGATGTTAACTGGCTGATTGATCAGCTGATAGATTCTCTAGAGCATTCTATGGATCTATGTGCTGAACTGGGTTCAGTGTTAGATCAACAGAACCATTAGAACCATAAACCCTGTGTCACCGCTGCAGCTTCTGACCATCTCTGGTTCCCTTCAACCAGTGAATTATCCAACAGGTTGACTGTTTGTTTGATAGGATGAACAACATGACGTTTCTTCCCCTTTGGATTAAATTAAATGTTTTCATTAATGTATCTTCTAGAGCTGGGAGACCTGGGGACGGACTGTCCAATCTCTGGGGCAGAAGTCGCTGAGGTAGTCAAACAACTACGCAGCGGCGGAGCCCCAGGGGTGGATGAGATCCGACCTGGGTATCTCAAGGCAATGGATGTTGTAGGTCTGTCGTGGCTGACACGTCTCTGCAACATTGCGTGGTCATCGGGGGCAGTTCCTGCTGAGTGGCAAACCGGGGTGGTGGTTCCCATTTTTAAGAAGGGGGACCAGAGGGTGTGTTCCAACTATAGGGGGATCACACTCCTCAGCCTCCCTGGAAAGGTCTACTCCAGGGTACTGGAGAAGAGGTTCCGGTCGATAGTTGAACCTCAGATTGAAGAGGAGCAATGTGGTTTTCGTCCTGGTCGTGGAACTGTGGACCAGCTCTTTACCCTCGCTAGGGTGATGGAGGGGTCATGGGAGTTTGCCCAACCAATCCACATGTGTTTTGTGGATTTGGAGAAGGCTTATGACCGTGTCCCCAGGGGCACCCTGTGGGGGGCGCTCCAGGAGTACGGGGTGGATGGTCTTTTGTTAAGGGCCATTCAGTCCCTGTACCAGAGGAGTGTGAGTCTGGTCCGCATAGCCGGCAGTAAGTCGGACCTGTTCCCAGTGAGGGTTGGACTCCGCCAGGGCTGCCCTTTGTCACTGGTCCTGTTCATAACCTTTATGGACAGGATTTCTAGGCGCAGCCGTGGTGTGGAGGGGGTGGAGTTTGGTGACAGGAGAATCGCGTCTCTGCTTTTTGCGGATGATGTGGTCCTCCTAGCTTCATCGAGCTCTGACCTTCAGCTCTTGCTGGGAAGGTTCGCAGCCGAGTGTGAAGCGGCTGGGATGAGGATCAGCACCTCCAAATCTGAGGCCATGGTTCTCGACCGGAAAAAGGTGGATTGCCAACTCCGGGTCGGGAGAGAGGTCCTGCCTCAAGTGGAGGAGTTCAAGTATCTCGGGGTCTTGTTCACGAGTGAGGGAAGGAGGGAGCGGGAGATCGACAGGCGGATTGGGGCAGCGTCTGCAGTGATGCGGACGCTGAACCGGTCTGTTGTGGTAAAGAGAGAGCTGAGCCAGAAAGCAAGGCTCTCGATTTACCGGTCGGTCTACGTCCCAATCCTCACCTATGGTCATGAGCTTTGGGTAGTGACTGAAAGAACGAGATCGCGGATACAAGCGGCTGAAATGAGTTTCCTCCGCAGGGTGGCCGGGCTCAGCCTTAGGGATAGGGTAAGAAGCTCGGACATCCGGGAGAGACTCGGAGTAGAGTCGCTGCTCCTCCATATCGAAAGGAGCCAGTTGAGGTGGTTCGGGCATCTGGTAAGGATGCCTCCTGGACGCCTCCCTCGGGAGGTGTTCTGGGCATGTCCTGCCGGCAGGAGGCCCCCAGGTCGACCCAGGACAAGCTGGAGGAAATACATCTTCAGTTTGGCCTGGGAACGCCTGGGCGTCCCAGCTGAGGAGCTGGTGGACTTGGCCGGGGAGAAGGTGGCCTGGGCTGCCCGACTTAGAATGCTGCCCCCGCGACCCGGACCCGGATAAGCGGAGGAAGGCGAGGCGAGGTATCTTCTAGATCCTGTAGATCTCTCTGTCACACTGATAGCAGTGCTGCAGCGAGACCGACTCTTGGAGCACGTCTGTGTTCTCATGACAGGTCAACATTTGATCACCTAATGAAACATTTTTCCATCCCTCCATCTCCAGCCTCTGTGAAATTACATTTTCTAAACCTCTCCGTTGTCACGATTTAGTGTTAAAAGCCAGAAACCCACCGGCTTATGCATTTGCAGTTACTCATGAGGTACTTTGCATTGACCGTATATGGCAGAGCGTGGGTGTGTAGGAGGAGGGTTCTGACCCAAAAACAGCTGAGCACAGTTCTACGTCTGAGAGCGATTTACACCACTAGACTGAGGAACAGCTTTTTCCCTAATGCTGTGAGACTGTTAAACTCTGGAGGACCGCTGTAGAACCCCCCCACCCCCACCAGCCCCCATTTCCCCTATCAACAGCATCATCATCGCCATCATCATCCACAATTTATACAACTCATCGACCTCTTTAACTAGCACTGGTCACTTTAAACAGCACACATCACCTTGAACAGATTAAAGTGTATTGCTGCTATCGTATTGTTGTAAATTGACTACTTTTTTGTTTTTATTCATATTTTATTACTTTTCTTGTTTTTTTCATTTTACTGTCTGGGCTGTACTGGGACCAAGGAAACACATTTCGCTCCATCTCATGTTTGACATGTGCTGAAATGACAATAAAAGTCTTTGAATCCTATCCAACAAACATTTTCAAACACATCTACAGAGAAACCACCAGCTGCAGACCAAATGTTCTTAAGCCTGCGAGAAATACCAGGTACTATCAGAGTAAAGGACTGTAGAGCTGGGAAATGTTGACCCAGTAAAAACACAGGCTCTTATGAGAATTTGAGGAAATGTCTGGTTTGGAAGATATTCTAAACTTTGATTTAAATGTGAACCAGGCTGGACCTGTTGATCTCCAGGTCTCCTGCTGAGAGACTCTCTAATCCCTGATGGACAGCGTAATGGTCCATTATGTAACAGGAGGAGGAGCTTATGCTGCCTGGGAACGATGTCAGTCAGGTCTACTTCTGATGACAAAGAACACATCTATGATCTAAGAGGTGATAAATACAAACAATGACATCATTACCTATAACTTGTTAAGAATAATATCCAAAAGAAGAATCTTCAAAGAGATTTTTCTCTTCATGCTTCAGAGCTGTGTGATGTTTACATAAATTCATCCATTACAGGAGCTGGAATAGAGTCTTCCTGTGGAAGAGGAGGGGTTGTGGGTTTATACTGACATTCAGGATTAACGCCCCAAGACTGGAAGTTGTTCCATTTTAGAGAAAAAGCCAACAACTCACAAGATCATCAAAACACACCATCCTCCCAGCTGGGAGTCAGGAAAACACAAGGAACAGACGGAGAGGGGGGGTGAAGAGGCAATTCAATCATGAGATTGTTCAGACGGGTACATGATACGGCAGCTTATTGAGCGTGAGATCTGTGTGATGAAAGCCATTTTGCAGATTGTCTCATTGGGCTGCTAATCACTGCTATACAGTGTCTGTAAAGATGAGTGAATGAGCAGCAAAGTGTGCATTTTGCTTTCAGAGAATCGAAAACGATTAAAAAAGATCTCCAGTCAAGTTGTTTCATGTAACGTCTGTTCCTCTGTGACGTCACAGCGTCAGCCTCTCTGTGTGAGTGTGTGTCTGACTGTCTAGTTATATTATTATTGGTGATGATATAGTTTAATTAACAAAAGTTACATTTAATGATGACAGGTGGACTTCTAGTTGAACTCTTAACCTCTTGTGGAGTTTTCTGTTGACAGAGATCAGTAGGGTGAAGTCTCTGCCACGGAGGCCAAAATCATCAAGTTGAAAGTACCATATCTGCACAAATATAAGATGGTATTTTTCTCAAATGATGCTGCGGTCAGTCAGCTGACAGCCTGCACACATACAACAACGAGTAGGGTAACAGAGCAGAGGAGGAGATAAAAAATCATCAAAATTCACCTTATTTATCCGCTAGGGACTTCATATGCAGAGGAAAGTGTCAGCACAAGCCCATTATAAAAACAAGAAATCACACATCATTAGATACAAACTTTAAACAGTGGCGTTACGATCGATTGGTCACTGATCATTATTGGCCAATTTCCATGGAAGTGTCAGTGATCAGTATGCCGATCAATGCCTTTCATTGCAGATCACAAAAAGTGATCACCTGTAGCTCATGCTGTATTTTTAGCTCATACTGTGTGCAGTCTCCCTCCCTCACACTGCACAGGTGTGTGTGACAGTCATTAACAGTCATGGGGAGGTTTTACACTGTGAGTGATGTAAAGTGTGGAAGATCTGTGTACTCTTCGATCTTTTGTTTTTTCGTTTCTGAAACAGAAACTGAATAACCTGAAGTAACCGTTATTTGGTTTTTATTAGTAAGGATGTGTGGAGGGTTTTCCTTCTCTGGTCATTCAGTTCTTCCTGTGCCCCCCCCCCCCCTGAGGGGCGTGGTTGTCTCACTGATGATGGAATTGCTTGGTTTTAATCACACCATGGGTTACTCTGCTGAAGACCCTGTGATTTCTCCTCCTGGCTGCAATAAGACACTCAACTCCTCTGGTCTGGAGCGAGAAGACTGATGGATCCAAGCCCCTGACGCTCAGCTGGGTTTTGGACTGTCTACTGGGCTGAAGTGAGGCTGGCAGGGACTGAGAAACGTAATTATTCCATAAAGGAGGAGCGTCCAGTCCTCAGGAAGCCTCTAAGTGTGAAAACGTTTATATATTTTATTTTTAACAAAACGCTTTTTGCTAACAATTTTAATTCTGTGACACTGCAGCTGAGACCTCATTTTTTTTGCTTCATTTTCTGCACAATGTGTGTGTGTGTGTGTGTGTGTGTGTGTGCTGCACAGATGATGGTGGGGATGCCTCAGTTGACCCTGTTCCAGTGGTAGGCCTTAGCTGTTTTAACCCTTATATGGTTGAACTTTATGGGTTTTTTTTATTTTTATGTTCCATAACATTTCTTTTTAATGGATGGAACCATGACTCTCATCTTCTTAAGTAAAATGTACTGAAGTGCCATTGGTTGAGTCACAGCATTACTGACATAATTCTTTGGGTGCTTAAAGTCCCAAAGTGGAGTTGTGTTTTAAAATTGACTGGATCTGCAGATCCCCAGTAAACCTGAACCAGCCCTAGTGTTGCCACAAAAGTTTACATCTTGCTATAAAAAATAGCTCACAGAGGAAACACATTAAAATGCTTCAACATATTGAACATAATGACACTGGGTTCCACTCTGTCACTTGGAGCCCCGCTATGTTCTACCTGCAGACGTAGCCCTGTCAGAGCTCCACCAGATGAACCAGTGTCCTCTCACATGTCCTTAAAGAAGGAGACTCATCCTTAAGTTTCACAAAAGATACTTGGAGTGTGGATGTCAGTCCTATGCCCATGCAGTGTTTAACAGCTCAACAGATTCATGCACATTTTAATCAATTTACAGCCATTCCATGTGATTGGTCTTGGTGATCGGCAGTGATCAGTACTCATAGGCAATCAGTATCACAGTAGCATAAAACCTGATCAGAGCATCCTTAGTGATATACTCAGCTGAGTCAGCAAACAACTCTCAATCAGTCAAGAAATACGACGTGTGGTGTTAGGAAAAAGAGAGCTTCTAAAATGCTAGCAGTCCTCCTAAAGCTAACCGTGGTTCCTAAACCGGCTGTGCAGTTATCTGCCTGTGCTCATTCCTGTAATAGGGTATGCAAATCTTGGCTAAACACCAATCGCTTCAAAGAAATTGACAGGTGAGTCTGTGAAAACATAGCTAAAAAAAGAAAGAGGGGCTGTCTGTAACTTTGAGTCACACTACAGATTATTCATCCACTGAGGGCGTTAGAGATGAGCGGGATCTATGGGTTAATACCTCATCTCAACATGGAATGTTGCTGCTTTTCATCAAATAAATAAAATCTGTATTTCTTCTGTTTTTTTACCAATAGAAGTAACAAGCCATGCAGATCTGAAGCCATAAAGAAAGGTATTTACATAAATATGGATGAGTTGTGGGACAGATTCAAGTTCAAGATGGTGATGTCATTATCACCAAGCTGCTGATTGTTTGCTTTAATATCACCTAATCCTTCAGATGCATTTTGACATGCATGGAGAGAAGCTCTCCTGCTCTTTTATTATTTCTCACTGCCAGTCAATAAATAAATCTTCAGTGAGGCATGAAAGATCAAATAAGCAGAGAATGATATGAATGGATGATGGAAAATGTATGCCTGGGCAAGACAGACAAACACACAAAGGATGAGTAGATTAGCTTCAGTTAGGGGCGTGTTCCAATTCAACCTGCAAACATAACAACCCAACATCACCATTAATACAACAGCAATCGTTTATGGTAACTTCTCTCCATCGCAGTCAAAAATAAGAATCAGAAAAGAACATTTTGCCCCCTAGAGTACAAGCCAGGGATGAATAGTGGATCTCAAGATGACTAAAGGACCATTCCAGAGTTGTAAAAGGTTCATATTGTTTAGGTACTGATTATCCTAAATGCTAGTTACAATGACAGGAGACCATTTGTGTTTGAGAAAAGAAAAATATTTATTCAAGGTTTTCCTCAAAATACTTAAAATATAATTATACCAAAGGTTTGAAAATGTGGAATCTTTGAACTTGTGTAGATTATATATATATATATATATATATATATATATATATATATATATATATATATATATATATATATATATATATATATATATATATATATATATATGTATACTGTATATGTATGTATGATGTATGTTATGGGTGGGAGATAAACTTGTTTCTGATGCATCGAGATGCAGTCATAAACAATTATGAATCAATTAAAAAATTTGATTTTATTATTATTTTTTGCGGCCTTGCAATTTTCACCAATCACTGCAACTTTTCAGCAAATTTGACCAATCACCTTAGCGTTTGTCGTATTTCACTTTCTTCTTTGACCAATCGCTGCCACTCGGATAGGTTTTGACCAATCCCCGTTGCCTCTAGCTGCGTTTACTTCCGGTTTTTGAGCCGAGCCGCTAAACGACGGTCGGTTTCCATCAGATATTATGAGCAAGTCAATTATACAAGAGCGGTAGAAAGCTGTTCTGAACCAAACACAATGTCGTGGTGGATTATACATGAAAATCGTCGCTTTTAGACATGCAAAACATGCAGGAGATACGCTGAAAAGAGAGGAGCACAGACGGGCTGGGGGTCTGATACAAATGCTGAGAGAGTCGAGGTGAGTTCTGTTTAATGTAGGTATTTGGACAATGTGAGAAATATACTTAAAATAACTTATCTTTGTCCAAAAGTGTGAGCTGGGCCAGCGGTTTGATAGTATGTGAGAAAATTTGAAATAAATAGAACAGCGGTTAAAGTTCTCTGTCATGGGGACGGAATTCTGGTAATTGAGACAAAGGAGAAAAAAGTTCCATCAGGTCTCTCTTTCTCTCTCTCTCTTTCTCGCTCGCTTGTAAATTAAGATAAGTGAGAATAATGATGGTCATGGGCGTGATTTTGCACGCAACATTCTACGGCGCACTGCTTCAGGAATGGGTCCTGTACAAGACTGACAAAAACCATGGCATGTCCGCGGCGCAGCGCTGCCAGCTCTGGTGTTCAGCCTTTAGCGTGGACGGAGGTGACAAGTCCCAACCAATACTCAGCAGAAAGAGCGCTGCATCCCCACCAATAACAATACAGCACCACAGCAGAACGAGGTGCTGTGTCCAGGTGAAGGAGGCGTGATCTGGATAGACCGGTCCGGAATGAGCCTCTCAGTCCAGGATGTACGCTAGCGGTTAGGGTGACCAGATGTCCCGTTTTGTGCGAGATTGTCCCACATTTTCATCACTTTTCACAAGTCCCACAAATTGAGACTCTGTCCCGCATTGACCCTTTAACACCAGGCGCGTCCTCAATGCATTTCTACTCTGCGCAATTGTTTGTGCTATAAAACAATTCAAACGGTTTTCTTTCAGCTCAGCAAGGTGTTATTATGGTTATTTACGTTCTGCGGTTACATTAGACCCGCGAATCGGCCTCCCTCTCACAAACAAATGTATCAGGTAGGAGAAGAAATGAGTGACAGAGAAAAAGCAGAGAGAGAGAGTAATGAACCGTGGTCTAGCGGTAGTGTTACATCCTGTGTGTGTGTGTGTGTGTGTGTGTGTGTGTGGCTTGTGGCTTTCCTCTCATCATCCTCGCGGTGTGACAGGCTGTTCCTCATCTAGACCATCAGGGGAAGATATAAGGAGGAGCCGGATCCTGTGTTCGACGCCGGAGGATTCACGCTTTCAGTGTGACCAGGCCTCCTTTTGTCCAGTCATTATTCCTAGAGTGATGTTAACCTTTTGCTCTTTTTTCATCCAGCCTTTTTGTTCCTGGATCTCTTCCTGTGAACCAGCGTTGCCATTCAGTTCGCCAAAGCCGGAGCCTCGTTCTGCTCCTCTGCCAAACTTCTCTGAGGAACCCGGAAACCCCTCAGAGCAACTCCTGTCTGTCCACCCTCCAGCATTCATTCCTCCACTGCCACGGCCACGAACTCCCCCCAGGATCTCTTCCTCTCCTGGAAACCGTAATACCATTCATTCACCTCTGGTGGACAGTACCATCTCTCATTCCATTCACAAGCTCAACATTAACTCTCACCTTTCGTCCTAGTACGGATCTGAACCCGAGCCCCAGCCTTCTGCTGCCTGGTTTCTAAATAAACGTTTGGTTCTAACATCTCCATTCAGTGTCCGTATGTGTTGTTTGCTTAGGAGCTTTTCGCTATGAACATAACAGGTACAGCAACTGCCTTTCACATAGGGTTCAAATCCCAGTCTGAGTATGAAACAAAATCAGATGTTGTTTTCCTTAAGAAAATAAATAATGAACAGCTTATTTATATTACATAGAATTTGCATATTAAAACATTTGAAAATCCTTTAGTACTTAACATGTCCCACATTGTCCCCCACCAACTGGGGACTCTCTGTTCCACATAATGTTGGTTTGGATTGTGCGCACCCTATTAAAATATACTGTATGTAGATATGATGGGTTAATATACAGTTTGATGGATGATTGGGGTATTACTGATGGATGGATGGATGGATGGATGGATGATGATAAATGATAGATGGATGGATTGATGGATGGATGATGATAAATGATGGATGAATAGATGGATAATACCCAGATAGTTGAATATCTATACTTGTATCCATTAAATCACCTTCCACTGGATGTAGAATGAACTAACAGAGTGTCATGAGCTACATTTAATGGTGAGAGTAACTTAAAAGTAATGCAATAGTAGAGTAATGCCTTACATTTAAAAAACAGCAATATTGTAATATAACAAATTACTTTAAAAAGACAGTAAAGGGTAATAAATAATGCATTACAGTTTTGAAGTAACTTGCCCAACACTGATTATCATATCAGACTTTTTTCAGGGTCAGTGCTACAGAGCCCTGAGGAAACCCCCTCTCCAGCTGCCACTCTTTGTATCCTTAGAGGAATCGTTTTTGAGCGCTCAGACAGGAAGCTGCTGGTCTTGGTTCTGCCACTTCGTGATGTGTGTACCATCACCACACCCTAATGATGTCATGTCACAGCCAGAAAACAGTGTAATGATGATTGAAATGATACTAATTTAAATAGAAAACAGTGACGATTATCATTACATTTAATTGTCTTTGTCTCCTCTACATGCCTAATGTGACAGGAGCCACCTCATCTGAGAGAACAAAGAGCAAATCAACCAGCTAAGACACAGGGATGGATGCTTGACTGAATCTGATTCAAATATCATGGGCTTATCAGTGGTTCTGCTTAACATCTCTAGAGTCTTATTTTATAATTATGGAGGATTAGATTAGCCAGTCAGATTAGGAGTGTGGTGATGTGGAAGCTATTATTGCAGAAGAGATCACATTTTAGGTGTGACAAGAGGAGAAAGGCCATGTGTTTGTAGCTATATTTACAGTGAGCAGTACACAAACACCATAGGCAATAAATTGAATCAGAATTGAAGAATTTCTAAGGTTGGATGAAAACAACTCCATCCTGAGAGATTTGATTAGATTTGGCCTTGACTTCTGCCATCCAGTGTGCACAGACTCTTAGTGAAAGATGAAGGCCGTCACTGTGTTCCCTAGTAACTCAGTACAGCTATCAATCTAGCCTTGGACACTGGATGACCTTTGTCCATTTGTGTCCTCGGTCTTTTATTGTTGTCATCCACTGATGAACATGGCTGTCCCTTTTACAACTGGATGAGCTTTTAGTCAATGAAACAATATGATGTAATGAAAATGTTTCAGAACTACTTCCTTTACTAATAACCAGCTTTTTCAATTCCATTAAACAAAGGATTCTCATCTTCCTGCTCAGCAAAGTCTCTCTCAGCATCACCTAAAAAAGGAGAAAGAAACCCAGAAACAATCCATGTATCATGTGTTAAACATTATAAACAGGATGAAATGATCAGTATTTAAACAAGAGTCAAGACAAAAGTATGAACAAACTCTAACCTGTCAACGAGTTACTGAGTTAAACCTGGTAGAGTCAGTCAGTCTTCAGCTGGTTATTAAAAACCTCCACAGAGTCAGTAAAACAAAGAACCAGAGTCATGGAGCCAGGTCCTGAAAGGTCCTGTCCCCTTTAGTATGTGGTCTGGTGTGAGGAACAACCAGCAGGTTTTCAGATAGGGGTCAAAGGTTGCATGAGGATAGAAGCTGAGAGGTGGTCAGGAGCCAATCAGAGCTCTGTAGCTCAACACCAGACCTTTGAAACTGATTCTAACCTCTACAGCAGTGGTTGGCAATGGCGGACCGCGACCAACAGGTTTCCGGCCCTCCAGCCTTATATGGACCTCCTGGGTTTTTTACGTGAGTGTTTGTGCACGCCGGCCTGCCCGGTCCCTAAACAGTAACATTTATACATATAATGAAAGCTGGTTTGGGCTGGGTATCACTCCATCAGCAGGTCAGAGTGAAGATCAGCCATGTTCAAACCACCAGCTTGTGTCCATCACCAGTAACCCATCTCAGAGGTTTTATTGCATTGTGTTAACAGTGCTAGCCATCATACATAATGGAGTTCCTCAGGCTCATAGCCCGGGTCTGGATTCTGATGGATGTAAAGCTGCAGAAACAAGTCTGAAGCTCTACAGTTAACATCAGCTCAGAAAATGGTTAAATACATCTACAGAATGAAAGTTTTCCATGTTTAATCCTTTATTTTAATTTACCACTGTGATGCCCGACAGCTTCTTATTTCTTTTATCAGGACATCCACAGCAGGATTACATGTGTCGTAATGAATTAGGATGACGTGGAAATCCAGTTTTTGGTCCCAGAGATGAATGAGCGTGCTCTCTGAGCAGATGACTCAGTGCAGTCTTTACAAACCTGTCACAACATCCTGTGTATGTGAAAGCAGGGCCAATCAGAACTTAGCTGTGCAGAAAAGAGGAAGAAGGGGAAGAAAGAGGCTGATAAGAAGAGCAGCACAGCATCACTCTCCTCCACTGAACTTCTACTGAAGATGTAGACCAGCTGTCAACCTGCTGTGTTGAATAAAGGACTCCATGTTGAAGTAAAGACTGAACTATTGGCTCCTTTATACAGAGTTTATTAATTAATGATTCATCTGGTGATCAAATTTGATTACAAAGAAATTAAATTTAAGGTAACCACTGATCTTAAAACTTGACCTGACCTGGACTTCTTTCTTTGAACAGGGTGATCAGGGTTGTGTTGTTGTGAAGTGATGCTTTTTAATTAAACTGAATTGAACAACTGAAGCTTCCACAACAGCAGAGCTGACAAAAGAAGCAACAAACCCACCATAAAACCCAACGACTCGTGGCATCTCCCTACTCTGTTTGTGAGGAGTCTAACCACTGAAGCCTGAAAGCATCTCGTTCTAACAGCAGCAGCAATAAAAAGACACAACGTAACCACTTCATCTCTCTGTGAGGCAGCTCTCTCTCATTCTACCGATCTCATTCTAACAGCTGAGGTAAAATGAAAATATGAGCAAAGTTTCTAAAAGTGAAGCTGAGCAGAAGTTATAGTCCACCAGAGGCCTGAGGGATCCTAAAGCTCCCTGTTGTTGTAAATTACAGGCTTCTCCTGGGAGATCTTGTAATTGAGCGTAACTCCAGTTCTGTGTTGATTGTAGCCTTCAGACACCAGAGAGGGAAACACAATCCTTCATGTTGATTGCCTTTCTGATAAACTGCATTAAAAACATTTAAATGCACAATTTTTGGTGAAAAATGCAAAGTAAATCAAAAGATTCTGAATACAAAGGTGACAAAGTTCACCTCTGGAGGTCAGGTGGAAATGTACCCCCAAAACCATTTGTTTCACAGCCTCTGTATTAAATATAAACATCTTTTATTTGTCATGATATGTATGTATAACCAGTGACTGAGTTGGTAAGATCACCCCTATTTGACCCACTTGACCAGAGCCCTCTGAGCTCAGTCAGGTAAAGCATTAAAATACATTTACTGTCAAAGGTAGCTTCTTTATTCTCATGAAACACTCTTATAGGAGGAACTTTATTTGGTATATTTTAATTTGATTAAAAAGGCATAAAGCAACATTTTAAGCAACTTGAAAAACATTGACTGTTGTGTTGAACAGTTGTACTTATTTTGTTAAAATTCATTAAAAGTCGTGAGATTTTGGATGTTTTTTCATAAAAAATTGTAAATCATAAAACATGGAATATAGAAACATGTTAAAAACTAATGTAGGTAAAAACAGAACAGATTTCTGTCATATGTCACCTTCCTGTGGTCATATGTCTCCCTCTAGTGTCCTGTCTTGTGCTTTGTACTAATGTTTCTCCCCTTTGTCTCACACAGGTGATTCTCATTGTAATCCAGCCACCTGTGCCTCGTCTTGTCATCACCTCCCTCTGTGTATATAAGCGTGCCTGTCTCGTCTGTGTTTGCTGGTTCCTAGTCGTGGTCTTAGTGAGTTGTAGTCGTGTCAGTCTGAGTCGTGTCTTTCGTGCTTCGAATAAATACTTGTTCTTTGGATTTACATCTGCGCCTGGGTCCTCTCTACACACACTACAAAATGTGACAATTTCATAAACTAGTTTTTTCCAGGGTGACTGGAACTACATGTTATACTGAAGTACACACTAATAAAAAGTTAGGGATATTTATCTTACTGGTGAAATTCATGGAAAACATAAAAGTTTCCTCTACAGTGATCTTATATCATGAAAGAAGGATGTTTCAGTAGAAGCATGAAATGGTGATTTCCTCATCTCAAACTATAATTGAACCAAAACCAACAACAGTGGAGGGGACAGCCCAACTAAACATGTCAGTGTCTCATTAACTGGTCATGTGACCTTCAGCATCAGTTCCAGCTTGATGACGTCTCATTCTGTCCACAAGTCCACTGATTGTCTGCTGAGACATGACATCACTCTCTTCTTGAAGGACCCTCAGGTCATTCAGGTTCTGGGGTTCAGAGTTACCAGCCTCTACATGGAGACTCAGCTGATCCACAGGTTTTCTATGGGGTTCAGGTCTGGAGAAAGTCCAGGTCTCTCCCTCTGAGGTCCTCCAGTCTCCAGCAGCAGTTCCCTAATGATGAACCTGGAGGATCTGGAGCATTGTGGTCCATGAAGATGAAATGAGGTCTGTGTTGTTCATGTAGAGGACCAATGACTGGATTAATGATGTCATCCAGGTAGTCTGGACTTGTCTCAGAGACATTCACAAAGTGTAGGACAATGGACTAGAGACACCTGTCCACACTGTAACACCTCCACCACCAAAGGCTGGTCTGGAGACAGCAGTAGCTGAAGGACAGTGTCTCCTTTACGTCTCCAACATTGTTGGTGTCCATCATTTCTGTTCAGAGTGAATCAACTTTCATCAGTAAACTGAGGTCCAGTGGTCCCTGGTCCAGAGTCAAGACTCCCTGGTCCATGAAGACGATGACGCCTGTACCTGGTGGTGTGTTCAGGTCCCTGGTGGTGTGTTCAGGTACCTGGTGGTGTGTTCAGGTCCCTGGTGGTGTGTTCAGGTCCCTGGTGGTGTGTTCAGGTCCCTGGTGGTGTGTTCAGGTTCCTGGTGGTGTGTTCAGGTTCCTGGTGGTGTGTTCAGGTCCCTGGTGGTGTGTTCAGGTCCCTGGTGGTGTGTTCAGGTCCCTGGTGGTGTGTTCAGGTCCCTGGTGGTGTGTTCAGGTACCCTACAGGTTGTCTAGCTCGCTGACCACACTGATGTAAATGGTTTCCAATGATCTGATATGACTCTTGGTTCCTCTCACCTCCTTAAATGTTCCTGGAGTTGTGTGTCATTCATCATCTGGTTCCTCAGGTCATGAAGGTCATCAGTGGGACGTGGACAAAGGACGTCGTCCACTTCTATGTCTTTCTGTGACTCTTCCAGTCTCTCTTATCAACATGCTGATGACCCTCTGTGACCTCTAAGCTCAGCGGACACTTCCATCTGAGAACTTCCTGTTTGAAGCGTCTCCATGGTGATGTTCTGTTGATCAGTCGGTAGGTGTAGTCTTGGTCTCATGATGTCAGAATGTGAACATCATGATGAGGAGGACTGTTTAGAGACCAGTTCTAATGGATCCAGGACATTTATTGGTGGATTTATGGATCAAACAGCTGCTGTGAATTCATCCATTCAGCTCCTTGTTAGAGATGAGCAGGTTGAGTCAAAAGAACTGAAACACTGATCAGTTGCATTCAAAGGTTTAGAGATGGTCACATTAAAGTCACCTGTAAAGGTCAGAGAGCATTTTAGGTTCACCTTGAAATTCCACCAGAAAGACAAACACCTTAGCGGTCAATAGTAATTTGAAGTAGTTTCACACAAAATGCGTATTTCCCATCATGGTATCAGATAGAACTCTGACATGGACAAAGTCATATTGACATCCAGACACTAGCAGAGCTTTTGTCTTATTTTTTGTGAACTTCACCTAAAATCAAAATAGAACAAACAGGAAAACAGTTCCTGTGTGATTACAGCGATTAAAGGATGAAAAAAAGTACATTTTTCCTGAATTCTAGTTTCAGTTTCTGCAGTTTGAAGAACTTTCCAGATGATCTTACTGGCTTTTCTAGAGTTTATTCTCTGTCTCCATCTGTCTGCTTTAAAACTGCCTTAAGCACTTTGCTTCTGTAACCATGGCTACAACTGATCAAGTATCCCAAAAGACTGGTGATGGGATTCAAATCACCCTCAGTAGTGCTTGAGGAATTAGATGATGTCTTTCAATGAATTCAGAAGGTAATAAAAATGTCCCCATTACACATTAGCCCAAACAAAAGTCACATTTGCATTAAACAGCTGTTTTTTCCTTAGATAAATGAGATTAGATTGTGCCAACGGTACACAGTTTGATGTATTTATGCAGCTTTTGTGATGCACATTTAATCTTCCAGCAGAGAACTGAGAAGGATTTTCCTACAGACACATGGCAGCTACAGTCTAACAATCCAAACACTGAACATCATGCTTGTCCTTCTTGGTCCAAACACAACACAGAAATATTTTTTAAGATAAAATACTCATTCAAAGTATTATGGAAAAGGTGATGTGCTTTAGAAAATGACAGAAGCCTTTGCAGCTGTTCACCATGAGTAAAAAGACCGGCTGCTGAAGCACGTTAGCTTCAAAGCAACAATGAGGAGACGTTTATACATCAGAAGTTAAATGAGCTGCTGTGAAGACAGTTTGTCTCTTAACCTTTCATCACGCAGGACAACCTTATGGTTGAATAAATTTGAATCCCTTTTATAATATCATTCAGTCAAATTATAGCTACTACAAACCTGATTATTCAACTGAAAAGACAAAAGAAAATAAATCAAGGCTATGGATGCTGTATGACTGTCATAGTTGACAAATCTGAAACACTGCATGGTCACTGGAGGAGTAGCAGACTGGGGACCAGAGGGTGTGTTCCAACTAAAGGGGATCACACTCCTCAGTCTCTCTAGAAGAGTCAGGATACTGGAGAGGAGGGCCAGCTGATGGCTGATGACTGAGGAGGAAAAATGCATTTTTTGCCTTGGCCATGGAACCGTGGACCATATGATGGAGGGGGCATAGGCGTTTGCCCAACCAGTTCTCAATCACGAGCACCTTTATCTACCTGAGCACACCCCTGCCCTTTAAAAACCACGGGAGCGCTCATCCTCACAAGCGTTAGCAAACAGTCATGGTGAAGCTACGAGCAAAGCACGGCAGTTGCTTTGTAGATGGTTGATGAACGAGCACAAAAGTCTTTTTTTACTCCCTTCACCTGAAACCCCGAAGACCCACCAATGTCTCACAAATGCACGGAGAAGAGAGATGGGCGGGGCTTGGAGAAGCTCTGCTCCCCAACTGCCCCGCCCAATTGAACGGAAAGTTTAGCTTCAGGAGGTTGGATGAAGACTGGAAGAACAGCTGACCTTAAAGTAAGGGTCAGTTTGACCAATGTAGAGCTCTGACATGTTATTGAGATGTAGAAGAAAAGATTCAGAGTGGAGAGAAAGTGATGAATATGGAATCTTTATTATCATCTTCTTCCTTAATGTCATCATCATCTACATCACCTTCATCATTAACATCACCATCTTCATCATTGTCATAATCATTATCATTGTCATCCTCATCTTCATCATTATCATTAACATCATCATCACAATTATCCTCATCACATGATGTTTAAAGGAAGTGTTCAATGACCAGGACTATAAAGTTTTATCATGTAACCTAGTAAAACACAAGTTTATCAATTAAACTTTTCAGTTTGTGAATTTAAACTTCATGGAATTCACTTTCCTTCTTCATGAATTAGCTAATAAAAGGTTAAAATATTCAATTTATGTATGAGGAAGACTCTCAGCCATACTGATGAGTCTAAAAACCAAACATGCTTTGTGCTTTATGTTGTTAATAGGAATCACAGAGAAATTTTATTTAAATAGTCTTTAAATACTCACCTACAGCAAACTAAATGAGAGGGTTATGTCTGATGAGAGTCCTGTGGGTGCAGAGAACACGTGACGCTGCACGCTGGTGACCAGTGACTGCAGCTGCACCAGATAATCTGATGTCATGCCAGTGCTCCATGCCCTTTGGCATGAACTAACCTCCAGAGTGGTGGCACGCCATCAGATCAATAAACACTTGTGCACACAATCACACTGACTGCAACAAAATGTTAAACACCCTAACATGAAACCTAGCAAGTATGCTTCAAAGTGTTGGTCATGGTTTAGCAGGGCCGACATCCTGCTGCCTGAGCATGGCTGTTTACTTTACAGCATGTTCAAATAACAAGGAGGAGTCTTTTCCCATGATACACTAGGGGTGTGAAGCATCAATTTGTTAATTACAGTTTGGTTCAGCCCTGCCTCTTCTCCCAGAAGGCATGGTGCAACACACTTTAACATTAACGCTCCTTTTCTAGAGGTCTGACACCAAGATGGCTGCAGACAGAGAGAGGTTTGCTGAAGAACATCTCTCAGGTCCAAACATCTGATTAGAGGCCACCTTAAAGGTTATTCAGTCCTTCTATCAGTTATCAGACCACACCCACTGGTGACATCACTGACAGCTCTACAGGAAGTTGTCCTCTGACCTGAGCAATACTCATGGATAGTCAGATCAGGGGAGACACTGCTGCAGATTGGTAACAAATACAGTAAGTAAAAAAAAAAAGATCCTGCTTCTGCTTTTGCTGGTCATTAATCTCACACCCCTGGGGGGACAGACTTCATGCACCTCTTCCGGAGGATCTGCAGAAAAGAATTATGTCCGATAATCAGCTCACCACGCTCAGAGCTGCAATGAGCAGGTGAGATGGCGTGACAAGGTGCAAAGCAGCTCCATGCGCTCAGCAGAAAATCTATAATATTAGCATTTATTATTATGAGATTATGAGAAAAAGGGAAATGAGGTGCACATATTTTTTCATTGAGACACTCAGAGGAGGACCTGGCGCTCATATTTATTGCGCACCTCCTTGCGGGGGTGGGGGGTGAGTGGGTTTGGAGTCTAGGTCTTTGTTTGCGTGCTGGCGCAGCTTATGCGTGTCGACAAGCCTCCACAGCCTGAACGCTTTTGAGAGCTCCTTCAGAGCCACCACTACAGGAAGTGTAGTTAATCAGTGTCTGATCGAGGGCTGAGTAATCGGGACCGCAAAGCAGCCGCACGCAAAGACGCGGCAGGGATCAGGTCTGACACCTGGTGCGCACTGACGGAGCGCACAGCACGTCTGCACCGATTCAGTAACAAGGGTGCGCGACCTAGGAATGAACGTGCAGTGCCGGATCCGAACCTCCACAGGTTTTCTCATCTCTCCCTGCTTGAACACAGCTGATTTCTTTGAATGAGTGATGAACCGCTCCAGTAGAAAGCAATGAAGGCTGAGGAGACATCTTAACAGTTTGGTTTAGGTGTTTCTGAGCAGAAACAATGCTAACGTTTTTACAACAGTGATTTAAAACGAACACTAGGGGGTGAAAAAAACAAACCACAACTGTATAGTATGCCTTTAAGATGCCTGAGATATTTTAACATCTGCAGACCTCTGTTAAAGCAGCACTGGAGGATTTCATCAGGAGAGCAGTTTTTGAATCTAGCATCCAAAGGCTCCTCCTCAAAACATCTCGACACGTGCGTCTGGTCGCGTGTGCGCGCGTGCACACGGCGCATATACGTTGCAGGCATGAACTGTACAGCTCAATGTGTAGGGTTTAATCACTCACAGTTCACTATCTTATTCCAACAATACTATGAGGGTCTGATGAGCCCTCTCTGTCCCTGCTGCTTCTGATATTAGCTCTGTTAGCAGAGAGCTGCTGCTGGACTCTGAAGCTGAACTTGACTCGGCCCTGGATGAACTTTCTGACCAAAATAAACGCGTAACCCTGTCAAGCCTTGCCATTCTGTGAGGTGAAAGGTTTAAAAATAAAAATAAATCCATCTTTAGCTGGAGAATGGGTAGGTTTTTAGTAGAAACGAGCTGTGAGGCTGAGACGCAAACAGAGAAAGCGGCAAGAAATAATGGAAAGGGGTCTCTAGGAGGAAGGAGGGTCTTCATCAGAATGACAGATGTTGTGGAACTCAACCCATAGATCATAGTTTAGACCTGAAATATCATTTAAAACATTTAGAAAACTTTGATACAGAGAAAAATGCTCCAGAGAGCCGCTTTAAGCTCCTTCTCTTTAGGATGCTGATTCTTAAAGACGTCAAAGGTCTCTTGATCATCCCTTTAACATGTTAATGGCCACAACAGTGAAAAACAGGAACAATACTGTGAATCCCTTTTCTATGTATTTGAGGTAACAGAGGACAATGTCAGGTAACAATGTGTAAAAGAAAGGTAATAATAATACGGTCATAGTAATTTTAGGTTTTGTTTCCAGTTCAGTTTGCTTTCTGCTGGTGAAGGAACTAAATCCTGTTTAGACACTGATGTTGTAAATAAACACACCTCAGTGGTTCAGGAATTCATCAATTCAAACTCTGCTGTTTTATTATGATCAGAATCTAAGCCATCAAATAAAAGCATTGTACCTTTATTTTGTAGGACCGCTCTCCTGTGAGTGTATGGCTGTGTACCCTGAGGGCCGGTTAGACATGGAGCTCCGTGTGAGTGATACCACAGCGAGGTACTTGCTGCCTCCCAGTCACTTGCCAGCTGTCTTGCATCGCCCATCATCCATTAAACGCACACGGCTGAAGGAAGACACGTTGGTCCTTCACCAGCTGGCTCTCCCCAGGGTGAAGGAGCAACGGACTGTGCATTGTGTAGGTCTTCAGCCTGTGAACACGCCTGGGTAAGGTTCAGACATCAACCTAAGTGGCTGCAGATAGATGGAGCGCTTTATTAATCCCAAAAGGGAAATTGTAGTTTTATAGTGAGTAAGCAAAGCAGTGAGGGAGAAAGAGTGTCTCTAGTTACAGAACATTACATAAAGCATCACAAACACATCCCTCTGCTTTACATCACTTTCTCTGTTCATCCTCATAACAAACCACTGCCTGTCTGTTTGTAGCTAGCTAGAGAGCTGGTTACACTGCCTAGATGAGTGTTAGTGTTGCATCTGATGATATGCATATTCTACTTGTTGGAGTATCAGCATCTCAAAGCCATTTAGCAGCAGAGCATTTGTGTGTTCGTAACTCTAAATGTTGAATAAGAATAGAACTATCCCTCCGACTTTTAAACTACCAGTGACTTCATCTGAGGCGCACATACACGGTCTGGAAAGAACTGCACAATAAATGTATGTAGTGAGTGCTTTGGAGACAGCTGCTGCATGAACTGGATGCAAGAATAAAAAGAAGAGCAGAGAAACTGGAATTAAAACCAATGAGTATTCCAGGAGCTTGACGTCTCTTCAAGTCCTGATGCAGCAGCATCTCTCCTTTGTAGTGCTGCTGTTGGAGACCCGTTCTCTACACCAAAGGCTACAAACGGCCACAAAAAGCTGCTTGGAAATGGGAGTTGATGACAGTTGGTGCTTTTTGTGTTTTATTTCTTCACTACATAACTTACAAGTTGGGTTCTGCTTCACTCCTGAGGAGATAAAAATACTGTCTGATAAAAGCCTTTCTGCAGAAACTCACCAAGAGTTCCAGTCCCTCCTGCTCCCTGGTGGACATTTGTTCCTGTACATTTCTAACCACCTCATCAGAAGTACTCACTTCATATTCAGGCCGTATTACTCCATCCTTTGTCACATCTTCCTCTGCTTTTAAAAGGCGCCTGTGCTTAAAACAATGATCCTGGTCAGGTGAAGCAGGACTGGCCATCCTTACAGTGGGATCAGCTGTTTGTGCTATTGGTTCACCTCGTTAAGCCTCTCCACCGCTTGCGCTGCACTTGGACAAAAACCGGGTTATTGTTCTGTCGGACCAGTGAGAAGTGTATAAAAGTCAAATTTCTCCATGGGAAAGATTACTGACCAGCAAATTTCATGGGCCGTGGTACGCTGGATTTAAAAAAATGCTCTCTTGCTGGAAAAACACATTGAAAAAACACATATGTTTATCCAAATACTACCGGGAGCGCCCGAGCCGCCACCGCCGACCACCGGTCCCAAGGCAGAGGGCTCCACAGAGGAAACACTGGAGGATTAAAATGCGTAGCATATAAAATAACGAGGACTTATATGAACAAACAATATCAACTCAATACCGCACATCGCAGTACTACAGTATACTTTACAGTACAGTACTGTACATGCAGTAACAAAAAACACACTACTGTAAATAAAGGAAAAACTAGGCAATTGTGCGTGAGTGGGATTATGGATCCCACCATCTGTTTGGGCTTGGCCACATGATCTCTTTCTGCCTCCATGCTTGCAAAGTTCTGAAAATGTCTGAACTGAGGCCTATTTATGTCTGGCTGATTGTGTTGACTTTTGTAAGTGAGTGTTGTCAGGTGTGTGTCTAGGTGTTTTCAATCACCCAATGTGTTTTGTATTTGGAAGCGATGTGTTGTCCCAATGGTACCATGAGATTTCATTTATGAACGAAGTGTCTTATGCATGAAACAGTGTGTAGTGTGCAGGAGCAAGTGTGTTGCAGAAATGGAACTAAAGTGCAAAGCAGCACTTTTGTTTAAGGAATGGTTACACTGTGTTTAATTAAGGTATTGGACAAAGCTTCAGGTTTTGTTACTTTGGTCTAAGCATGTGTCTATAGTGTTTAAGCAATGGGCAAAAACTGTAAATGACAACACCCAACGACAAGGAACAGTCAAACAGTTTGAGCAGGTGGAAAAGGTTAGGTCTAATGTCATATTTCATATTCAGAATTGTGTTTGTTGACCGAAAACAAATGTGACTTTAATTCACATTGTGCTGTGATGTGTTAAATTGCTTCTGTGTTAGAAAATAACAGACCTTCACTTTGTAACCCTCACCCTTGTCCTGAGAGGCAGGCAGCAGTGGGAGGGGTGTGTGTACAGTGTGTGAGGTGAGTTTTGTTTGTAGAGTGTGTTGTGTGTGTAGTGTGAAAGTAGTGTGAGGTGTGTGTTATGTGTGAAGTGTGTGAGTAGGGGTGGGAATCGAGAACCGGTTCCGAATTAGAACCGGTTCCAACAGACCAATTCCATCAGAATTGTTCACCTCCAACTTTAACAATTCTTCTTAATGATTCTCTTGTTTCCATTTTTCCCGAAGTTTGCTGGTTAGTAATCTTTCCCACGGAGAAATTAGACTTTTATGCACCTCTCACTGGTCCGACAGAACAATAACCTGGTTTTTGTCGGACAAGCGCAGCGCGAGCAGCGGAGGGGCTTAACGAGGTGAGGTCCTGATGGACCCACACCCGAACCGCTGCGGCATCTTTACAGATAAACTCGCAACAAACAGAGAGTCCCCCACTCTGCTTTTATACAAATCACACTCTGCAGTCTCTGAGACGGCTCAGGAGGCTGAAGGCTCTGCAGAAGTTTGGGTCCAGAAACAGGACCAAGTGACCCGGGTTTGTCCGATTCTGGATCTCACCTCATCGCTCTGATGCTGTTGCCACTGTGGCAAGCCCTTTTAACATTTAATCAGCAATCAGACTTCTCTGTAATTCTTGTTTTTACAGCAATAACTTAATTTATCCTAGTACTTGGAAAGAAAAAAAATTCAAAAACACACATACTCAAATCACACCATGCTTGCTTGTGGTGCAGAAGACTCTTTTTTTTTGCCGCTTAACAACTACTCAAGAATTGATAAGGGAATTGTTAAGGAATCGAATTGATAAGCAGAATCAATAATGGCATTGATATTAATAAAAACGTATCAATTCCCACCCCTATGTGTGAGGTGTGTGTGGTGTGATTTCTAAGAAAGTAAAACAGTCTTGTTTTTAGACATTTTGACTTATTTTTGTCTAAAAAGAAAATATATTCCTACAGCTCTACTTGAAATAGGCTGAATCTTCTTAAATATGGTCAAATTTTCTAGATTTGAGCAAAGAAATCTGCCAATGGGGGTAAGCAACATTTGTTTGGCTAGATTCCTTAAAAATAGCAAATTGTTCTAAATACAGAAAATTTAGCTATTTTTAAGGAATCTAGCCAAGCAAATTTTGCTTACCCCATTGGCAGAGTTTTTTAAATAATAATAAATAATACTGGTAATAATGGATTGGATTTATATAGCGCCTTTCTAGACACTAGGGGTGCAACGGATCATCATCGATCCGTGGTTCGTACGGATCACCCTCTACGGTTCGGAACACACATGGTCCGCGGTTTATGTAGAGCGCGTGCGTCGCTAAATAATCCCCGACGTTCTGTGCTCATGCGCTCTGAATCTGCAGATAATTCCCCTCTGAGAAAGGCGTTTGTTTTGCCATCACGTATAGAGGTTAACTCTGTTGGCTTCAGCTGTTTTAGTACACCAGAACGAAGGATCCCTGATGAGCCAGTCTCTGCCGCATGCGCACGCAGCCTCTGATTCCTCCGTCTCTCTCTCTGTCAGCTGGAATCTTTCTGATAGACAAACTAGATTCACCTATTTCTGTCTAATATAACGTTATGTTGGGCTTTTATACGAGCTAATAAACGTTAATATAACCGGAGTTCAGTCAGGAGCCACAGAGCAGCGCCTCGTGCGTCACGCCCCTCCGCCACCCCCCCCCCCCCCCCCCCCCCCCCCCCCTCTGTGACCGCTAGTTTGACAAAAGCAGGTCTGTGACCCCTGAGGTGGCATATGAGTATATCTCCCCCATTATTAGTTTTAATATGATTCAAAACTTTATTGAAGCATCAGTTAAATGCAGTTTGTATTTATGAGGATTGAGCATAAAAAAAGTTGCTCAGTGTTTTAGAAAATAATGAGAGAGCAAAGTTTTTTGTCTTTTCTTTTTCATTATGCTGATCTGAAAATTGATCCGATCCGTGACTCAAAACCGTGAACCGATCCGATCCGTGAGTCTTCTGATCCGTTGCACCCCTACTAGACACCCAAAGCGCTTTGACAGAAGCTCCATTATTCTTTCACGCAAACATTTACACTGGTGGTGGTAAACTACGACAGACGTCTGTAGTCACAGCTGCCCTGGGGCAGTCTGACAGAAGCGAGACTATCATTCTGTACCATCGGCCCTTCTGACCACCACCAACATTCACACAGTCACACAGGCAAGGTGGGAGAAGTGTCTTGCCCAAGGACACAAGGACAATCTAACCCAGCTGGAGCTGGGAATCGAACCGGCGACCCTCCGGTTACCAGACCTCAGATGCCATATTTAAGAAGATCTGGCCCATTTCAAGTAGCGTAAGAATATATTTTCTTTTTAGACAAAGATAAGTCAAAACATCTAAAAACAAGGCTATTTTACTTTCTTAGAAATCAGTTTTTGCAGTGTGTGTGTTATGTGCAGTGTTGGGTAGTATCGGAATACATGTACTGTATTTAGAATACTATTTTGATGTACTGTATTCCGGTACAGTTACTATTTTTAAACATGGTATTCAGAATACAGTTACTTTCGTAATACCATTGGAATACCTGGAATACTTGTGTCTCCATGTTGTGTAGGTTATCTATCCCATAACGCCCCTAAACAACGTGCCTCCATTACCATAACAACCCTACCAAAACAAGAGGGTACACTCCCGACCAGCCGGTAGCAACAGGTAGCAACCTAGCCTCGTATGGATTCAGACCAAGAGATGGAGTGTTTGGAGGCACAACCGCAGCTGAATCAACCTACCAGCAGTGGAGGAATAAATGCATTCATGTCCTGGAAATTCAAGCTAATTTTCACTCTAAAAAAGGAACGGGGCGAGCGAAATATGACGGTGCAGTGTGATCTTTGTCTGCCAGCTAACAACCTACTAGCTGCGTCCAAAGACTCAAGGTCTAATCTGAAGAAACACCTTAAAGTTAGTTTTATCTTTCTAGTTTTGCTTCCTTAGTGCTTTATTTAACAGCCTGTATCGTGTTAGTTCTGTCGTTTCTCACATTTACAGTGTCGGTGTTGTATCTGAAATGACGTTAGCTTGATGATGTTGTTGTGGTTTTCCCACAATTGTGGGTTTCATGTTAAGAGCTTTCCATCTGGAGTGCAATGAACATCACTGAACAACACTTTACAATAGACTTAAATCGTGTTTTATAGGGGAAGTATTCTAAGTACTTCAAGTATTTAGAATACAGTACCAGGATTAAGCAAAGTAACGGAATACAGTACAAAATACATTTTAAAACAGGTATTCAGTATTCTGTAACTGAATACATTTGCAAAGTATTCTCCCCAACACTGGTTATGTGTGAGGTGTGTGTGTGACATGTGAGGTGTGTGTTATGTGTGAGGTGTGTGTGTGTGTGTGTGTGTGTGACATGTGAGGTGTGTGTTATGTGTGAGGTGTGTGTGTGACATGTGAGGTGTGTGTTATGTGTGAGGTGTGTGTGTGTGTGTGACATGTGAGGTGTGTGTTATGTGTGAGGTGTGTGTGTGTGTGACATGTGAGGTGTGTGTTATGTGTGAGGTGTGTGTGTGACATGTGAGGTGTGTGTTATGTGTGAGGTGTGTGTGTGACATGTGAGGTGTGTGTTATGTGTGAGGTGTGTGTGTGTGTGTGTGTGACATGTGAGGTGTGTGTTATGTGTGAGTGTGTGTGTGTGACATGTGAGGTGTGTGTTATGTGTGAGGTGTGTGTGTGACATGTGAGGTGTGTGTTATGTGTGAGGTGTGTGTGTGACATGTGAGGTGTGTGTTGTGTGTGAGGTGTGTGTGTGTGTGTGACATGTGAGGTGTGTGTTATGTGTGAGGTGTGTGTGTGACATGTGAGGTGTGTGTTATGTGTGAGGTGTGTGTGTGACATGTGAGGTGTGTGTTATGTGTGAGGTGTGTGTGTGACATGTGAGGTGTGTGTTATGTGTGAGGTGTGTGTGTGTGTGTGACATGTGAGGTGTGTGTTATGTGTGAGGTGTGTGTGTGTGTGTGACATGTGAGGTGTGTGTTATGTGTGAGCTGTGTGTGTGACATGTGAGGTGTGTGTTATGTGTGAGGTGTGTGTGGGACATGTGATGTGTGTGTTGTGTGTGAGGTGTGTGTGTGTGTGTGACATGTGAGGTGTGTGTTATGTGTGAGGTGTGTGTGTGTGTGTGACGTGTGGGGTGGTTATGTGTGAGGTGTGTGTGTGACATGTGAGGTGTGTGTTATGTGTGAGGTGTGTGTGTGACATGTGAGGTGTGTGTTATGTGTGAGGTGTGTGTGTGACATGTGGGGTGTGTGTTATGTGTGGGTGTGTGTGTGTGTGTGACATGTGAGGTGTGTGTTAGGTGTGAGGTGTGTGTGTGTGTGTGACATGTGAGGTGTGTGTTATGTGTGAGGTGTGTGTGTGACATGTGAGGTGTGTGTTATGTGTGAGGTGTGTGTGTGTGTGTGACATGTGAGGTGTGTGTTATGTGTGAGGTGTGTGTGTGTGTGTGAGTGTGACATGTGAGGTGTGTGTTATGTGTGAGGTGTGTGTGTGAGAGGGGAGGTGTGTGTGATGTGTGAGGTGTGTGTGTGTGTGTGACATGTGAGGTGTGTGTTATGTGTGAGGTGTGTGTGTGTGTGTGAATGTGAGGTGTGTGTTATGTGTGAGGTGTGTGTGTGACATGTGAGGTGTGTGTGAGGTGTGTGTGTGTGTGTGACATGTGAGGTGTGTGTTATGTGTGAGGTGTGTGTGTGTGTGTGCATGTGGGGTGTGTGTTATGTGTGAGGTGTGTGTGTGACATGTGAGGTGTGTGTGAGGTGTGTGTGTGTGTGTGACATGTGAGGTGTGTGTTATGTGTGAGGTGTGTGTGTGTTGGGTGTGTGTGTGTGACATGTGAGGTGTGTGTTATGTGTGAGGTGTGTGTGTGACATGTGAGGTGTGTGTTATGTGTGAGGTGTGTGTGTGACATGTGAGGTGTGTGTTATGTGTGAGGTGTGTGTGTGTGTGTGACATGTGAGGTGTGTGTTATGTGTGAGGTGTGTGTGTGTGACATGTGAGGTGTGTGTGTGACATGTGAGGTGTGTGTGTGAGTTGTTTCAGGAACTCTTCCCTGCCTTTTGATAACCTGTCTGATTAAATTTTGACAAAAAGCAGACGACAGCTACTGTAGTGAATTGAACACACAGAGGGATGTGTGATGTGCACGTGCCCTCCGTGCACCACAGCCTGCTCTGGAGCCAGTCAACCAGAACTAGAACGTGTTTTAATAGGTTGGCTTGACCTTTCTTCCTTAAAGGGCAGATGAAAGAAGCAAAAACTAATGAACACATCCTGGCTGATTTTACCTTCATGCTGCTCCAGGACCCATCCAGCTCTTGTTTGTGCAAATTAAACACCTTCAAGTGACAGTAGCAAAGGTTGGTTTACTATACTTGAGTAGAGAGCTATGATTTAAAGAGTTCAACTGATTTACATACTAAATGTAGTTTATACCTACAGTCCACATAATGAAATAACAACATGCTCAAACAGTTCATAATATGTCAGGGTGATGGCTGATGTTGATCAGAGCTCTGTGCTTTAGTGGCTTTAATGAGCTGTTATAAGGTTTAGGTTTATGAGAGCCAGACTAATAACATTCACAACACATTTTAAAATAAGCATCATTTAAATTAAACTAACTCTCTGCAGTTGACTCAGGACCAAAGTCGAGGTGAGACAACGACTAAGTCCTCATCAGACACCATGTCTTTGGTTGTCCTCAGAAAGATGTCAATGAGTCCTTTATGCATTCATACCATATTACTTGGATTATTACAGTGTTTTATAGTACAGATTAAATCAGTATGTGTAGCTCGAGCAGCTAAGGCTAAGCCCCACCTTAACATAACCTGTACCAACATAACCTGTACCACACCCTGACCACTAGCAGGAAGCTCGACAAAACCAATGGAGACAAAATACTTTATTACACTAAAGCTTAAAATACCATTACCATAGCATTACCCACCACCCGTCCAAAGGCCTCAACAGTGTCTATAGTGATGGTGGAGCTGACCGGCCACCAATTAACTGACCAGATTCGTCAGTGCTCTCCTCCAGAACTGGGCCGCTCCCTTCTTCCAGTCAGGCAGAGGCCACAGACAGCCCAGCCACTCAGGTAGCAAATAGCAACTGAGCGTGCGGCTTCAAGCCACTGAAGGAGGCCCGTAGATGGGACTTCCTCACACACACATTCACCCACTCACACACACATTTAACACTGATGGCAGTGAGCTACATAGTAGCCACAGCTGCCCTGGAGCAGACTGACAGAAGCTGGAGCAGCTGGACAATCAGCACCACCTCCAGTAGGTAAGGCGGGTGAGGTGTCTCCAAGGACACAATGACAAAGAAACCCATCTGGAGCTGGGATTGAACCCATGACCCTCCGGCTGCCAGACGACCTCTACAATGTGACAGAGCTTCATCAGTCACCTTTTTCTCTCCACATCAAAGATCAACCCTTGAAGAATGTTAGGGTGTTGGGGTCCATCTGCAGCAGTGTCTCTCCTAATCTGACTTGCTCCAGTCAGAGGACTACTTCATGTTTCTAGAAACTCCTGCTATAAGTGATGTCAACAAAGGGTCTAGTCCTCACCATGGATCAATAACTGACGGATCAACCCAAATGTCCCTTCAAGGGTTCCCAGGGCTTAACATGGACAATCAGTGAAGAAACGTCATGGTAACAACAATCACTCATGGGATCAGTTCAGCCAATCATGTGTCTCCTTTGCTGCTCATTTAAAAAAATGACTCCAAGTTGAACAAAAGGTCCTCGGTTTAATTTGGCTGCCAGCTGCCAGCTGTCAGTTTCTACCAAACTAAATAAAAACCAGGAATCAACACCCAGAGCGGGAATGGGCCTTATGCCTCATCTTTGGCAACAGTCGTTGCCTGAAGCACAGAATTAAAACATTTAAAGAATTGATCAGAATATGAACCAGAAGGCTTCTGTTTATTCTTTCAAACCTGTCTGATTCTGTTCTGCAGGTCTGGCCGGTGAAAATCCAGGGTTGTAGGGATCACAAGGATCAAGTCTACCTTTTTAGATCTAGGTAACCTTTCAGTGCCTGTCTCACTGCTGACTGACTGGGAGTCAGTCACTTGAACTGCATTCAGCTGGACCTCTGCCACAGAGCCTGGCAGGAGTTCAGGGTAGTGTCCAGAATAATGACCTCCCTCTGAGCAACCATCAGCACTTCACAGGTATAAATTACAATAAAACAGTCCATTAATATTTGTTATATGGCTTCATATTTAAAAAGCTTGAGAATATAGTAGAGCACAGTCCAGGCCTCAAACACCTCTTAGGGTCTGAAGAGTCCTGGTTTTCACATCTAAAACCCAAATGAAGCCGTTGAGATCAGTTAAGGTTTAAACCATGTGCTGCATCTTAAAGGGATGTGTGGTCATTTTGAAGTGGCGTTCTATCAGTTATTTATCTACAGTGAGTACCAAACCATCAGGGATTCATCCAGTCATTGTCACATGCCTGTCCTCACTCCTGTCATGTCCACATGGTCTTTCTCCCAGTGCTCCTCTGGTTTCCGGTTAGAGTTTTTGTGTTATTGCTTTCTTTCCTTAAAGTTAAAAAAAAGAAGTCAATCTCCTGTATTTCTATAGATCTTTCTAAAGTTCTCTACTTCCCAAAAGCACTGTGAAACACATCAGTCATTCACACACTGGTGGTGATAAACTACATTATAGCCTCAGCTGTCCTGGGGCACACGGACAGAGGTGGAGATGCCATGCACCAACACCACCAGGCCTCTCAGACCACCACCAGTTCCCACTAACCACCACCAGGTCCCTCTGACCACAGGTCTCTCTGACCACCACCAGTAAACAACGTGGGTGAAGTGTCTCAAAGGACACAACAAAAAAGTAACCCAGCTGGAGCTGGGATTGAACTGGAGACCCTCTGGTTGTCAGACAATCACTCTACCTACTGAGATACACACTGCCTAGTCCTGTCCAGTTGCCATCTCTTTGCCTCCATCCCTCTGTTTTTGGATCTTTATCACTACAAACCTCTGATATCAGGACATTTGTGACTCATTGCTGTCTGAAGTCTGGCCAGGTACCAGAGGTGAGTAAATTATCTGAGTACAACAGCTTGTCTTTTAATAATACAAAACCTTCTGTTGCTCTTGTGTAAATACAGTACTAAGAAGTAGTAGTAGTAGTGCACTTGAGGTCAAGTCAAGACCAAGACTAGAGCACTTTTTATCTTTTTTTTTTTTATTGAGCATCAATAATATGTTACATAGATACAGATGTGAGAGAATCACAATGCTCCTCTAATTTTGTTTTTAAACAACACCTCCCCCCCACCCCAGATGAACACGTATGACACTTATCTAGAAACAACTTGAAATAAAGAGGAAAAAGAAATAAGTCAGGATAATGAATTTTTTTTAAGTGTGCACACAGATATACATGCATACGCATAAATATACACATACACAGATATACACACTTATACATCTAAGCTCGCCAGCACTGGGGCTGTGCACCGAACAAGTCAAGGTTCACATGGACAATCACTCAAAACAAACGTGAGATAGCTGCTACCGGTAATCATTAAGTGGGGACAGTTTTAAAGGGACAAGAGGGAAGATTTTAAATAAAAATAATCATGCATGCTCAGTTTTAAGTGATGAAGCATTTTAAATCAAAAAGAATGAGGCCACCCATGTATCATTCCATTATCTTGAACAGGCTGTGAGCTGTAAAATGTTCTGCAATTCGGGAACGAATTTCCCGCGCTGTCCTACAGATGTGACGTCAACTGATGCTGTTTGCGCGTTCTGGAGGGCTAAAAAAAGTAATAATAAATGTATATACAGTAGGTGGCAGTATTGAACCGTTGTGTTGTGTTGCTGGTCAATGGCGGACTTCCTTCGTCTGAATCTGTGGTTTTTCTCATAAAACTGGTGTTAATTTGACAGCGTTTATGGAGCTGAAAACCTCTCTGATGGATTATAGGGTTTCTCAGAGCTAAAGGTGCTGTTATAGGCGACCGCACAGCAATCTGTCCATGTTTATGGGTCTCGGCACGACAGGCCTCAAATCCCCGACTGTTTCCTGGACCTCAGTCCGCTTACAGTGCATCAAAGGCAAGTGTGCAGCGCACGCTCCTCCGGGTGCTCCGGAGCTCCACTCCGTGAGGCGAACTTGAGAAATCTAGGGTGATAGAGGCGGCGGGACATGATTCTATCATGCTAGATTTCTCAAATTCACCTCCGGGAGTCAGAGAACACTGACTGATTAAAGCTTTTAGCAATACAGGCAGCTGGGAAGGACTGGAACATAGCAGCTAGCAAGATTAGCTCTGTTAGATCAGCTCCTGCGGTCTCTCTGTGTGTGTGTGTGTGTGTGTGTGCGTGTGTGCGCACGTGCGTGTGTGAGTGTGTGTGTGAGTGTGTGTCGCGGGGCATTGTTTTATTATATTCCCTTTTGTATTAATAACATTTATTTTTATTTATGAAATCATGTCTCCGGCTGCCTTTGGTTGAACCCTTATGAGATAGTAAGAAGTTTGCGCGCGCTCCCGTTCAAGACTGTAGTTATTCGCAGCGCCAGGCACGGCGCTCATGAGGTTTCTTTTTCAAATCTTCCCTCTTCTCCCTTTAAGTTTACCTAAATGTTTTAACACTGGGTCCCAGACAATAAAGAATTTGTCCCTGGACCTTTTTATTTAAAGACATCCAGAAGGGACTCAGGGTAGAGCCACTGCTCCTCCATAGCGAAAGGAGCCAGTTGAGGTGGTTCGGGCATCTGGTCAGGATGCCTCCTGGACGCCTCCCTTGGGACGTGTTTTGGTCATGTCCTGCCGGCAGGAGGCCCCCGGGTCGACCCAGGACAAGCTGGAGAAAATACATCTGCAGGTTGGCCTGGGAACGCCTGGGCGTCCCAGCTGAGGTGCTGGTGGACTTGGCCGGGGAGAGGATGGCCTGGCATGCCCGACTTGGGATGCTGCCCCCGTGACCCTGATCCTAGATAAGTGGAGGAAGGCGAGGCGAGACCTTTTTATTTATTTTTAACTTTTATTTAACCCGGAAAAAGTCTCATTGAGATTAAAAATCTCGTTTGCAAGAGTGTCCTGACTCCTGGCCAAGACAGACAGTAGGGTTACATAACAATTACAACATTCATCCATGCATACAAGATTAACAATTAAAGTCAGGGAATGAGATGTAAGTACAAATATCAAAGGCAACATATTTTACAATCAATAAAAAAGGCACATTTGATGTGACAGCATCTTTGTCTTTTAAAAGCCTTTTAATAATTCCAAAGAGACCAGCTCCCTCAGATTTAAGTCATTTTGTAGAAGGAGCAACCAACTAAAAACCCTTTTTACCCTTTTCAGATTGGACCCTTGGAACAGAAAGTAAAAAACGGTCGGCAGAACGCAGATAACAAGGAACCAGTGGATTTCTGAGAAGAATAGATTTGTAAGTAAGATGGAAGCTGACCCAGTAAGCACTTATGAATGAGCAGGTGTAAATGTCGAAGCCTGCGAGTCACCAAGGAGGACCACCCAACATGAGCATAACGTACACAGTGATGTGTGAGAGCTCTAAGGCCAGTGATAAACCTCAGAGCTCCATGATAGACCGTATCCAGAGCTCGTAGACTCTGAGCTGATGAGTGCATGTACAATACATCGCCATAGTCCAACAGTGGCATGAATGTGGCGGCAACAAGTCTCCTCCGGGCCTCTGACAGACAAGCCCAAATTTGAAAAAAGAAACCCAACCTAACTCTAAGTCGACTTACACGCTGTTTAATATGGTAGGCAAATATCCAGTCCAGATTCCAAGATATTTCTATTGGTTAACAGAGTCTATTTGAATTCTCTGTAAGGTAATGATTTATGGTAGGATTTGGGAGTTGGATCTGGTGTTTGAGAACATCGTGAATTTAGTTTTGTCTGAGTTTAGGATGAGTTTTAGATTAGGGGGATTATGTTGAAAGGAGTCAAAAGCTGACTGTAACTGAGTGATGGCTTGTACTGGTGAGGGTGCAGAGCTGTAGATAATTGTGTCATCAGCATAGAAATGTGCATGTGCATTTAAGATGTTCTGATTTATGTTATTGATATATAAAATGAATAGTAGAGGTCCGAGAACTGATCCTTGAGGTACTCCTTTAGTGATGGTGAGTGTTTGTGATGAGAGTCTGTCTACCTTCACACATTGAGTCCGATCTGAGAGATAGTGTGAAACCATTTTACTGAAGTCCACATGCAGTGAGTCTATGCTCCAATAGTGCATGATCAACTGTGTCAAAAGCTTTAGCGAGTCTATGAACAGAGCTGCACATTAGGTACACAGTACACACTAACCTGATGATGGGTTATACTGCAGGGTCTTGAGAAACGAGTTCCAGAGTCCAGAACATCAGAGACCAAGACAAGACCAAGGTCAAATGTGGTCAATTCTGAGACAAGACCAAGACCTAGAAGATGTGGTCTTGAGACTGATGACTGGTCTTGATAACTAATGAAAACTAATAAAAAGTGTTCACCTCTTAGATTTGTTTACCTTTTTATTGCTTTTATGAATCAACCATGAGCAGCATAAGAGTGGCAGAAACCTCTGCTGAAAAAAACTCAGATTGTCTAATAAATTATTAGACAATAGGGATGCACCGATACCGATACTGGTTAAAGTTGGGGTTAAAGTTACCCGATACCAGCAACCGATATCAGTGGCTTCACTGTTTGTGACTTGTGATTTCTGTTGTTTCCTATATTGAACACTAGGGGGAGCTATTGAGCTAAAGAGGAACAGTGTGGGTTGAGAGCTGGAGATGGTGCCAAATAGTTCATTTTATTTGGTTAAAATGTGGAAAACTGCAATAATTTCACTGTGAAATCACAGAAAATGGTTATTTTTCACCTTATATTTTAGTTTTGTGATCATTTTTATTAATATATATATATATATATATATATATATATATATATATATTTTATCTAACTCAGTTATTTGTTGTAAAAAACAGAGAAGAAAAAATAAAACCTGTATTCCAATTTGTTGCACTTTTGTGTGGTAGAAGTATCGGTATCGGTACTCGGTATCGGCGAGTACTCAGATTTAAGCAGGCTATCGGTATCGGATCGGTTTTGAAAAAAGTGGTATCGGTACATCCCTACTAATAATTATTATAATAATGATGTTATTAATCTATAGTTTACTAAATCTGATTAGAACAAAATGGAGACATAACACTTCGTATATCTGGTAGACATCAAACACTGAACCCACTGTGAAGCATGGTGGAGGCAGCATCATGCTGTGGGGAGGCTTCTCAGCAGCAGGTCCTGGAAGACTGGTAAAGGTCAAAGGTCAGATGAATGCAGCTAAAAATAGAGAATTCCTGGATGATGATCTGGTTCCATCTGAACTACAGCTGGGAGGAGACTTATTTCCTAACAGGACAACAACCTGAAGCATCTAGGTAAAGCTACACAGAAATGGTTTAAAGACAAGGTGGAGGTTCTGGAGTGGACCAGTTTAAAGTCCAGACCTCAGTCTCATAAAGAATCAGTTCCTGGACCTGAAAAGTCCAAATCTACTGAATACTGACTGGAATCTTTTTGCATCACTTCTTTTATATTGTATATTTTTGTTTATTTGTCAGTATTTGGTAGAATACTGTTTTCTTACAGGTTTTTTATAAAGATTTTGGTCAAGAAGCCAAATTATGTTGATCCTGATTAATAAAAGCAATAAAAGGGTCAAACATCCAGAGGATGAAGAGGTTTTATTGACGTTGAGTTTTTTTACCACTGAGTCCGTCTGAAGGCAGGTCAGGTCTTCATGCTGGAAATGTAGAACTCCTGATTCTTATTATGACTGGAAGCACTGACAAAGTTCCTGTGAGAGCAGAACCTGTTCAGGAGTGGACATGTAGAGCTGAGCGGTCAGATGCTGCTCTCACCGTACTGACTGAATCCAGCTGGACTCAGACACACATCAGCTGTTGTTGATGTGTTGAACTAATGAGGTAGAAACTGAAACGTGATCAACGTGAAGTCAGCTGATGATCTGATTCATTCAGAGTTTCCACATGCGAGGTCCGACGGGGTGATCATTTGACTTTTGACAACCTTCTAGCTTTTACCATGTCCCACATTGTCCCTCAGAAACCTACTGTTTGTTCTTCGTTGTGCTGACTTTGGCTCTGGTCACTCGAGCACCTTCAATCATGAAGATTAAGTTTCATACTTTCAGTAAAATCAAAGCTCTGATCCCTTCCCTGTGATCCCTTTGGTCTCTTTATGAAAAGCTTTTATAAGCAGGACATCTAAGACTTTACCAACTCCAGGCTCCGCAGACTTAGAAGCATAGTTTGTCAGATATGCCGCCCCCTGAGAACAGCACAGGGCTGCCTTCAGCTTGGAGTCAAAACTGTGTTTAACTCTTTTGTTCAGTGAGTTCAACACTGAGACGTAGAAATCACCACATTAACAAAGAAGAGCCTGAAAAAGTGCATTTTTACCAGGAAACACCTCTGCAACCAGGAAAAGGACGTTTGTTTAGGAATCCCATGTACAGTATGTCGATTCCACTAGTCTGGAAACTCTTCCAAAATGTAGCCTTGTTTCCTGAAAGACAACGCTGGTAGACGTCTAGAACAGTCACCATCCTGCAGTTTGATGCCTTCAACATTTATTTTTACACTTTTTTTCTTTCCTCAGTGGTAGAAGGGTTTATCAGCTACATTTATAAGTCTCCCCTTTGGGCTTTTTATGAAACGACTGAACAATTTAATTGCACCTGATGCCACAAAAGATCAACTAATATAAAACTGAAACAGAAATTATTTAACCGCAATGAAAATAATTGTAAAATTAAATGAGCCCCAAAACTCAGAATCTCAGCAGCACAGAAGCTGCCTAGCTTGTTTACAGTAATTAAACTAATGAGTTCAAATGAAATGGTAATGACTTGTTGATGTGAAATGCCACATGTTGTATGTTAATGAAGGTCTTAAACTCAAGCAGCCACTGTGGATGTTGACACCTGTTGAACCTCTTTAGAAGCTGTTATTTCTGCTCCATTGTTTACATTTTCAGAGCAGGAATCCATTATTATCTCCATCTGCATTCATTAGTCTGAGGATTAGCAGAGAAAAGACGATTTGAACTGCAGCCAGTCCCTCTGGGGGATGACTTAAACCAGGAAGTTAGGAAATATCATGATCATAAATATCACATTTTATCACATTAGCTAAATGTTAATATGAGATGGAGATTACTCCTACAGCATGGTGCTGACATTACAATCAACAGGACCCAAAGATTAACATTACCTGGGACACTTTGAGCTGGGGTCCCACAGGAAACGCCAACGGAGCATCACGCCACGCCAGCACCGCGTCACGGGACGCTAGTGTTGCATCAAGGCTGGTTTATACTTCTCCATCTGCGTTGGTACAGAGACATGCAACGCCATTATCTGTCGACTCAAGGGCTCTCCAGCAGGCCCGCAAGGACAGACGGAGTCTAGCTCACTTTTCTAACTAAAACCTTGTTGAGGGCCATTCAGCCCCTGTACTAAAGGAGGGACAGTCTGGTCCTCATAGCCGGCAGTAAGTCGGACCTGATCCTGGTGAGAGTTGGACTCCATCAGGGCTGCCCTTCCTGTTCATAACCTTTGTGGACAGAACTTCTAGGAGGGTTGAGTTTGGTGGCAGGAGGATCTTGTTTTTATGTGTCCTCCTAGCTTCACCAGACTACGGCCTTCAGCTCTTGCTGGGGAGGTGAGTGTGAAGAAGCTGGAATGAATATCAGCACCTCCAAGTCTGAGACCATGGTTCTTAACCAGAGAAGGGTGTCTCAGGGAGGGAAGAGAGGTCCTACCTCATGTGGAGGAGTTTAAGTATCTCAGGGTCTTGTTCACGAGTGAGGGAAGGAGGGAGATCGACAGGTGGATTGGGGCAGCGTCTGCAGTGATGGACGCTGAACCGGTCTGTCGTGATAAAGAGGGAGCTGAGCCAGAAAGAAAGGCTCTCGATTTACCGGTTGATCTACCTCTCAATCCTTACCTATGCACTTTGGGCAATGACCAGAAGAACAAGATCACAGATACTAGTGGCTGAAATGAGTTTCCTCAGCACGGTGGCCGGGCTCAGCCTTAGGGACAGGGTGAGTAGGCTCTTCCACATGCAGAGGATCCAGCTGAGGGTTGGGTCATCTGGTCAGGATGCCTTCTGGATGCCTCCCTGGGGAGGTGTTTCAGGCATGTCGTGACCCCCTGGGTCGACCAGGACACGCTGCAGGGATTATATCTCTGGTCTGGCCTGGGAACACCTTGGGGTCTCACTGGAGGAGCTGGTGGAGGTGGCTGGATAGAGGACAGTCTGGGCTGTCCTGCTGGGGATACTGAGACCCAGACCCAGGTAAGGGGAGCATGGTGAGGTGAGGTTATGAGACTCATACTGAGTTGGGCTTTTGGCTCAGAGTTAACCATCAGCAGCCTTTTTATTTTATATTAATAGAAATAAACTAGAACAGTCCTGATGATCTATTACTTTTAGAATTGGAAAGAAGTAATTAATAGATGATTAATAATTAACAGGCTTAATTAGCTACTACTTTGCCTGTTAGTAATCCCTTGTTAGTGGTTAATTTGTGTTCCCTAAACTACAGTGTTATTGTTAATATCTACCACATCCAGGCCCCCATTAAACCAGGGGAGCAATCTGAGGCTGCCCAACAGAATATCAGTCAGCATGCCTACAGGGGGGTTCAGCACGCTGTTCTCTTCCTGAAACTGTGCAGGAACAGAGTTCATCCAGTGGGATTTTCTTTCATATTCCAACAGAAAATCTTAAATTCCTTTATCTCCTGGAAATGAAAAGCCAGCTCTTACTGATGGTTACTCGGTGTACTCAGACCTTTAAAGAAAACTCATAGACAAGGAAACCTCATGAATACATAAATAAAAAGAGATCAGGTAAATCATAAACACAGGCCAGTCTGACATAGAGCTGTTCTCTGTTCACAGAACTGTGAGAGAAATCCTGCTGTTGTAAAAAGTCTATTTTAATGAGCAGGGTGTGTGTTCATCACCAGCAGCACAAACAGAATGGTGTGAGACTTCACTACAGCAACGTGAGACGCTGAGTGGTGCTGCTATTAAAAAAATGTGCAAATCATTAATGATGATCTGTAATTACTAATCTAATTAACCTCATTGTTTCTCACCTACAGAACAGGAAAGCCCTCATCTTGAGGTTTATTAACTGATTGTGTCAGACCAACAGATTGATTATAGAATTATATGGAGGGGGGGGGGGGGGG
>SSNR01000136.1:805519-819682 GCA_006937965.1 Callopanchax toddi
GGGGGGGGGGGGGGGGGGGGGGCACAACTGTCTTGCCTCCAGGGTGGGGGTCTGGAGGTGGAGAAGAGGGGCTTGAACTGTTGTAACTAGGGATGTAGTGATACCACTTTTTCAAATCGACACAATACCAATACTTGGATCTGAGTACTTACCGACACACACGAGCACCAATACTGATACTTCTACCGCACATAAAAATGCAATCACTTGGAATACAGGTTCTTTTTTCTTCTCTGCTTGTTACAGCAAATGAGGGCGAATTAGATAAAAAATAAAATATTAATTAAAATGATCACAAAACAAAAATATTGATGTGAAAAATATACATTTTCTGTAAAATTATTGCAGTTTTCCACTCCTAACCACACTGTTCCTTTTAAGCTCTACGGCTCCCCCTAGCCACCAATCTAGAAAACTACAACATAACTGACAGATCAGTGAAGCCACCTTCTGACCGCAGTCAAAGCAATTACATTGGTATCGGTTAACTTAAACAAGTACAAGTACATGGTGTCAGTATCGGTCCGATATCAGTATCGGTATCGGTGCATCCCTAGTTTAAACAGAGCCATGATATCAACTCTACACCAAAAAACAAAAGCCTGTATCCATTTAACATATAGTGGAACTTTGGGCTCAAAACTGACTTTAAAAAACTACAGGGGACATGTCCCCCTGGACCTCCCAAATTACATCCATGTCATGCACTGGCCATGGCAGCACAGGACTGGTGTGGTGGTAACTGTGGACCAGTCCGTTCTCGCGGCACGTTAATTGAGCTGCTCGATTTGATTTGCAGTCCCTGTTGTGTGGCTCAAAGAAAGAGCGCTCCGCAGGTCGCTGATGCTCAGTGACACTCAGTGCGTTTACATGCACATCTAAGTCGAGCTAGATCGGTCTAGGTCGATCTTATGTTAATAAACTGGGAGCCTAAGTAACACCAGCATAGGAACTGGCGGTGTGTTACATCGCGGTGCGTGATCAGTTCCTGGCAGTGGGGGGCTCTAAGGAGCCTCACAGAGCTGCTCCGTGACACACACACACACACACACACACACACACACACACACACACACACACACACACACACACACACACACACACACACACACCACTGTAACAGAAGCCTGAATGCAGCAACAGTAAAGAGATAAAAAAAAAGTGATTAAAAAAACGTTTATCATTAATTAGTCGCAATATATGCGATAATTTGACACCCCCTAACTAAGAGCAAACATTTCACAGTAAAGTCAACTCCTCATCCAAATTTGAGGTTAGTCCTTGCTTTTTGCACGTCCTAAATGATTCACTTTTTATCATTTCATGCAATGGAGAGACTTATTAGTGCTGAAATTATTTCACCATGCTGATGAACAGACTGTATCAGTAACATGAGGCTGGACAGTCACTAAAAGCAGAGTAAATGCCACCTTGTGGCACTTTGATGTGACGAATCCAGTGAAGTGTTGGTGTCATCTGGATGAGACTAATGAAGAGAAAGTAGGGGATGAATGCTGCTGCGCCGGGCCAGCGGCTAATAGTCTCACTGCTCTCAGTGGCACGAAACCACAACACAAAAAGACAGCTGCAGCGATGCAAAGTCCCAAAGAAGATCAGGAGAGTATCTGCTGCTCCAGGAACAGGATGAATGAGCGGCTCAACCAAACCGACACGTTACTGCAGAATAGACAGCTGTATGAACTTAGCCCTTTAAGACCCGCTGTGACATACTATATGGTATACACATTTCTAAGTTTCTAGGAGCTCTATCTTTTTAACAAGATTTGTATTTTCCTCAAAAAGCTGAAGCCTTAACTCTTTTAAGGGTTTTCTGCCTGCTCGTGGGTTTTTATGTATTTAAGTGTCGAGTGTTGTTGTATTATTAATATGAAAATCAGCGATTGTTATTTTATCATTAGCAAACAATGGTTACAAATTTGAAAAAATCTGAGTCTTCTAGATATTATTGAATGTGTCGGGTCTTAGAGGGCTACTACAGAATAAGGAAATGTGACTGATATTTCTTTGGTGTAAACATGCTTCTTGGTAATGAATGTAATACTGTTGTAAATCACACTGTGGGGGTGTGACCTACACGTGTCGGTGTGGTGCTCATTCCATGGATGTATGAGTCGAATAGAGACTAATCAGTATCAACACACGCGTTATTCAGGTTTATTACCAACATGCAACATTACAACAAGGAAAGAATCTACTAAAAACACACTTTACCTTTCTGTACTAAGTTTACTTTATTGATCTCCTTGTAGAAATTGTTTGAAG
This sequence comes from Callopanchax toddi, assembly GCA_006937965.1. NCBI lineage: Eukaryota > Metazoa > Chordata > Actinopteri > Cyprinodontiformes > Nothobranchiidae > Callopanchax > Callopanchax toddi. The sequence continues at coordinate 807,803 of SSNR01000136.1, forward strand.
CATACTTTTCTTTGAAACTACAAAAACCTGACACTGAATGCTTTTTCTGTACTTCAGTATAATTTAAAACTTCAAAAAGCGTTCTTTGATTTGTCAATCTTATAAAAGCTGCTTCTCACAACAAGAAAAGCCCTTTGAAAGACGAACACTTCACAAATAAGAATTAATATGTTTACTGTTTGTTTGTTTTCATCCCTTAAATGACATCACACATCCGACAGTCATCAGCTGATGGTAACGCACCCTCCTGCTAATGACTGAATGAAAGATCCCTCTGCTGCACAGATGGACTAAAGCTGGTCCTTCAGAAAGCCAGGTGGGAGGAAGGACAGGTCTTCCTCAAGGCAACATTAGGTTTTAGAGTCAGCTGTTCACCAGACTGCAGCCAAGCAGAAGTAGTAAAGATGATGTGATGAAGCGAGAGCTGAGTAGCTTCTACAAACAGCAGCTTTTAGGTGTAAATATAAGTCCTGCATGGTGTTCACGAGTAATGAGGCTCTAAACAAATGTCCGACCATCTAAAGCTCCCCTCCCCCCTGAATGATGAACATATCGAAGCACATGCAGGTCAAATGAAGAATATAAAGATCTGAACCCACTGTTTGTTTCCATCTCTTCATCAGAGTCTTGTTTGTATGTGAGGAGAAAACAGTGCAGACTAATGAGCTGCACATGATAAACGAACTCAGTCACTTCTGTTCACTGGAACTTTAAAGGAGCTTTGCTCTTACTTTTAAACAAACTTAAAGAGACATTTCAGTCATTTTGAAGTTGTGTTCAATCACCTATTTATTTATTATGAAACTGTTCGTTTAGTCTTTGTCAACCAAGCGAGGGTTTCTGCAGAAATCATATTAAATGCTTTTTAATGCCCATTTTAAGGTTCCTAATGCAATCAGCAACCACCCGTCCATGGATTTGTAGATAGTTGTGTCCTTGTTTCCACAGGTGAAAGATTAGTCTATTTATGAATCCAAACAACTCTGTGTTCTCATGGTGAGTGGGAGGTACCAGCTGAAGGAGAACCATATCAAACATTAGCATTTGAGGAGAAACACGCTGTCACTCAAACACGGTACTTACATCATGGATAACCATGTTGTAGAGAAGCACTTCACTGTGATTTAAGTGTTTGTGAAAATAGGTCACATGGTTTACTGTTAGATATTGTGCAAACTGTAGTGACATGAAAGAATAAATGTATAAGAATGACCCTAAATATTGTTCATCTTATCATAAATCTTTAAAAGAGAATTCAACTAAAATGAGGAAAAAAGTAAACGTCTTAATCTTGAATCTTGTGTTTTTAATACTCATATAATCCCCACAACTATAAAATGAACAAAGATATATTTTTTAAATTATTGAGACAATTCTAATGATGGCGTAATAAAAACAGACAGTAATGTAGTCTTTTACTGATTTTAAATGCAAAGATACACTTGAAGTTCAGTCTCCAGCAAACGCTTTTCATTACCATAACTCAGGGACAGTTTGCGCTATCAGAACAAATGTCATCAGCCATCTGCAGGTTATTACGGTAGCGTTGCATGAAGCCCATGCACACCTGACGTAGAAGCACAACAACAACCAGACCACGCTTGAATTAGCCAGAGCTAACGAGATCAAACCGATGCAACGACCGTCGGACACATCGTCCATCAACAGAGTTGGTAAAGAACCAGGACGCAAGGAGGAAAGACTAGGAAAGTCATGTCCGAGAGAAGGAACTCCGCCATTCGCCGTGACCGCTCAGCGCGACCGGACTACATCACCATCAACAACAACCACACCACGCATCAAACAATAAGCTAACAAGCTACATCCTGACTTACAATGGCGCCAGGAAAGAAGAACTAAGACATAGAGGAACTAAAGAAATCCATGGAGTTTCTAACTGAAGAGGTGACCACTATTACAAAACAACAAAAAATAATGGATCTAGTATCTGAGGTAAAAGTTCTGAAAGAGAAAAATGAGGAGTATGAAAAGAAAATTGTGCATCTAGAAGAAAGAGTTGAGGACTTAGAGCAATACACAAGGATGAATGATGTAATCATCAGTGGGCTAGAAATAAAACCAAGATCCTATGCCAGTGCAGTCTCAAGAAGAGACGAGGACCCCAGTGAAGGAGACATGACCTCTGCTGAAAATCAAGTGACTGACTTCTTAGGGATAACCATAAAAAGCTCAGACATTGAGGCATGCCACCCTTTACCACGCAGAGACAAAAATGACACGCCTACTGCCATAATCCGCTTCACTACAGGAAACAGAAAAACCTCCTACTGAAACAAGGCAGAAAACTCAAGGGCAGTAATGTTTGTCTAAACGAGCATCTAACCAAAAAGAATGCAGAAATAGCAAAAAAAGCAAGATTCCTGAGAAAACAAAAGAGCATCCAGCATACCTGGACCAGAAACTGTCAAATCTACATCAAACTGAATGCTTCACCAGAAGAGGCAAAGGGACTTTGCATTAACCGTATCAACCGTATTAACCGTAAGAGTCATAATATACACCAGAAGAAACAAAGTACTCGTCATCAAGAGCAAAGAAGTAGAAAAGTACTGATAGAACAACAAAAAAGGTAACATGACAAACACACCAGAAACAAACCTTTAATAGCAGCATGGAAACATCTCTAACTGAACTAGAAACCTTTGCATATACAGAATATAAAACACAAGATGTAGAACAAGAAATAGATCCGGAAAACAACTTCTACATGAACATTAATAACAGCTCCAATTATTACACAGAAAGTCAATTTAACAAAACGTTTTCGTCAAGTCAAAAGTTATCTGTTATTCACTTTAACAGCAGAAGCCTATATATTAATTTCCAGCATATTAAAGGGTACATAAAACAGTTTGTCAATCCATTCAACATTATAGCCATTTCAGAAACTTGGATTAACACAGATAAAGGGGCGGATTTTGAAATTGAGGGTAGCAATATATGTGGATACAAGCTTAACATTTAAGGTAGTGGACTGTCTGACAGTAGCAATATGGAGATCTGCATTGAAAAGATGAAAAATGTTATTGTTGGATGTGTGTCTAGGGCACCAGGCTCCAGTGTGGATAGATTTAAAGAGTGGATGGAAAACATTTTCTCCAAGTGTTTAACTAAGGCTGTGTTTATTTGTGGAGATTATAATATTGTTCTGCTAAACTCAAAAAATCACGGAAAAACAGAAGAATTTATTAATTGTATGTACAGTTTAGGCTTATATCCAAAAACCACCAGACCAAGTCGAATTACTTCATATTCTGCTACATTAATAGATAATATTTTGACAAATAATCTGGAAGATGACATTTCCAGTGGGCTCCTTAATAATGATATAAGTGATCACTTACCTGTTTTCATCGTCTATAACAATAAATAGAGCTAACCAAAACAAAACAACCAGGTAAAATTCACCAGAGTGAGAACAGAAGATAACATAAATCATTTAAAAATGACTTACTACGTCAAAAATGGGATGAGGTGTGTGAGGAGGAGGAGGACACCAACAAAGCACACGACTCATTTCTAAGGATATTCCTAACATTATATAATAAAAATTGTCCTATAAAACAATACAACGTTGGTCAAAAAGAAAGTGATAGCCCATGGATTACTAAAGGTATAAAAAAAGAAGAATGTTCTTTACAGAGAATTTATAAAAGAAAGAACTATAATAATAATAATGCATCAGTTTTATATAGCGCTTTTTAGGTCACTCAAAGACGCTTTACAGAGTTGCATCATTCATTCAAACAGTCATTCTCACCGGTGGTGGTAAACTACGACTAATGTCTGTAGCCACAGCTGCCCTGGGGCAGACTGACAGAGGCGAGGCTGCCATTCTGCGCCATCGGCCCTTCTGACCACCACCAACAGTCACACTCACATTCACACAGGCAAGGTGGGTGAAGTGTCTTGCCCAAGGACACAACGACAATCTAACCCAGCCAGAGCTGGGGATTGAACTGGTGACCCTCTGGTTACCAGACCGGCCACTCTCCCAACTGAGCTAATGCCGCCCCAAGATAAGGAAGGAAAATACAAAAAATATAAAAAATAAACTTATCAATATCATTAGAATGGCCAAGAAGGCATATTATAACAAAATACTAAAGAATAATAAAAACAATATTAAAGGTATGTGGAAGATTTTAAAGTGATAATATGCAACTTTTTCATATTTTCAAATCTTTTCCTTGAGCCAGTCTGTGCTAATATGACCCTTTACAGAATTAATGAGAAGTCACTCAGCCCCATCTGGTGATTACAGCCGGAAAACCACGATTGCAAGATCTCCGTCGTCGTCACGGTACCCAGGAAGTCACGTGTCTCACGAGGGTTAGGCTAACCCAAAGTGGCTAGCTGTTATGCTAGCGCTGGAGTGTTATTATCTCATGATTCCTGATTTTTTTCAATCTCTCCCTGCTTGAACACAGCTGATTTCTTTGAAAGAGTAAATAACCGCTCCTGTAGAAAGCTATGAAGGCTGAGGAGACATTTCAACAGGTAGATATTGGCGTTTAGAAGCTGAAACGATCTGGTAACTTGTTTAATGCAGTAATTTAAAACGGACACCAGAGGGAGCGCAAAACTGCATATTATCACTTTAAATGGTATTATTAGAAATGGATCCAACAACGTAACTTATCCTGATTATTTTGTGGAAAATGAAAATATTATAAAAACATGGATGAAGCAGTAAATGGGTTCAATCATTTCTTTGTTAATGTGGGTCCAGTGTTGTCCAGAGAAATAAACGCTTCAAAAAGAGAACTAGAGCTGAACCAGGAGGATAGGAATCCCAACTCTTAGACCCATAGCAGGAAAAGAAATGATAAAGACTGTACTAAATTGTAAAAATAAAACATCAACTGATTGGAATGACATTGACATGATGATTGTTAATAAAGTGATTGAAGAAATTGATAAACCACTGGCACATATCTGTAACTTATCTTTGTACACAGGCTCATTTCCTAATAACATGAAAATAGCTAAAGTAAAACCCCTTTATCATTTTACTAACTACAGACCTGTCTCTCTGTTGTCTCAGTTCTCCAAGATTCTGGAAAAACATTTTACAAACAGATGAGATGAATTCATTGAGAAACACAAACTGCTTCATGATAGTGAATATGGTTTTAGAAAGGAAAGGTCAACGTCTCTGGCATTATTAGAATTGGTGGAAAACATCTCAAATGCTATAGACAATAAAAGATATGCAGCAGGAATCTTTATAGACCTACAGAAAGCATTTGATACAATTGATCATAAGACATTATTCACTAAACTGGAACACTATGGAATAAGAGGTGTTGGACTGAACTGAGTAATGAGTTATTTAGATAACAGACAACAGTTTGTACAAATGGGTGAATATAAATCCACTTACATGGTGGACATAAAGTGTGGTGTTCCACAAGGGTCAGTTTTGGGTCCCATACTATTCATTCTATACATAAATGATATATGTAAAATCTCAAAAATTCTGAAATTTATTTTATTTGCAGATGATACCGATATCTTTTGCTCGGGGGGGAGTTTACAGCAGCTTGTAGAGACAATAACATCAGAACTTAGGAACTTAAAACAGTGGTTTGATATGAATAAATTGGCAATAAATCTAAGTAAAACAAAGATTATATGGTTTGGAAACCAAAAAATAATGGATGAAGTACAAGTAATGGTAGATAATATATGAATAGAACTGGTATATGAATACAAATTTTTGGGTGTTATGTTGGATCATAAAATCTGCTGGAAGGCTCAAGTTAAACATATCAAAACAAAAATAGCAAAAAGTATAGCAGTGTTGGCAAAAACAAGGCATGTACTTAACCAGGAATCCCTAAAGATACTATAGGATTCAATGGTCTCATCATACTTAAATTACTGTGTGGAGATTTGGGGAAATACTTACAAATATACTATACAGCTACTTTGTACGTTACAAAAGAGAGCAATAAGGATCATTCATAAGGTGGGCTATATGGAGCACACAAACTCGTTATTTTTAAAGTCAAACATTATGGATCTTATCAAATTCAAAACTGGACAAATAATGTACAGAGCTAGAAATAATCTATTACCTGAAAATATAAAAAACATATTCTCTGAAAGAAAAGAGGGATACAAGTTAAGGGGGGAGCTCAATTTGAGAAAACATAAAACAAGGACAACGATGAGGAAAATGTGCACAGCTGTATGTGGAGTGAGTCTGTGGAACAGTATGGATGAAGACTTGAAACAATGTATAAACATCAATCATTTTTAAAAATTATAAAAAACATCTCTATTAGAAGAGTACATGGAGGTAACAGAGTCTTAAGTAGAGAGTGAAGATCTATTGGACGATTTCTGGGTAATGTGTCAGTTGACATACGTTAATGAGAACTAATTCTTAAAAAAAAGGTTAAAACATGGAACTTTTTTTTTTTTTACTACTGTTTTTAATATTTTTCTTTCTATTTTTTATTTATTTCAAATGTTTTTATTTTTTATTTTATTTTATTCATTTATCTTAGAAGAGAAAGAAGAGAAAAATATTATTGTTCTACTTTATTTTTATCTGTTTTTTAAATTCATTTTGTTTATCTCTGTTTTTGCACATTAGACAAAATTGTTTCATATATAATAGATGAGTAAAATGGGGGTAGGATTTAAAAAGCATTAGCTTCCTCCTACTCCATTTTGAACTTAATGGGACAGTTTTTTTCTTTATTTGTGTAACTGTTTATTTTTTTACTTTTATTGTCTATAATCAAAGTTTATTATAGTTTGTTGTTTCAAAATGTTGTTCAAAATGTTCGAAATAAACATTCATTCATTCATTCATTCATTCATTTGAGTGAATACCTATGGTATGTCACTACCAGTGGCGGGTTGTCAATGGGGGCGCTGGGACGCCGCCCCACCAGACTCACAGGGAGAGGAAGAAGAAGATTAAAATCACAAAATAGTTTTAAAAGAACCATGAAAATTAAACTAAATGATCCGTTATACATACTATAAGTGCTGTGTATAATCTGCATTTAGGTGTAGTTTTAAACAGTTTTTACGAGACTGAAAGGTCTTGTGATGTACTTCCTGTTTCTTTTGGGGTCTTCTGTGCATGCTTCGGGCGCAATAATCTTTACCATAGACCTACGCTATAACTGGTGCATGTGCACTGGAACCCCCGTCACAGTCTCCTGTGACCTGCGCTGGGATCAGCACCATGGACAGCTCTGCTGTCACTGTCAGTCTCTGGCTCCGCCGCTCTCCTGCAGCTCAGAGTGCCAGGACCACACAGCTGTTCTGAGTCAGCCATCAAGACGGCGTGTTTAAAAGGAGAGAACAACCTGTCATTCGAGGGGGAAAGCAGATGAGTTCTGTTGGTTCCCCCCCGCTAAGTGGAACACTTAAACTGTTGATTGAATTGAGGAGGTTTTTGTTACTTGTTACAGAAGGTTTAACTGCACATTCTCCTTCACCTGGTGAGACTTAGAACTTCCACCTTCCACTCTCCATACATTCAGACACCAGAGCTCCTCAACCTGCGGTGTTGCATTCAGTTGAAGAGCACTCAATGTTCCAATGGGAGCGTTCACTACAGCTGTAGTTGTGCTGGTTGCGGTAGTCACTGAAGAAATTACGTTGTTGGTTACGGAAACATAACTGGCCTGAGGTAACTAATGTCTGCCTCTTACAGCTGACTTGTGGTTTGTCTGACTACATGTGAGATTTCACAGTGTTGAAACCTATTTTACCAAGCTTTTGTTGAATACTGAAAAGTCCTGTTTTATCTCAACCATCAACAGGCTGCAGCTACTTGAACTTGACTTCCCCGATCCACCTTTGAGATCAGCTGTTACTAACCTAACGTAGCAGGTTAGTTTCACCTGCCGTGGAGTGTTGAGGACTTTGGACAGGCAGTGGGTCACCAAAGGGTCGTGAGGAATTCTTTTAATTCTGTCGGGGGTTGGTTGTTGTGAAACTGTGGATTTTAATCTGTTTTTGTAATAAAGTATTTTGTGTATAATTTGGCAACGCGTCTCCACTGGTTTTGCCGATCTCCCTGCTTATTGGTTAGGGCATGGCACAGGTCATGTTAGGGCAGGGTTTAGCCTTAGCATACGGGCTTACGGGCATAACACTGAGACGTGTTTGTCCATGGCATTTATTATTTTGCTTTTGTTGTGATTTTTTGTTCCTTTCTTTTTCAGGTTTTATTCTTGTTGTTGTTTTTATCCAGCAGGTTGGAGGAGACAGAGCAGCAGTCTGGATCGCGGGGCCCTATGCACTGTGCGTGTTCTGTGTGTAGGGAGGAGCGGAGCTGGACCTGATCCCAAACGCGTCTTTGTGAACCAACGCTTTCAACGTCCCGATCGCTCAGCCAGCTATCAGACGTGGATTTACTACACTTCCTGTGCACTCTGAAGGAGCTCTCAGCGTTCATAAGCTGCAGAGACTTGTTGACACGCACGAGCTGCCCCGGCCACGAGGACGCACACACTGGACTCCACTCACTACCAGTAAGGAGGTCCGCACACATCTCCACCAGGTTCTCCCCTGAGTATCTCAATGAAAAAAAATATGAACCCCTCATTTCTCCCTCTCTCTTTCTCTCATGATCTCATGATGAATGTTAATATTATAACTGGTGTTCGGCGGCGCGCACAGACCTGCGCCTCCTCACGCCCCCTCACCCGCCGCTCTGAGCGCGGTGAGCTGATGATCAGACAGAAAACACCTGTCGGACCGTCAGAGGTGAATAGAAGTCTATCCGGTTCTGGTCCCCAGCAATGACAAGCATAAATATACACCATTGCTTAGTATAGACCCAGATTCCAACCTAACTTAGATTAATGCCGACAATTTCTTTGTCGCGTGATAAAGAGTCTGGTGATAACGCTGATAACAGCCCACCACTAGTTATGACGGTCTAATTTGTGTTTTTATGTTGAGGTGCTTTTTCCTGCACTGCACCTTGGCCCTCAAACATCCCATTAAAGACAAGTGAAGCGATGATATTACAATGTGGAGAGGAAAAACAGATTTCATAGTCATAAAAGAGTTCAAAGAGAGAAACTAAATAAATATTTCTGTAAATAAACTATGTAACTAGACTAAGTGGAGGTCTAGTTTATCATCCAGAAACTGGATGCTGCAGGAGAACTTAGCCTCACAGCAGGACTGTGGACTGGACCACGCAGGTCCACACTGCCCTTTCTGCATCCAGGCTTGTCAGCAGGGTTCATACACACTCATCCCACAGCTGATGGAAAGTTAATTAACTGCCTATTTGAGGCCGTGAGGCTGCGATAGCCTGGACTCTGAAACGGCCCCATTACCCAGCCTGTAACAGTGATGAATTAGGGCTCTTTCCCTGCTGCCTCATTCCAAAACTGGTGGCTTTTACTAGGAGGCTATGGCTGGTCCTGAACATTAAAGCAGGCAGAGGACTGCAATTCTGTGAGATGAAGGAAAAACTAGAGGATCTTCTAACTGAGATAATACAAACAAACAAACCCATTAGTGAGAATCAAGTATGCTGTTAGTTTCTCCTCAGGATCCTAAACAGACCATTTCAGTGTTTTATTGAGCCTGTGGGGACATCATGAGAATGCAGCTGCAGTAGACCATCTTTGTTGTTTCATCCTATTGTTTTTATCAATCTAGTAATTACAATTAGCAAAAACTTCAAAGATGCAGGAGGATATAAATATGACGGCGTTAAAACGGTGTCACTGTGAGTGTAGCGAGCGTGAGATCTGGACTCAGCTGAGCGTGCAGCGAGGCTTTGACAGCTGGCTCGCCTCACAGGGAAGTCTTTTGGCAGGAACAGACCTGACTGCTTGGAAGCGTCTCACACTTATTACCTCTCCTACCTGAGTGAGAAGAATTATTTTGTTATAGCACCCAGCCAGGAACCTATTGAGGCTTGTTGTCATGATGCTGAAAGAGATTTAAAAATGTGTCTAGGCCTAGCGTGTGCAGAAGCCTTTCATTTGTACCAAGCTGCTGTGTTTTAATGGAAATGTTTTCAGTTTTCACATTAAATGCAGCTTAAAGCAGGAGACAGAATTCAGCATGCTGAGCACTGGGCTGGACTGAGTCGGGGTTAACCAACAAAATGTCAAAACAGAAGCAGCATGTTTAGAATTTTTATTCTCTAAAACTGCCACAGACCAAAGACACAACAGTTCCCATGATGCACCTTAGTTATATTACATGCAGAAGTCGCGCTAATGTAATATTTAATGTTGAGCCTCATGCAGCTGCATGGGTCAGCACTTTTCTTAACTTCACAGCTCAGCATCTGGTTTTTATTTAGTCAGAAGTGAATTCAGCATTCTAATTTTCTATAATTATGACACAGGTCTCTGCTCTCTGTCGGATCAGTTAACTTAATTATCCGACCCGACCTGACCTGACCCGACCCGACCCGACCTGACCCGACCCGACCCGACCCGAGGCTCAGGCTCAGTCAAAAGACTCATCTGATATTCTGATGACTTTAATATAGAAAGAACTTCATCTTGTTTATTGTCTGTTCCTTCTCGTCAGATCCACAGCTGGTAGCATGTTAAAGGGACATTTCCATCATTTTGAGGTAGTGTTGTTTTAGAAACTATATCTAATCTAATATCTATCAAACTGAAGGGATTTTCTTTTCTCTTTTTGTTTATTTTGTTGTTGTTTGAAACGATCTTTTAAACATGGCAGTAACACGTTTGAATGCACACTAAAGTTGTTTAAGTACAGTACATTTTAATATTTCTCAAATTTGAAAACTTTGTTAAAACTGGAAACCTGCAGGCGCGGTCTGAACTCTATAGCTTTTCAGTAGGAGGAAAATCACTTACTGGTTTAATAAAGAGTTTGGTGAAGGCTGTACGCCTGTTTGTGTTACTGGGGCAGAGTCTTCACAGAAATCTATAAATATTGCTCCTGCTCCATGGGGACAGGCATTGTGGGTATTTTTACACCTCATCTGAATAAATGAGCAGAATGCTGTGTCACAAACTTAAACAATAAGGCAGATACAAAGAGCGATCTGCAACTTTCCTCCCCCCACAGGGCTGATAACATGCAGAAAATTGAACATGATTTTAATTACAAACAAAACAATGGCTGAAACAGAAGCACTGGATTCCCAATCAGGAGCTGTGACTGCAGACGTCTAATTCCCAGAGTGGTGCCGTGATTTACTGCAATCTGACTTCACTACGCTCAGCTGGCAACGACACGCTTCTAAAAGACTTTCTACACTTTTTTAATTAGAAATGTTTTCTTCTTTAAACTTCAGGATTGAAGTCGAATCAACAGGTTTTCACACACAACCTGACCAATCAGGTTCGGAGGCATGGATTTAGTGACCCAGCCACTCACTATGCATCCCAGCACCATTTACCACCAGCATAACCCAAGGGCAAGTCCATATTTAGTTGCATCAGGTTGTCTGTGCACAGAATTAAACAGCTGATGGACAGGAGCAGTCCTGTCTCAGAACAAACGTCCAAAAGACAAGGAGAAAAAAAACGTTGATCAGGAAGAGTTTGGCCTGGATCAGAGTGGTTCTAGAGTCTGAAGACGTCTGTATGAACAGACTGTGATAGAACTCTAAAATAACACACTTTCATTCAGATTCTCATATTTATTCTGTTCGCAGATGGGTAGGGGGTGTCTGTTTGTGTGTGTGTGTGTGTGCCAGCTGACAGTGTCCTCATCTCCAAAATGTTCTACACCAGGGTCATAGTTTGATTAAAGTTACAACATTTTTCTGCCACATTTTTTTTCACAAGGTTTGCATAGAAAATGACTCGGGCAGCCTTCAGACCCGTGGGGGGGGGGGGGGGGGGGGGGGGGGGGGGGGGGGGGGGG
>SSNR01000136.1:819692-851428 GCA_006937965.1 Callopanchax toddi
GGGGGGGGGGGGGGGGGGGGGGGGGGGGGGGGGGGGGGGGGGGGGTGCAGTGAGGTGGGTGACCAAAGTTAAAATGGGGCACAATGAACATGATTGCTGATCAAATGTCTAAACTGTACAGATACAATCATTGTGCAACTGTGAAAGCAGTATTTTGTCATTTTTGAAATATAAATGAAACTTTATCTGGTGATATGAATTCATCTGGAAAGGATGAAAACCCCTACAACCTATGTTATGACTTCACTGGTTCCCTACAGGAGACCGTGGCCAAGAGGTAGTGAAAGCCCCTCTCACACGGGACACCCAGGTCCTGATCATCTATCATTAGATGTTTAGGCATTAGTGCCCAATCCTGGTCCTAGAGGGCCACTATCTATCCATCATGGTTTAGTTGTTTTCCTGCTCCAGCACACCTGATTAAAATATTAAATCACCTGCTCAACATGTCAGACTCTCAGGTTGGTAATAATTGTATTGCATATATAACAAGAAGCATTATGTAAACATAGTCAAACATTAGCTGTTATGCTAACTGCAGCTATTAGCTAAAATGTCCACACTGCCACCGTTCTGGTTGCATTGCATGTTACATTCAACACCAGATTGTTGCAGGGAACTCAATTTATTTTTGCACAAGAATCGGGACAACCTATGCTACCTTAGCATCTTGCTACAGTTAGCATACTGTTAGGCAATCGTTTGTTAACATGACTCTTCTTACACATATCAATCATTTATTACCAACCTGAGAGTTTGGCTGCAGGACATTGTTGTTCACTGCTTTTTAGAAAAATCACAAAATTATGAGCTAAAGCTCCAAACTTTATTATTGTTTACCATAGACCAGTCTTCTTACCCTGCTGCCATCCATGAACTCCAAAAACCAGTGACTGTTGGTCACCATTATTACTTAAACATTTCGCTATATACCAACACATCCCTTCCCAGTTTTCATTTTTTGAGTTTTATTTGTGCCATAGTAGGCTAGGCTAGGCTAGGCTAGGCTCACAAGAGTACAACGTCTTTCAGTCATTCTGCACTTGATTGCTTTGTAGCTTCTTGAGGACCCATATGTGTGACCCAGACTAAGCCTACTAGGAAAATGAGCAGATCTGACTTCATTAGTAAGGATTTTACGAATGTTGAGTCTCATTGAAGATTTAACATTGTCAGATTTTTTACTGAAAAATACAAAACTTGTCTTTTTGTTTAAGTTAAGTGACAATTTGTTGGACTTGAACCAAGTAGATGACTTGTCAAGTTCTTCAAAAACTACCTTTTTAAGTGTATCAGGGTTTTTATGGGAGTGAAACAGACTAAATAGGATTTAAGCTGGACATAAACTGCAATATTTTCAGTCATTGATTTCAGCTTCTGCTGAAACTACAGTATAAGACCCAGGGTTCAATCATTCACAGCTCATGAATCATGTTCTCACACTGTGACCTGATGCTCTGATGAGACCTGACTGCTCACACTGTACGCAACATGTCGGGCTCTTGAATGTGGAACTGCAAAAATTAAGAAGAAGAAGAAAAAATTTAAATTGAGGAGATACTCGCTCAAGAGGAGAAAATGATTGACCAAAATAAATACACTTCCTTGGCAATCCTTGCCACTCTGTGCAGAGAAAAGTGTAAAGAGAAAAGGAGACAATGCATGTGGACCAGGCTCAGTGTGAGATTGGGTCAGTTTGGGTCACCGTGCTGCTTCAACAGAGTGTAGTAGTTATTATAGGTAACAGCTTGATACCTAACAGGGAGATAACTAGTGAACCAGTCTAATGGTTTGTGACGTATACCAAGATGTGAACGTTGTTTCAACAAAATCATATGGTTACCAGTATCAAATTCCTTTGAGAGATCCAGAAAAAGACCTATTGTGTTTTCTTTTTTATTTTTAGCTTTATACTTCTGTCAAAAAATGAACAAGAGCCATAAGTGGAACATTGTTTCCTAGAACCATACTGATGTGCATTCATATAAAATATTATTATTGTCCACAGGTTGAATTTATCGCTTGTAGACGAGTTTTTAAAGAACTTTAGAGGGTCGGTAAAACCAAATAGGGTCTGGTCCAGATTCAGAGTAAGCGTGATGGATGAGGGAATCTTTTCTTTTATTTCAGCCTGACCTCTGTTAACCTGGTACCAGGGACCCACTGGGTTTTATTCAAAACTTTGCCTCATTTTTACTAATCTATCCAAGTTGCATATCCACTTATTCTATAAGTTCAATTCCATTAGAAAATTCTGCTAAGACTGAAACAACAATTCCTACAGCAACAACACGACAAAGCAGCCACACACACTCCATCTGTAAATAACTGACTGCAGCAGCACCTACAGTTTGAATCACTCTGAAGTTTATAATATGTTTCATAGTGTGCTGAACAGCAACATACAGTTCATCTGCTTTATTAATGATCCACCACTCATCCTATGCTGTGTTTCAGTTGAAGCCCATAAGGCTACATGTCCCTGAGTCAGTGAACTGATGTAATTATTCCTTGTGTTCTGTATTTACTAATAGAGCAACACAGTTCAAGACCTCACTATAATCACCAGCGTAGAACATCGTCTGTACCCGCCATCTTCTCAGCTAATTAGGATCAATAAACATGGAGAGCAAACACGACTCATTAGGGCCTTCATGCCTTTATTCCACAGGCTAAAGTCCACAGGGAGAGGATGGGAATACCTTCCCACCAGCCCCACAGACCTGCCTTTAGACTCAATCTCATGCTCAGAGTTGGATCTTCCAAAGATATACTGTAGAGTCAGGAATAAACCCCTTTGGAGCTGTGATGAAGCTTTTGAAGCCTGCGTCCTACTGCTCAACACTTTCAGGGGTTTCATTCCCCACCTCCTCATATACGTACAGAGGAGCTCTAGTGCCTTGCTGAGCAGCTGTAATGAACTCCAAGGAGGCAGCAGCTGCAGAAATATGACTTCCACTGAAATCTGATGCTGCTGCATCGCCGGCCTGAGGATGCTTCACCTAGGAGCTTACATCCAGCCTGTTACTATAGTTTTAAGATTTCTGAACTGAGGAAGTTCAGAGAGATGCCTGCCTTTTAGATTTAAACTCGACTGTGAACCACTTCACAGCTGTGACTGGCTTCTGGACACCACCTTCCAATAAGAAGTTCAATAAGAAGTCAAAACTTTAGAAACAAAATGGGAATGATAACAGACGCTAAACATCAGTATGTGGGATGTGTATATCAGAAGTTAGTCATAACATTATGTTTATGCTAGTGGTGGGCCATTACACACACACACACACACACACACACACACACACACACACACACACACACACACACACACACACACACACACACACACACACACACACACACACACACACACACACACACACACATCATTTCACTGCTATATACTAAATGAGAAGCCTTTCATTTACCCAAAGGATGCAGACTTCCATTTCCAGCAGGGGTACTCTCTTCTGCATGGAGGGCCAAACAGGTTTAGTGGGAACTCTGAGACTTGTTCAGGTAATGAGGCGTGTCGCCTGCAACATAAAAGGACAGAGGTACACTGAAGTATAATGCTCATTTTATGATGTGCAAAATAATAGCAGCATTTTTCCTTCACAATAAACAAATGATGCCTGAATTGTGACACAATCCAGCGTGAGTTGCAGTGAGGTTTATCCCAACAGAAGCTCTGCACTGAGCAGGATGATGCCTTTAGTAGAAAGAAAGACCAGGAATGTTCATATATGCATTAACACAATAGGTCAAATCAGCATAAACAGCTGAGTGCCAGGACACCAGGAGCAGGGAGGAGGAAGAGGGAGGCAGGAGATCAGACGTCATCAGAATGTTACGTCTGAGATGAGAGCAGTAACAGTGAAAGGCCTACATGGATACAAGCTGTGAGAATTTTCTCCAAAAAGTAAATAAAGAGCTGAGTAATGTAGTCTACATGTATCGCCAGGTCCTGAGGCTGTGATTTTTCCATTTTGGAGAATTCTCCTCTCCTTGTAGTATTTCTCCTGTGAGACACACCTGAGGCACTGAGGACTTAAACAACAATCAACCAGAAATGTTTTAAAGTTTAGGAGAAAAGTTGAGCTTCAAACTAATTTAGACCAGCAACAGTCCTAACTGCAATTTAATATACTGTAGTTAGTTTGTCTTTCCCTCTGGAGCATTGAGAGCTAAATGCCCAAGTATATCCACAGCATCGCTATGTAAAGTAAAGATTTAAAGTACATTTTCAGCTATTTTCAAGTGTGTTTCTGTGTAAAAGTATTAAATGAATTCCCTCTAACCTACTGTGGTCTGCTTCTTTTCTTAGAGATGGCTTTTATGTCCCCATGAGCTAACGGCTAGCCGAGCCACAGCTATAAGAACAAAATGCTACTTACACCTTATGCAGCTGCATCAACACTTTTCACCGGAATTTACTAACTCTCAGAACAGAATTCAACTTTCTTTATTTTTATATTGATGTTTTTCCTCTCTCTCTGCTGTCAGACTCAACCTGATCAATAACTTTATTATTGAGTCGACCATCGGTTCAGTTTGAATGTTTGAATAAATGGTTGAACTGAATTCAGTTTGTGTTCAGTGTTTGTGCTAAAACAGTGCCCACTCATTTTCAGGCTGTGTTAAATGTGCGACTCGGTTGCTCCTGTTCCAGCTGGTCGATCCAAAAGCGGATTCAAATTGTGACACGTCATTATTATTATTATCATTAGTAAATGATTTTATTGATTTCACGTTTGTTCATGTTTTTAAAGTTTGGTTTTTAGTTTTAAGTATTTGAGTTGGACTTATAGTAGTGGCTGTGTGTGAATTGTTTTTCACCCTCCATTAAAAAAACAACACTCGGATTCGGGTCCAGTTTTTAATGTGACAATGTCGGGCCGGGCCGGTTCGGGCTTCATGTCCTTCGGATCATTTCGAGCTCGGGTTAAATTTTTGGGCCTGTTGAGAACTCTACCAGGGCTGCACTTATAATATATTTTTTACATTTTTTCATAGTTTTCAATAATTAATAAGGTATATATATTTTTATCGATAGTCTTTATTTCTATATTGTCCAGCCTTAACTGAAAGAACAACATTTTATTAATAACCACAGGATTGCATATAAAAACCATAAAATTCATGTAAATAATCTTAGGAAGGCAGGACACTGCTGCTGCTGACTAGCTGTTAGCTCATCAGTCCTGTTGGGCGTCAGAGCTTCGTCTCTCAGAGGACACAAAGGATGCTCTCCATGACCGGTAAGACAGAAAGGATTCACAACTTTTACAAAAAAATACATGTCAGAATGTCCCGCAAATCCCTTTAACTGCATCATTAGACACATCTTTTGTCACTGTCCTCCTAAACACTGACAGACGACTATTAAAAGCTGCTGTAGATAACTGGCTCATGATCTGACAGCCTGACAGTTAAGAATATTAAAAAAGACACACACACGAAAAAGACAAAAAGCCAGACATTTGTACTTCTTGTTGAAAGCTACGCTCCTCTTTGAATCTCACATCCACATGCGTCAGGACTGGACAGGGAACAAAACCAGGTCCTGGCATTTTTGGTCTCGGAGCCCCCAGATCCTCCCGACCACGAAGCAGGACACAAGCATCAGACTGAACCTGGGATCCTTTCTCACGTCTTTGTTGTTTTTATTGATAATTATTTTACATGTTTTTATTTGTTTAATGAGATTTAGTGTTGCTTCAGTAGTGGATACCTGCAAGTAAAATTATGCTTTGATGTAATTTTGGTCAAACACAAAATATTTAAGCAGGTTCTTCTTCTTTCTCTCCCTCTCAGCCACCAGAGTGCATGCATTGTGACCAATTTTGCTTTCCATACTCAGCTGCTCTGAGGCTGAGTAGGAGGAGAGGACAGGACGGGGGGGGGGGGGGGGGGGGGGGGGACAGAGTGGAGCTGTATCGATTTTTACTTAATAAAACAGAAACAGGAGGAGCAGATGAAGTTCAAACTGCAGCAGAGAAGGTCCAAATAGAAGGAAACCTGTTTGTTAATCAGTTGTTAAAAAGAATTTGCCTTAACGCGCAATTAATGTGTTAACTTTGACAGCCCAGCAGGTTTCTTTAGCGTTCACGTCACCGAGCTGTTTTCCATTCAGTGGCGGTTCATTAATAGGGGGCGCTAGGGCGCTGCCCCACCAGTCTCAGAGGAGGAAGAAGATTAGAATCACAAAGTAGTTGTAAAAGTAGAACCATAAAAGTTTAACTAAACAATCTACCCATTATAAGTGTTGTGTATAATCTGCATTTAGGTGTAGTTTTTAAATGTGCTCTCACTTTTTTTTTTACCAGACTCAAAGGTCATGTGATGTACTTCCTGTTTCTTTGGGGTCTTCTGCGCATGCTTCAGGTGCACACATCTTTACCAGCAGTGGCCAATCAGTCAGAGACCACGAGCCACATTCATTTACCGTGTTATCACAAAGAGCCACATCATACATGGGCACACACAGTGTTGCCAGATATACGATAATGATCGTATTTGTAGAATAATTCAGCTCTTTGTATGATAAATAATTCCATTAATATGATAATTTGAGCCCTTTGTTGTGTGGAATCTGCATAAGAGATGCTCGTTTTAATCATTGTGTTTGATTCTTTAAAGCTAAAATTACTTTAAAGACTATAATTTTGCACAGTGATACTTTACTTTTACGATACTTTAATATACTCCCACAGACAGGAGATTTTCCCTCCTCTCTCTCTTCTATCCAAACCTGATGCAGCCCAAACAATTAACTTAAGTAACAGACCGTCGCTCAGATTACAGGATGTGCGCTGACGGCCCGGTATGGTCCAAACCCCCCAAAACCACCAGCGGCCCATCGGGCACTCCAGATGTCCAGTCCATGCCTGAGCGCTGTTGCAGCTTGTGACAACCCAGCTGATTGATTCCATGTGTCCTGATTGAATCAACTTGACTGTGAGTTATTTGGTTTGTTTGTTTCTTTTCTTTTATTAACAATGCGTCGCTGAGTTCCCCCATTCAAAACACCTATGAGCTAATGCTAGGGCTAACCAGCTCTGTCCTGATGAGTGATTTATTCATTAAACAGCGACATGTCTTTGTTATCGTTGTGGCTGAATGTTAGTGGAACACTGATACTGTTGACTGAATACTTTGATTCATGTAGTTTAACCTGTTTTAGGAGAATTTTTGTTACTTTTCCTTAAAATGACAGAGTGGCCTATGGGAGTTTTGTGAGTGTTCTGAAATTGTAATTTTTGTTTATTTTGATGGGACATATCAGTGCATTTGACTTTATTTTGTTGTTAATTCACTTCATTAGTTGAGCTGATTGTCATGACTTGCTTGGTTAGTGTTTGTTGTCTGAATTGTAACATTAATTATCTGACTGTGTTAGTTAGAGATGGATTTATACGTTTGTGGTATCAGTAGAAAGCTAATTGTGAATATTAAGTTGTGTTTTTATTTTTGTATCTGACTATATTGATAATATTCTAAGGCTTCCTTATGAAGACTTTATGATTTCTTTACTGTTTGATGTGTAGAATTAAAACCTAACTACACCACATTGTTAGTGCACTGGTGGTAGGGATTTTTACCAGCAAAGTATTCAGAAAATATTTTGCTTCATTCCCTGCCCTAGTGTGAGATGTGGGTTTTTTGCGCATCTGAAAACTGACTTGTAAAAATGCACCCCACCAAAAAAATGTCACCAGCCGCCACTGTTTTCCATTCATCAACTCATCACTTTGTTAAAGTACCACCTGTATTTATAACTGTTTTATGTGTAAGTGACGTGCGGTCATCATCCTGCTGTCTCTTCCACCTCCGACCCTTTATGACGGGGTGGGAGGTGGGGGACACCACAAGGGAAACTGGAGGGGGATCCACATTTTTCTCCAGCAAATATTGTAATTTTGTTATTGTCTATATCTGTTAACGTGCTTTACACATTTTTATTTTAAATATCACATTTTTATGACTAACATAATTATGATTCTTCACAACCCTCATGTTTTTGTACTCCCCTGTGTGCATGGTCCTCTGTAAGCACAGCACGTGATGCGCATGGGCGGTGCAACGGCTGCCTGTAACCCTGGATTCACTGTGTGGTGCAGACAGAGCGCATTGGGACCGCGGCCCGCTTCGGTCTTTAAACCACGACCAAAAGAGAAAAATCAAACAAAAAAAAAAAAACCCACGACCAAACACACTGCTGCCAGTTGGGACTGGCCCAAACGTGTGCATCAGCCCACTATAGGCAGGTGGCTCATCCATGCCTGCACGTTGTTGTTGAACTTCACACAATATGAGATACATCATTTTAGCAAAACTACAGTATTTATTTATTTGCTATTAAAGCAATTCAAACTTTTAATGAGATCATTTCTTACACAGATTAAGTCTTTGACAGTCCGGTTGCCCACAGAGCCCCACTGGGCCACTTGTTAAGAACAGATTCTGCCACATTTTAATCCTGTTTTGTTGCCAGAGTCTACTTGGAATCAGGCTGAGTATAAGTCAGATTTCTTTTCATTTGACAAGCAGATGAAGGTCTCGTCTCGTCTCGTCTTCTTCCGCTTATCCGGGTCCAGGTCGCGGGGGCAGCATCCCAATTAGGGAGCTCCAGACGGTCTTCTCCCCAGCCACTTCTACCAGCTCCTCCGGCAGGATCCCAAGGCGCTCCAGGGCCAAACCAGAGATATATTTTCTCCAGCGTGTCCTGGGTCGACCCGGGGGCCTCCTGCCAGCAGGACATGCCTGAAACACCTCCCTGGGGAGGCGTCCAGGGGGCATCCTAACAAGATGCCCGAACCACCTCAGCTGGCTCCTTTCAACATGGAGGAGCAGCGGTTCTACTCCGAGTCTCTCCCGGATGTTCGAGCTCCTTACCCTATCCCTAAGGCTGAGCCCGGCCACCCTGCGGAGAAAACTCATTTCGGCTGCTTGTATCCGCGATCTCGTTCTTTCGGTCACTACCCAAAGCTCATGACCATAGGTGAGGATTGGGAGGTAGATCGACCGGTAAATCGAGAGCCTTGCTTTCCGGCTCAGCTCCCTCTTCACCACAACCGATCGGTTCAGCGTCCGCATCACTGCAGACGCTGCCCCAATCCGCCTGTCGATCTCCCGCTCCCTCCTTCCCTCACTCGTGAACAAGACCCCGAGATACTTGAACTCCTCCACTTGAGGCAGGACCTCTCTCCCGACCTGGAGTTGGCAAGCCACCCTTTTCCGACCAAGAACCATGGCCTCAGACTTGGAGGTGCTGATCCTCATCCCAGCCGCTTCACACTCGGCTGCGAACCTCCCCAGCAAGAGCTGTAGGTCAGAGCCTGATGAAGCTAGGAGGACCACATCATCTGCAAAAAGCAGAGACGAGATTCTCCTGTCACCAAACTCGACACCCTCCACACCACGGCTGCGCCTAGAAATCCTGTCCATAAAGGTTATGAACAGGACCGGTGACAAAGGGCAGCCCTGGCGGAGTCCAACCCTCACTGGGAACAGGTCCGACTTACTGCCGGCTATGCGGACCAAACTCACACTCCTCTGGTACAGGGACTGAATGGCCCTTAACAAAAGACCATCCACCCCGTACTCCTGGAGCGTCCCCCACAGGGTGTCCCTGGGGACACGGTCATAAGCCTTCTCCAAATCCACAAAACACATGTGGATTGGTTGGGCAAACTCCCATGACCCCTCCATCACCCTAGCGAGGGTAAAGAGCTGGTCCACAGTTCCACGACCAGGACGAAAACCACATTGCTCCTCTTCTATCTGAGGTTCAACTAACGACCGGACCCTCCTCTCCAGTACCCTGTAGTAGACCTTCCCAGGGAGGCTGAGGAGTGTGATCCCCCTATAGTTGGAACACACCCTCTGGTCCCCCTTCTTAAAAATGGGAACCACCACCCCGGTCTGCCACTCAACAGGAACTGCCCCCGATGACCACGCAATGTTGCAGAGACATGTCAACCACGACAGTCCTACAACATCCATCGCCTTGAGATACCCAGGTCGGATCTCATCCACCCCCGGGGCTCCGCCACTGCGTAGTTTTTTGACTACCTCAGCGACTTCTGCCCCAGAGATTGGACAGTCCGTCCCCAGGTCTCCCAGCTCTGGTTCCTCATAGGAATGCGTGTCGGTGGGATTGAGGAGCTCCTCAAAGTATTCCTTCCACCGCCCGACTATAGCCCCAGTTGATGTCAGCAGCTCCCCGTCCCCACTGTAAACAGTGTGAGCGAGTTGCCGCCTTTCTCCCCTGAGGCGCCGGATGGTTTGCCAGAACCTTTTTGGAGCCGACCGATAGTCTTTCTCCATGGTCTCACCAAACTCCTCCCACGCCCGAGATTTTGCCTCGGAAACTGCCACTGCTGCACTCCGCTTGGCCCTCCGATACCTATCTGCTGCCTCTGGAGACCCACAGACCAGCCACGCCCTGTAGGCCTCCTTCTTCAGCCTGACGGCTCCCCTAACCTCTGGTGTCCACCAGCGGGTACGAGGGTTACCGCCACGATTGGCACCGGCTACCTTGCGACCACAGCTAGCAACAGCCGCCTCAACAATCGCAGAGCGGAACAAGGCCCATTCGGACTCAATGTCCTCCACTGCTCTCGGGACGCGGTCGAAGCTCTGCCGGAGGTGGGAGTTGAAGACCATCTTGACAGGCTCTTCTGCCAGGCGTTCCCAGCAGACCCTCACTATACGTTTGGGTCTACCAGGTCTGCGCGGCATCTTCCCCTGCCACCTGATCCAACTCACCACCAGGTGGTGATCAGTTGACAGATCCGCTCCTCTCTTCACCCGAGTGTCCAAAACATACGGTCTCAGGTCAGATGATACAACTATAAAGTCAATCATCGACCTGTAACCTAGGCTGCCCTGGTACCAGGTGTACCAATGGGCATCCTTATGTTCGAACATGGTGTTTGTTATGGCAAAACTGCGACTTGCACAGAAGTCCAAAAACAGAACACCACTCGAGTTCAGATCGGGCGGGCCGTTCCTCCCAATCACGCCCCTCCAGGTCACGCTGTCATTGCCCACGTGAGCATTGAAGTCTCCCAGCAGGACTATGGAGTCCCCAGTAGGAGCGCTATCCAGCACTCGTCCCAGGGACTCCAAAAAGGGTGGGTACTCTGAGCTGCTATTTGGTGCATAAGCACAAACAACAGTCAGGACCCGTTCCCCAACCCGAAGGCGCAGGGAAGCTGCCCTTTCATCCCCCGGAGAAAACCCCAACATACAGGCAGAGAGTCTTGGGGCTAACAGAAAGCCCACCCCAGCCCTCCGCCTCTCACCCGGATCAACTCCAGCAAAGAAAAGTGTCCAACCCCTCTCAAGGACTCGGGTTCCAGAGCCAACACTATGTGTCGAGGTGAGCCCGACTATATCTAGCCGGTATCGCTCAGCCTCTTCCACAAGCTCCAGCTCCTTACCCGCCAGAGAGGTGACGTTCCATGTCCCAATAGCCAGTTTTCCTGTCCCGGGATCAGACCGCCAAAGCTCCCGCCTCGGTCTGCCATCCGATCCACATTGCACCGGACCCTTCATGTTCCTCCTGCAGGTGGTGGGCCCACAGGTGGATGAGCCCATGTATCCAGTTCGGGCTGGGCCCGGCCGGGCCCCATGGGCGAAATCCCGGCCACCAGGCGCTCGCTCACGGGCCCCAACCCCAGGCCTGGCTCCAGGGTGGGACCCCGGTAACCCTCCGGGCCGGGTACACTGGCTCGATGATTGTACTTGCATGAAGAGTCTTTTGAACCGTTCTTTGTCTCACCCCTCACCTAGGACCAATTTGCCATGGGTGACCCTACCAGGGGCACAAGTGCCCCAGACAACATAGCTCCTAGGATCATTAGGGCACTCAAACTCCTCCACCACGATAAGGTGACGGTTCATGGAGGAGCAGCTGAAGGTCATCTCTGATTATTCCTGAACGATTGAGCCCTCAGGAGATCTGCATAATCACCACAGTATGATTTTGATTATACTACTGGCATTCTGAGAGCTTGGCTGTGCACAGAATACTTAGCTGTTTTTCTCTGTTTTCAGAGGAAAATGTCACAAATCAAACCTTGTGAATTGGTAATCAGTAATGCAAATGAAACGTGTATCTTTTACAGCTAACAGGCAACGCCTTGCAGATTTCTTCAAAATATTGTGATCAGTATTTGGGCTCAATCGGTCAATAAAGAAAAGTAGTCTTGTAAACCCAAATAATATTAATAATAATGATGATAATGATAATAATAGTAAGCAATGACCACCACTTTTCTGAAGTGTGATGTTTTGATTAATAAAATATATAAGAAGTGTGAAAAGATCAAAATAACAACAAACTACTATTAATCAAATGTCATCATAGCACACAATTCCCAACTCAACTGCTCATTGTATCCTATACTTTGCATTTTTTGTTTATTTTTAAGAACTGTAGAGCCTGAAAATGGGTAGAAACTGTGACAGAATAGTAAAAAGGTGCTTCACTGCAAACAATTGTGAATAAACTGATAAAAGCGATAACAACTGAGCTTAACTAAAACTACTAAACCCCAAAAATCTGACAGAAACTGATAACAAACTCAAAAATCAGCTAATTCAAATCGTTTCCAGATGACTGTGTGATTCAAGCCAAGCTGAAACCACCCTCCATTTTTCATTAAAAAGTCCAACACATTCTTGAAGCGTTACATCACATCACTTAAGTAAAGTAGATGCAAAGAGAAATGTCCCGTGTCACACGTAAGTGTGCCAGCAGCGTACCGCAGGGCCAGAGTTGCCCTTCAGGGTGAATGGGTTGTGCCCCACTGTGGTCCAGAGCTGCCTGGAAAAGAAATCCACTCATCCACTGAGGTTAAGTCCCAGGTGGAGATTTCCTCCGTCTCCTGTTATCACTGGAGTGCAGGTTCTAGCTTACATAATACAACACAGCCAGCTCCAACACCGTTAAATTATCAGACGGAAAAGTGGTTTCGAGAATTAGTTGATCTTAATGCAACACTTCAGAATCACCAAGCACACACAAAGTGTGGACCAGAGGCGCGGAGTCAAGTCATATTACTTGGACTCGAGTCAAAATTTTGATGACTCTGACTCGACTTTGTTAAATCTGTAAAGACTCACAATTCGACTCAGATTTTAACACCATTGACTTGTGACTTGACTCGACTTGCATCTGTTGACTTGATGTTGAACAGGATGAGACAACAAAAATCCCAGGTTGCATCAGTGTGACCAAAAAAAAAATCAAAGATTTGAACTGATCTTAATACGTTTTAGGTTTTAGGTCATGAGAGAAAGAGGTTTATCCAGAAACCATGTGTTAATACTGTCATTAAATTATAGTTAGTACAGTAGACTTGACCCACGATCTACATTTGTTTTTTTTTTTAGGTGCATTGAACGCACCATCAGTAAAACCTATGGGAGCCAGGTGGTGCAGAGCCGCAGGTAGAGAACTTCACCATGAACATGACAGGTGAGGAGGAGATGTACAATATCAATGAATCTTAATGATTTCTGCCTTTACTGCTCAGACAGTTAGCCACTAGAAGAGTGTTGGCTCAAGTTCATCAGTCTGTTCGTCAGTATTAGAGACACTATGTTGAAGTTATTTACACAATGCACAGAGTTAAAGCTCGGAAATGTTTATTAGAGTAGGTCAAGTGATTTAGTGAAATTACAGACAGAGACACTATTGAAGGGCTTGAGAAAATGGCTTTGTTAATGGTTCACATTTTTATTTGTTTTATTTTAAGGAGGCCTACATTTTTTGAAGAATGAGACAAACGACAAATGAAAACATTTTTGTTGATTTAGTTTTTATTAGGAATCAAACAATCCTCTTGTCTAAACCATAATGAAGTGCATTTTCTTCTCAAGTTGAAATTTTTTTTTTTAGTCAAAGTTTATTTTATTCAAATAAAAACAAATAAAACAAAAAATAAACAATAAGATATACATAACAAAAAAATCATATTTGAACAAAAAAGGAGCAGAATGAAAAAAAAAATCTTATAATTTCTGCCCCCACTTAACAAAAAAGATTCTATACAAATTTCAAACACTTCGATTCATTATGAACCCTGTCTTGTCCTTATTTCCAGATTTGATTATGATCATTGGTTTAATGTACTTTTTCATAATTACTTAAGACATCCATTTTGGTACATTTTTTGAATATATTAAATGACATTGATTTTTTTGTTTCCCTATTAAGATTATTCCATAATCCAGAATTTATTGATTTATAGCAAACAATTGAGTTTCAAATAAATCTTTCACATAAAAGACAGAGGAAAAGGTAATTGTGACAATGTTTAAAAACCAGATGTGGACTTGAAAAATCTCTGTAATCTGGGCCCCCTGGTGTGGTCGGCCTATGCTGGGGCCGGTTCACTCCTGGGTCTCGGGTCTCTGGTTCTGGCTGGATCTGCCCTGGATGGCCGGCTGCGGGCGGTGCCTGTGAGCCCCTCGCCGCGACCCCCGGGGGCTTTAGCGTGGCGACTGCTGGGTGACCCATGCAGGGTGAGCCTCTGCGCTCTCTGGGGGGGAGTTTGCGGCTGCCCTGGCGGTGGTCTCCCTGGGGTGTCCGTGGCCTGGGGGGTCTCTGAGTGTCTGGGGCCTGGACCTCCTCCGCATCCTCCGTGGGCCTTGGGGGCGGGTCTGTGGCTCCTCGAACTTATTATTGATGTTTCAATAGAGAAACCTTACATACACAAGCGCGCATATACACACAGTTTTAATTGCTTGACCGTTTTTGCATGTGGTCTGCCGCTGTAGTGAGGTGTGTGTGCTGAGCTGGTCTCCTGCCGGTGTTTGTGTGTCACTGAGACACTCTGTGAGTCTCAGAGCCACGCAGTTTCAGGAAGTGATCACGTGACCTACGCGTGATGCCGCGTCATGAAACCAACAGCTGATGTACTGGTGTTATGACACCAGCGTCACCTTTTAGAGTGCTTTCTATCTGAGCCCCGCTGCAACACGGAAGTGCAAATTAAAAGGACCAGCTGATTTCATTTCACGAGATGCTCGACCGGACCCGACCGCCGTCAGCCCAGCCCAGCACTAAACACTGGTTACAGTAGTACACGTACCTGTCAGCTGGTCCGGTGCGCTGACAGCTTCCACCTCTTGTCCAGCACAGCGCTGCACTGGTACCAGTAACACCGCTGGACTGGCGGTGTGGGTCAGTGGTGTTACTGGTGGAAGACACTCACGTTTGGGGGGGTGCAGGCAGCCAGGGGGTGGGGGGGTGGGGGTGGGAGTGGTCAATGTCTTCTGATCGATTTGAAAAGCAGTTTTGATCCCTGTAGTTTTTACTGTCTAAAACAGAGTTCCATTATATTAAATGGACACTGGCTGTTGTGTTTAGGTGTAGGGTTGATATCATGGCTCTGTTTAAACAGTTCAAGACCCTCTCCACCTCCATACCCCATCCCTGTGTGCCCCCCCCCCCACCCTTCGTAATTTAAATTTCATTCTTGGTGGAAAATCAAATCAAATCAAACTTTATTTGTAGAACACATTTCCTGCATAGCAACACAATGTGCTTTACAGCAGATAAAACAACCTAAAATAAGTTGAGGGGCTAACAGAGCTGCTGCAAACTGAGTCCACTGACCAAAGTAATGGTTGCACTGGGACTGAATCTGTTTAAAGTCTAAACAAAATAAATGACTTCATAAAGACACATTTTGTTGTTAAATATCAAACTATTGGTCTGACACAGTAATTTAATGAATTTATATGAAAAAAACTCAAGATGAGGGCTTTCTTCAGCTTTAAAAAAAAATGCGATTAAAAATGTGATTAATTAGATTAATTAATTACAGATCATAAATAATTAATAGCACAATTTTTTTAATCGCCTGACAGCACTAGATACAACAGCAATAAACAGCATATGAATATGCAACTATTGCAATGTCCTTAAAATGTACATGGTAAAGATTAATTCAAGGTGTTCTCAGAGTCAGAAACAGCCCTGGCCAATGTGCCTGAAAACACCTAAGTCCATACTTGTGTGAACACCATGTGAACACCTGTGTGCGTGTGTGTGTGTGTGTGCGTGTGTGTGTGTGTGTGTGTGTGTGTGTGTGCACGCTTGTGTATGTAAGGTTTCTCAATAGTAATATTCAATAATAAGTTTGAGGAGCCACAGACCCCCAAGGACCCATGGAAAGCATGAAGAAGATCTGAGCCCCAGACCTCCAAAGGGCACAAAGAGCACAGAAACCCCAGGAAAACCACCGCCAGGGCAGCTGCAAGTGCTCCCAGGTCTGAGGACCTAAGGGCAAAACCAGCTTCCAGAACCAGAAGCTGGTCCCCTTTTGTACCGGGGTGACAATAAATAGACCACCCCACCTACTGCGGTGGCAGAGCAGTCCACCACCGCAGACCTCGGCCAGATCCCACAACCAGCCCCTGGCCTAGGGCAGCAAACAGAGGACAGGGGTGTGGAAGACCCAAAACTCCCTTCCCCAACTCCAATGTGGAGTTGATGCGTGTTGTGATATGGTGCATTTAAAACAGCATGGGGGCAGCATGCACGCCGTCCCCTGCCCTAGACCCTAAATGTCTACATGTAACTTGGAGGTAGGCAATGGCATGGTGGGAAAGGCCTTCTACCATAGGGCTACACTGTCAGAAATAAAGGACAAAAATTGTACCTTTTTTGTCACTGGGGTGGTACCCTCAAAAGTAAAGTTTTGTACCTTTAACTTCAGGGTTGTATCCTAAGGGGAACAAATATGTACCTTTTTAGGGTACATATTTATAGTCCTTAGGGTACATATGTGTCCCCTAAGGGGTACAAATTTGTACCCTAAGGTACAGGTGTGACTAGTAAAATGTACAAACTACAAGGGTAAAAATTTGTACCCCCAGTTAAGGTTCAAAATGGTACCCTCAAAAGGTACAATTTTGTAACTTAGTCCTAAAGAGTACATATTTGTACCCCTTAGGATACAATCCTGAAGTTAAAGGTACAAAACTGTACTTTTGAGGGTACCACCCCAGTGACAAAAAAGGTACAATTCTTGTCCTTTCATTTCTGACAGTGTAGTTTACAACAAATACTACGTCT
The DNA here is from genome assembly GCA_006937965.1 of Callopanchax toddi. NCBI lineage: Eukaryota > Metazoa > Chordata > Actinopteri > Cyprinodontiformes > Nothobranchiidae > Callopanchax > Callopanchax toddi. The sequence continues at coordinate 836,797 of SSNR01000136.1, forward strand.
GCTAATATTTGGAAGGATTCCAATACTAGAGCACAAAACGGCAGCATCCATCTACTTTCTTCTATATGAAGCCTAATAAAAACTAACATAGAAATAAAAAAAAGTTTTTGTTAAAAACAAGTGATGAAAGAGTCAGAAATGTATTTATTAAAACATTTTCCTTTTGCTCTTTGTTTCTTACTTTAAAAATGTCAACTCTTTACTCTATTTTGCCTAATTTGTCTAACTAATGATGACATGAAGTTTGAAATGACGAGAGCAGAAACAAATCAAAGAGAAAAGCCTGTTACCTAACATAAAGGCCGGAATCTGCTGAGACACTGGTTGCCATGGTTATTCTGACTTTTTGAGCGGGAGGGGTCCAGCAGCACTGTAGGCAGGCAGACTAAAAGCTACGCATCAGACAGCTGCTGTGAAAAACAGCAGGGCAGATCTAAACAAACTGCTAACAGAAAGAGTTCATTTTTATTTCTACTGTTTTATGTAGATTTATATGAATTATTTGAAGAAAACATTTCCAGTTTTGAATAAATAATTCTGAGATGAAGTACAATGTAAGTCAATGGGAGTCTGGCTATGGACAATCTGGACTCACAAGGCCTGAGAGACTTCAATGATCATAACCCTGATTAGACCACAACCACATCGTGAGCATGTTGTAAGAACAGACAGCTTTGAGAAGAAACTGTTGTCAACATAGATAGGCTGGCATTATGTTTATGTATTTATCAGACGCTTTTATCCAAAGCGACTTACAAATGATAATGTAACGAAGTTACCATTGAGGCTAATAACAAACTACTTAGACGAACACTAGTCAGTCAGTGCGTTTACATGCAGTCTAGAAAACCAAATTATTGCCTTAAATCAAGTCGGTTTTTAAAACTGCATGTAAACACGTTAGTCCGGCTGAAGTCGAACTGGATCTAATGGAGCTAAAGCTCCCAGATAATGCGGTTGTAGCTCGACTTCCTCCTCCATGTAAACAGCTTAGTCGAGCTAATGCTGTCTGGGCGCTCCTCCTCCGGGAGTGACGACACCGCGGAAGTGGGAATACAAACAAATCAGTAGCGGTAAAAGACGATAGCAGCAAAACCAAATGGACAGCTTGCCAGCGCTGGGTACACGAAGACGCCCGATCAAATTTGTGACCGATAGAAGCGTTTAGAACAAGAGTTTTTAAACGCTAAGAAAACAACCGGCAGAAGACCGACAGGAAAGGGCGCATGTTGCCCCCTATCGTAGCAGAGTGGAACGAACTTCATTTAAGAGCTCAGTTTTCTAACAGATGTGTAAACTAGGATAAAGGCTCCCAGTTTATTAACATAAGATCGACCTAGACCGATCTAGCTCGACTTAGATGAGCATGTAAACGCACTGAGTCTCTGAGGTGACACTGAGGGAAAAGGACACAGCACAGAGTGAAGTGCATGAAGAGAGTACAGAGGAGTAGGGGAAGGTAGGTGCTAGTCTACTGTAGAAGATGTTCTCTGAATAGCTGGGTCTTCAGGAGTTGGGCTATGAACACTCTGGACTCTGAGTCAAATTCACAAAGCCTGAAGGAGCATTAGCACTGGAGAGGCTGGCGTTAGCCTTGGAGAGGCATTTGACCTTCCATGTTGTTCCAGTAGGTTTATTCCTGATTGTATCCGTGATCGAAGACGTGAAGGAGATGGCATCATTTATGGTTAAGTTTATGAACAGTTTGTACATTTTGTCACAAGTTATTGTTGAATATAAAAGAATGTGCCTGTGTCTATATAACAAAATGTTATCTAGAGATGCTAACTGGGGTCTTATTATAGGGATCACAAAAGATTGAATGAATTAATTTGAATTCAAAGGGATAGAAGGCAAGCACCTAGGGATGCTCCCCACCACCAGAGCTTCACTTAAAGTCATTTTAATATCAATAACACATTTTGGTTGACAAAAATATATGTGAATCTAGTAAAAATAATAAGCTGTTCCTGTGTGTGGAGTGGCCTGTAGACAGAACGTATCATAGTGCAGGTGGAGAACTTAGTGAGTTTTGATTTGAGGGTCAAGCGCAGTGAGTTGTCTCAGATTGTGGGAGGGAGGGAGAGAGAGAGAGAGAGAGAGAGAGAGAGAGAGAGAGAGAGAGAGAGAGAGAGAGAGAGAGAGAGAGAGAGAGAGGTGTTGAGTCAATACAGTGAGCTCTTAATCAGTACAACACAACAAGGTGCTTCACACGGTAACAGACTAAGAACATGGGATTGCTTGGTTTCTCTTAGTGGCGTGTGTATGTGGACAGAAAGCCAACGTCCTGATGGATGAAGCTCATGCTTCATCTGTTATGTAACACAGAGGCTGTTGTGTACTGGGCTGCTCAAGAAGGGGATTTGTTTTATGTAATATGGTAATCCTAATCTTTTCTCCACTGCACTAGATAGTCTGCAAAAATACTTAACAAAATGCATACAGATCATCAAACACATTAAATGATTTTTTCATCATAGTCTTTGAATTGTGCAATTTGTCTAATTGAGATGCAGTATAATAGAAAATCAACAGGTGTTGTTTTTGCAGAGCTCTGATAGGGTCTCAGGCTTGTGATGTATTATTGGTAACAAGATCAAACTATTATTTACCCAGAGGAGATGAAAACCTAGTGTATAGTGTTGATCTGAAAGGATGGAGCATCAGCTGACTTCATTATGTTATCAAAACATAATTAATATCTGCTGCTTTAGTGTGAAGCTTTTGAAATCAGCTTTACTGCTGTGTGCCCCTCTCTATCATCTCATCTTCCTCTTATCCACATGATGAGAGAGAGGGGGAAGGGAGAGAGAAAGGGAGTGAGGGGGAAGGGGGAGAGAGAGGGAGAGAGAGCTTCTCATAAGCTTTAGTCAAACACCTAAGATTGAATTATTCATAGTTTCATGTGACAATCTCAGAAAATGTAAGAAAATCAGTTTAAATGCAGAGAATACGTTACATTAAATCATTGAATGCTGGAAGTTCTGCATCACAAAGGTTTTATATTTATGACCATGTAACACATGAATCACAGCACATTTAAAGGGACTGTCCAGACTTAACATCAAAATCATAAAAAAATATGTGTAGCTATAGTTTATTACTTATACAACAATACGGTGATTTCAGTTTTCAATTTTGTCACAAATCAATTTCGGATACAATTCTCTTAAAGCCGCACTCTGGAGGATTTCATCAGGAGAGCAGTTTTTGAATCTAGCGTCCAAAGGCTCCTCCTCAAAACATCTCGACACGCGCGTCCGGTCGCGTGTGCGCGTGTGCACGCGGCGCATATACTTCGGGCATAAGCTGTACAGCTCAATGTGTAGGGTTTAATCACTCACAGTTCACAATCTTATTCCAACAATACTACGAGGGTCTGAAGAGCCCTCTCTGTCCCTGCTGCTTCTGATATTAGCTCTGTTAGCAGAGAGCTGCTGCTGGACTCTGAAGCTGAACTTGACTCGGCCCTGGATGAACTTTCTGACCAAAATAAACGCGTAATCCTGTCAAGCCTTGCCATTCTGTGAGGTGAAAGGTTTAAAAATAAAAATAAATCCATCTTTAGCTGGAGAATGGGTAGGTTTTTAGTAGAAATGAGCTGTGAGTCCTCAGTGAACGAGACGGAAAACAGAGAAACACACGGAGCGTCCTGTACGACAGCGCCCCCTACTGGTACAGGTTTGGTCGATGCGCGTGCATGTTGAGAGAATGCAGACATTTGAATTTCATTGGCTGAAAAATGTCGGCGGCAAGAAATAATTCAAAGGGGTCTCTAGGAGGAAGGAGGGTCTTCATCAGAATGACAGATGTTGTGGAACTCAACCCATAGATCATAGTTTAGACCTGAAATATCATTTAAAACATTTAGAAAACTTTGATACAGAGGAAAATCCTCCAGAGAGCCGCTTTAACTCATCACTGAAGAACCGCGTTCCACATACGTCACTCGACGACCTGAGGATTTTGCTGCTGTAAACAAACTGTCACCAATCTAAAATGATGGATATAAAAAGGATCTAACAGATGATCTACAGATTCCAGCTATGGATCCTCCTGGAACCAGAAGAACCACTGTGTCCTCCTCGACTACAGCCAGAACCAACAGCCAAGTTAGCACACTCTGAGCTAATGGTACGCTAACAGCTGTCAGCCATGCTAGCTCATGTTATTGGCTTAAGCTATCAGGTAAATGTTTCTGGTATTTTATCCATTTGTAAAATGTGCAGCATATTGAAATATTTTTGTATTTTTTCATTTATAACTTCTGTGGGTCCAAGTCCGGTTTAGTAAAATGACCTAAATTTGTTCTATTTTGTAAATGTGACACCGAGAAGTGTATTTATTAATAGGCTTGTTTGAGATGAACTGCGCCTCACCTGGAAAAGAGACGAGAGCAGACGGACGCAGCACGGGGCGGGGCTAAAAGTCTGCTTTTAAGTCGGACGGACTTTCCTAAATGTAGCTCGTGGGTGATAATATGGCTGAAGATATCGCCAATCAGAAGCCCAGATGATGATGTCATGGATTTGGAAACTTCTGATAGGTTAACTGACTCATCTGAGTTAAGTGGAGGCTCACCTGTGGAGGTTTAGGCCTTTCATTATTGACATGGCTTCCTTTACTCCTCTCTCAAACCATCTATCTTCTCTGTCCAAAATGTACATTGTCATTTTCAAAAGTGTGTCCCTTGTCCTTGAGGTGTAGGTGGACTGCTGACACTTGACCTGAAGAGTAGAGGATGACACGGGAGTGGATTGCTTTCCCATCCCACTCCCATTGAAGGAAAAAAATGCTCTTGTCCCAATCCCAGAAAGCAAAGAAAAATAAAATTCCCTCCCGTCCCAATCCCGATAACATACTTCCCACTCCCTCCCAGTTCCAGCAGGTATTTTTTAAGGTTTCTAAACAAACCACAAAAAAACCACGTAGGCCTACGTATACCCTGGCTGCACATCTGAACTACTGAGTGACCTGTTTGGCACTTGAAGCGTTGTAAAAGAAGAGCTCTTTGGTTGGTTTTCTCATCAGAGTCACTTGCTTTCCTTTTACATGAGTGGTGCAGAAGTGTAAGATCTTTAACCCCAGCCTCCAGCCCCCCCCCCTGTGTTTTGGTTTATTCCTCCTTATGTTCTTGTTTAGGTGCTTAGTTTTCTCCTGTGCCAGTTTTATCTCTTGTGTTTAGTCCCAGTTCCCTGTTTTGTAGCCCGTGTTTATGGTTTAGTCATCCTGTGTTCAGTCAGTCTCTGTGTTTATATTTCAGTTGGTTTCCTGTGTTTATTGTTAGTTTACCTCCTGTGTTAGTTTTCTCCTGTGTGTAGTTAGTTAACCCTGTGTTTAGTTTTAGATCTCTGTTCTTACTTCTGTGTTTAGTGCCCCATGTTTTTAGTCTCGTCTTCTGTGTTTGCTCTAGTGTTTAGAGTCAGTCTTTGTGTTTATAGCCTTTCTCAGTCTCTGTGTTTTGTTAGTTTATCTTTGTTCCTTACAGTAACCTGTGTTAGTTAGAACTCTGTGTTTAGTCTTGTGTTAGTTTCTGCTGTTTTAGTTTCTCCCCTGTGCTCTGTGTTCTTGTCTTGTCATTGTCCACACCTGCATCTCGTTCTCCTTGATTGCTCCGCTCAGTATTTAAACCCTCCTGTGTCTTGTCCTCTTGCTGGTTTGTCTGCTGTGTCAACTGTGTTTTGAGCTCCTAGTCTAGTTGTAGTCCTGTTAGTCCTCCTAGTTAGTCTTCCTTATTCTGCCCTGAGTTTGTGTTTTTGGGTCCCTTTTTGTAATAAGTCCTTTTTTTAGTCTTACCGTTGCTTTTGGGTTCACTTGTACCTCACCCTCTGACAGGATCAGTCATTTTTAATGATTGTGCAGTATTTTATTATGCTATTAATATTGTTTATGCCCTAAATGATTTTACAGTCAGATAGTTCAGGGTATCCCCAGAGTCTTGAAAAGTATTAAAAGGTGATAAATCAATTTTGGGAAATTCAAGACCCTTATAAACTATTGAAAAGTCTTATCACGGCTTTATAAAGTCTTAAATTTTGGAACGAAAAAAATCTGAATTTGATGTCCAACAGTTTGAGTCCCAAAAACATCCTAAACGTGTGTGAATTTAGTCATTTTTATTAAAAAAAAAAAGGGAAACAAAGGCTGCGTTAGTAATCCTTCTCTCAGAGCACCAGGGCGGGCGATGCAGAAGTTCAAAAGCACAATGTACGCTCTGGTGTTCCCGGTGAGTATTACGAACGCACTGAAATGTTAGGATGGAAGAGAATCTCGGTGAACGCTGCCGCATAACCAGAATGGCGGTGAGGTGTTAAAAAAATTTGAGACGGTCTTGAAAAAGTATTGAAAAGGTTTTGAATTTAACTTCAAGATTCCTGCATATACCCTGTTTTTTATTTATATTTGTTTTTATCCTTGTGTGAATCTGTATGTTTTGATTTAGCTGTGACTTTGCTGCTGAACCAGAATTTTCTCACTGAGGGACAATAAAGGATTTCTATTCTGTTCTGTTCCTCTCCTTCATCCCACTGTCCTCTTCAGAGGCTGTAACCATAACAGCAGAATAATCCGTGGAGTTCACAGATTATCCTCCTGTTCTCACTCCTTCATTCTTAATACGTCTTTCTCTTGTAGTTGGTTTCTCGTACTACAGTAACCAGTTAACAGTTACTAGATCATATCATGATCTTAAAAAATATACGCTAATAAATACATAAATATGGGCTTTGTTTGGGAGACCCATCAGCAGCACTTTCAGGTAAAAACCATCAGCTGTCTCATCACATATTACACAGGAAGTAAAGACGTCAGACATTACCGATGCTTCGTGTCCTATGGAGCTGTGTTTGATCATTAAATAATGATGGACGAGGAAGAACAGACTAATAAAAACTAAATCCTGGTGGTTACATTCTGTTTTGGAAGCTAATATTAGAGAAGACAGACAGACGCACACACACACACACACACACACACACACACACACACACAGGTGTTCACATAGGTATGGACTCAGGTGTTTTTAGACACATTCACTGGGGCTGTGGTTGACACTGAACACACCTTGAATGAATCAGTGCCGTGTACGTTTTAAGGATATCACAACTGTTGATAGCTGTTGAAGCTATTTAAATATAACTCCGGTGGAGCATTATAGCAGTGGCCGTAACGTCTCACCTGGAACAATGAATCTGTTGGGCTCGTTCCTGGCTCTCAGACATCAATTCTGTTTGCTCTACAGCTGGACAGGACACGGAAAAAAAAGAAGACAGAGGCTGAAGCAAATCTCACTTCTGATTCTGAATCTGAACACTGTAACGTCAGAGAGTCCACGTCCACCTAGAAGCTCCAGAGGAAAATAAAACACCTCAGACCCTCCTAAATGATCCAAGGAAACGAAATCTGCAGGAATACTTTGATATTTCTCATGGGAGGAGTTTCCCAGCAAGAGAGAGACACGAGAAGACGCGTGAACGAGAAATAGGTGTGCGATAGAGAGAACCACAGAAAGAGGAGAAAAAGAGACAGTGAACGAGTGAGAGAGAGAGAGAGAGACACAACTGGAGAAGCACATCTGTCAAAGTGTCTGACTATTTTAGGTTTTTTTCGTCAGGCAATTTTAAAGTACGTTGGTTATTCCCACTCTTGCCCACTCCTGTTGATTATTTTCCTGTTTTGTCCCAGTACCGTGATTGTAAATAACTTGACTCCCATTTCACAGGAATCCGGGATTCCCGTGACCCGCCAGGATCCCGAAGAATTGTCCGCCTCTACTGAAGAGGTGTCTCTCCTGTGCTGTGCCATGTTCTGGTGTAATTGTTTTGTTTCTCTTATGTAAAGGTCTGGACAGTCCTCACTGCTTTGGACTGCATAAACAACACCACTACGCAGATGAGAAGTGAAATGTCTTCGAACAACCAAAGAGTCCAGTTGCCTTCTTTTTAAAACCCTTTTAGGAATATTTGAGAGTAATGGGTATTTTGTGTATGTAGAAAATGTTTCAGATCTTTGAGTTCAGCTCATGAAAAATGTGAGCAAAAATAAGTGTTGCATTTCTATTTCTGTTCAGTGTACAGTTTATACGTGTAGTAATGGTGTTCATTTGGATGTTTCATCTGTTTCTATTTTAGTGTTCAGCTCCAACCAGAGACTGAGTTTTATGAAGTTGATCCTCCTGACAGCAAACACCACAGGTGGTCTGTAAGACGTTTAAAATGCATGACATTTCTGCCTATTGTGTGTGTGTGTGTGTGTGTAATCCGTCAGGTCTATGAGCAGCTGAGTGTGCACTCAACACTGACGTGCACGCAACTAGCCTACAGTTGTGCACGGTTTGGGTCACAGCCGGTCACCTGATGCTTCTGTGCTGCTGAAACAGTTTCACTCGCTAACAGTACAGAAATGTCTTCTCGCATGTATTTTTTCTCTCACAAGTTTGAACGTCCTCTCTCGTGTCATGTTTACATGCTCTGTGTTTGGTGTTTTTAAACTAAATAGACCATAAACATGCAGGGGCTGTTTGGACAGGCAGAAGGTGATTCTCCTAATGACCTAAATTACTTTTTTAATGGATTAATACTTTTTCTTACTAAAACTAGACTAAAACCTTTTTTGAGTTTTTGTTGACTAAAACTATGATCTATATAAAAAAACTAAAACAGGACTAAAACTAATCTGACTATGACAAGAATGGCTGCTAAACGCAACACTGCTCTTAGCCACCAAAAGGTCCACTCCCATCAGCCATCAGGACTCAAACAATGTCCATTCTCTCACATGAGGAGACTCATCGATGTGTAGGGATGGGAATTGATAAGATTTTTCCGATTCCGATTCCATTTTCGATTCTGTATAACGATTCAATTCTTTATCGATTCTCATTTGGAAAAAAAGAGAACAAACAGATCTATTAGCTTCAAGCTGGTTTATATCTTATCTTTGAATAAGATACAAGTTTAGAAGTAAGATGACCTTATACATCCAACAGTGAGGTCTTAAGAAAACCAGAGCCTAAGGTCACAGGGTGCCCAGAAAAAAAAGTCTAACTATAAAATAATAATAAAATATTATTTTGTAGAAATAACATAACAAAATACAACATAAATTATTCTGTGCAATTCCACAAGAATGTCCAGTAACATTTCAACTCTCTTTTAAAAAGGATCTGAGCTGAACACACAAAGTTACGTCAGCCAGCAACAAATACAACTCAAGTCAAGTTCAATGGAACTGTGCATTGTACAATTTTGCAACCATCAACTATGGAAAATTAACAATTCTTCTGCAGAAAAATGAGCATATCTGCTTTTTCAGGAAGGATACCTGATCTTTCTGGACTTATTGTGTCTCCAGCTGTGGAGAACACCCTCTCAGACGGGTGGAGCACACAGGGCTGTACGTTATGACGAAATATTTTGTCTGGACGATAGAAAATGTCTACTGTCAGATAAAAAGCTCTATCGTTTAAGCCACGATAGAAGTTTTACAGCATAATGCACTTTACGGGATGTTCATGAACGCACCGCGCAGCAACACATAAACAAACACGGAGGCAGACGGTAGTGGACACGTTTTAGACCAGGGTCAACAGGATAACCAGCTAACCCAAACCGAGGAGCTTGTACCTAAAAGAGGGACATCTTCTGTCTCAATATGTGGTTTAAATATAAAAAGACCGACGTGGACCAGACATCAGCTGTTTGTAAAGTTTGCCGACTCCCGGTCCCAACAATGGACTCCGACGCCACTAATATATTGTATCACCTGCACAAAAACCACGTTGAAGAATACAGAGACAGTCAACGAGCAAAAGCTGCATGAGCAGCATTGAGTGTTGGAGTAAGAGCTCAGAATAAACTCCAGACGCTGCTACAGGTTTTTACGTCATGTAGCGTCTAGCTGCCAGCTGAGCGGAATGGAAGGAAGGAGGAGGTTACTGCTGCTGTTACCAGGTACATCTACAAAGATATGGCTCTAAACTACATGGTGGAGAAACGTGAGTTTAGTGAGTTACACTCGTGGTGACGTAGTCGCGCCGACTGGAATTGATAAGGGAATCGTTAGCAAAAATGGCAAACAATTCCAAGGGATTGAAACACTGGGAACCGGTTCTCATTAAGAACCGGTTTTCGATTCCCATCCCTATCTATGTGTGGCATTTGTCTCAGTATGCCTCAGAACCAGCCACGTAGGGCACGGCACGGGCCCCAGGGGGCCCAGAGAGGGCCCCTCTATTAATGATATGAATCTACCAGCAGTGTTTATCTGACCAAATCGACAGTAACTCTTATATCCGAGCCAGAATCGGACTCAGTGAACCCAACATAGTCAGCCATAGCGGGAGAGACTGATGGGTAACAATCATGGCGACTGCTGCGAAAAATGATCCAAAAAGTGAACATTTTTCAGGAGAAATAGACAAGTGAGCATTTATTCATTCAAACGAGTGAGTTTAGTGTGTGTTGAGGCGCTAGTCGTTTATGGAGTCTGACCTGGAGAAACTTTACAAACCGGAGTTTACCGGACCAGTTCCAGCACGTGAGTCTGGATCAGGTTACCATATCGGAGGTAACACAAAAGATACAGGTAAATTAAAGTCTTTTAAAATGAAAATGGTTAAGTAGATTTTTGTTAACCAGGATTTTAAACTTTTACCAATTTCATGGTAAACAGAACCACAAACCCTCACTGACTTTAATGATGAGCTCCATTCAATAAACCTGACTATACTTAGTAAAGTACTAGGGAGTAAATAAAGTATTAAGTATATAAAAATATATGTTCAGCATTTCTGAAGAAAGACCAGTTCTTGTCTCTGTTGGACTCAAATTTATTTTCAAAACCAGAAAACAATCAGCCAATAAAATTATTTTTTTTAAATCAAGGCAACATTTCAGACCTTTTATGTCTACAAAGATTTACTGATCCTTTCCTACAGAAACTAATACTTTATTCTGCTCAGTTAAACTTGAGCAACACTTGCACCGGGGCCCAGCTCAACCTTGCTACGCCACTGCTCAGAACTGACAAAATATTTATCAAGTAGCCCAGAACTCTTGGCCTACATTCTCCAACAACACTGTGTAAATACATCACGTCCTACGTTAGTCAGAGAACTTAGTTCAGAAGATCATCTCACTGCAGATAGAACGTGATCAACCACAGCATAAAGCCAAGATGTAGAAACTAAAGAAAGCAGAATCAGCTGCTTGTCCTGTACGCTGGTGTGTGTGTGTGCAGCCAGGAGAATGTGTGACAGACACCAGCAGGCCTGCAGGTCACTGCAGCTTTAAAACATGTCAAATCAAAGACCAGAGGTCTCATAATAGGAAGGATCCTTTTTACTCACTGGAAAAATGGAGGTGAAAAATGTGATCTGCAATAGGGCTCAGCTGAAACGCATGAGAAACGTTATACTGTGGTTCCTCAAGATGACTGTCAGGGAAAGTTACTGAGACTGTCTTCAATTCCTCCAAAGTTGAACTAGTTAAAAGGGTTCAACCAGAAAACCCCATTAAGAGTGAGGAACTCTTCCCTGTCCAGGCTGTCCGTCATATCCCGCTACATCCAGCTAATAAGGTTTCATTTCTTCAGTACAAAGTGTCCAATTTTCAGCTAATGAGAACAATTTATCACATCCACTGAACAGAGAGAAACGGGCGCTCCTAGGAAGCAGCGTTGGATACTTTCATCCACGCTGTGGAGCCACTGAAGCACAGGACATTCTTTATTGTCACAACATAACCACTGCTTCCCTGAGACTCCGGATCCTCACATCTTGTACTATGGGGGCTCAAAGGGAGCAAGGTAAGCAGAAACAGCATGACGAGCTGCCCAAAGGAAATCATAAGCTGTCAGAGTGAGACCAGCACACAGATTAACCTGTCCTTTGTCGGAGCAAAATAAATGATGTGTTGTAAATCAGGAAGTGTTCAGCAGAGGGAGCTTTGACTGTAAATCTGTGGTCCTGGAAGCAACAGCAGCATGAGGGGGAACACAGCACTCCCCTTTAACCAAACAACAACCCGCCAACATGAGACAAGCTCAGACAGCTCCAGAGATATAATACCCAGATATGACATCATCTGAGGAGATCAGAGTCAAACAAAACTGGGACTCCAGTCACAAAACACAGTATGATGAGGTGGGCTTAAAGCAACAGATGGTGTCCTGGTTTTATCCCACAGTAATATAATAATAAATGATTGTATAAGACTGCATCCTGCAAACAGCAACTTATAATAAAACAGAGCCATAATCCATAATAACATGAGATCCATTCAACAGGATGTGACGAGCCTCAGCAAAGCAACTGACTGACAGGAGGAATAGCAGATGAGGGTTAATGAAAGTCATTAATTACAACTGTATTTTAATGAGATGTTTTAACAAGAACAAATGTGTTGGATTCTAATGAATCAGCAGGACGTTTGGGTCTAGAATATTCTGTCACATGGCCAGAGCCACTGCCAAGTCCTCAGTACTTATCCTGCTCGACTTATCGGCTGTGTTTGACTCTGTCAACCATTGCATCCTTTAGTTCATACTATCTAGCCTGGGCATCACAGGGAGAGCACACTCCTGGTTTGAATCCTACCTCACAGGTCGGTCGTTCAATGTATCCTGGCTCAGTCACACTTCTACTGTGCACCACCTTGCCACAAGGGTTCCCCAAGGCTCCGTACTGGGACCTCTTCTCTTTGCGATTTACACCACCTCACTGGGTCAGATCATCCGATCCACAAGGCTTCTCCTACCACTGCTATGCTGACGACACCCAGCTCTACCTGTCATTCCTACCTGATGACCTCACAGTCTCAGCCTGAATCTGACTGTCTCTCTGATATATGGAGATGGATGAAAGCCCATCATCTCCAACTCAACTCCTCTAAAACTGAACTGCTTGTCATCCCAGCCAAACCAACCATACAACACAATATCTCAGTCCAGACTGACTCCCTATCTCTGGTCCATCAGAGACAGCTGAAATCTGGGTGATGTCATTGACGACCAGCTGACCTTTAAAGATCAGGTTACTTCTGTTGTTCGTTCATGTCCCTTCACTTTGTTCAACATATGAAAGATCAGACCATACCTGACCCAATACACCACCCAGCTCCTGGTTCAGTCTATGGTCCTCTCCCTCCTTAACCACTGCAATGTCCTTCTAACTGGTCTTCAGCCTGGACTGTGAAACTTCTATAAATGGTTCAGAACGCAGCAGCACGTTTGGTCTTCAATCAGCCTAAAAGAGCACATGTCACCCCTCTGTTCATTCAGCTCCATTGGCTACCTTTAGCTGCTGCATCAAATTCAAGTCTCTAAAACTAACATACAGGATCCTGAAAGGAACAGCTCCCATCTACTGGAATCCTCTTGCTAAGGCTTACGTCACGGCTCGGTCACTCCAGTCATCAAAGGATCATCAGCTAGCAGAGCTACACCACACTGGGACAGTCCAGACTCTTCTCATGTGGCATCCCTGTCCATCTTCAAGAACCTCCTGAAGACCCAGCTCTTCAGAGAACATCTTCTAGACTAGCTCCTACCTTCCCTACTCCTCTGTACTCTTTATACACTTCACTCTATCCTGTGTTCTGTTTTCTCTCACGGTCACCTTAGAGACTACATATTGTTAGACCATCTAAGTAGTTTGTTTAGGGTTAATGTCAGGGTTAGTTGATTGTTAGCCTCAAAGTCAATTCTTGGCTACAATTAGTGCTGTCACGAAGTTTAAAAAATTGTGCAATTAATTAATTATGATCTGTAATTAATCTAATTAATCACATTTTTAATCACACCTAAAAACATTTCTGAGGAAAGCCCTCATCTTGACTTAATGTCATTTAAATTAATCAAATTACTGTGTCAGACCAATAGATTGATATATAACAGAAAGTGTCTTTATGGAGTCATTTATTGTGTTTAACAGACTTGAACAGATTCAGTCCCAGTGATTCTTCAACCATTACTTTGGTCAGTGGACTCAGTTTGCAGCAGCTCTGTTAACCCCTCGTCTTATTTTAGGTTCTGTTTTATCTGCTGTAAAGCACATTGTGTTGCTATGCAGGAAATGTGCTCTATAAATAAAGTTTGATTTGATTTGGACACAACTTGAGTCCAGGGGTGGGGTCTGGAGGTGGAGAAGAGGGGCTGAACTGTTTAAACAGAGCCATGATATCGACCCTACACCTAAAAACAACAGCCAGCATCCATTTAGTATAATGGAAATTTGTTTTAGACAAGAAAATCTACAGGGATCAAAGCTGCCTTTAAAAAAAACTACTGGGAACATGTCCCCTATGGACCCCCCAAATTACATCCATGTCTTCCACCAGACACCGCTGGACTGGCGGTGTTGTGAGTCCAGTGGTGAACTACTGGTAACCAGTGATCAGCACTGTGCTGGGCTGGCGCCTGGTGGTGGTCCGGTCCGGTCGAGCAGTTCGTGAAATGAGCTGCTTGTTTTGATTTGCCCTTCCTGTTACAGTGGGGATCAGATACAGAGCGCACACAAACACCGTCAGGAGACCAGCTCAGCACACACACATCACTACAGCGGCAGACCGCATGCAGAAACCGCCAAGCGATTAACAATGCGATTAAAAAACGCGTAAATTATGGCTGTAATTAA
>SSNR01000136.1:853516-981723 GCA_006937965.1 Callopanchax toddi
GAAGTTTAAAAAATTGTGCAATTAATTAATTATGATCTGTAATTAATCTAATTAATCACATTTTTAATCACACCTAAAAACATTTCTGAGGAAAGCCCTCATCTTGACTTAATGTCATTTAAATTAATCAAATTACTGTGTCAGACCAATAGATTGATATATAACAGAAAGTGTCTTTATGGAGTCATTTATTGTGTTTAACAGACTTGAACAGATTCAGTCCCAGTGATTCTTCAACCATTACTTTGGTCAGTGGACTCAGTTTGCAGCAGCTCTGTTAACCCCTCGTCTTATTTTAGGTTCTGTTTTATCTGCTGTAAAGCACATTGTGTTGCTATGCAGGAAATGTGCTCTATAAATAAAGTTTGATTTGATTTGGACACAACTTGAGTCCAGGGGTGGGGTCTGGAGGTGGAGAAGAGGGGCTGAACTGTTTAAACAGAGCCATGATATCGACCCTACACCTAAAAACAACAGCCAGCATCCATTTAGTATAATGGAAATTTGTTTTAGACAAGAAAATCTACAGGGATCAAAGCTGCCTTTAAAAAAAACTACTGGGAACATGTCCCCTATGGACCCCCCAAATTACATCCATGTCTTCCACCAGACACCGCTGGACTGGCGGTGTTGTGAGTCCAGTGGTGAACTACTGGTAACCAGTGATCAGCACTGTGCTGGGCTGGCGCCTGGTGGTGGTCCGGTCCGGTCGAGCAGTTCGTGAAATGAGCTGCTTGTTTTGATTTGCCCTTCCTGTTACAGTGGGGATCAGATACAGAGCGCACACAAACACCGTCAGGAGACCAGCTCAGCACACACACATCACTACAGCGGCAGACCGCATGCAGAAACCGCCAAGCGATTAACAATGCGATTAAAAAACGCGTAAATTATGGCTGTAATTAATTTATCGTAATTAACGCGCTAATCTGACACCCCTAGCTACAATATCATTTGTAAGTCACTTTGGATAAAAGCGTCTGCTAAATACATAAACATGGCAAATAGCTGAATTATCAACAGGTCCAGGAAGCAGCTGTGTGGCTGCTGAACAGTTAGCAATACGGTGGTGCTGTGGCTATGTTACTGTTCAACACTACAGTGATTTAATCCAAAAAGGCAAACAAAAACATCAAAGGTGAAGCCAAGAAGAAGAAAAAGGTTATCTTTCTAGTGCCTCTCTAGACGTCGGTCACAAGGTTCTTTACAGGTACAAACAGATGAGACCATATCAAAGAATCTAGAGAGTTTTACACAGAGCCGTTCATTTTGACAGGATAACAAATGGAAAAAGAGGCACTGAAGCAGAAAGACAATTAACAGTTCAGGATAAGCTGGTTTGAATATGGGTTTTGGGCTGTTTCTTAAAGGAGTCACTGATCTCAGGCTCAGGGGGAGGGAGGTCCAGAGTCTGGGGGCCACGGCTCTGCACAGCCAGGAGGATGTGGTCACCAGACCTCAGGGATCTGCAAGGGGAGTAGGAGTGTAAGAGGTCCCTGATGTAGGCTGATGCTTGACCATGTAGGACCCGAAAGACCAGATTTTCAATTGGACTCTGGAGTTGGAGAAGTATTGGGGTGATATGGGTGTATTTAGAGGACTTGGTCAGAAGTCTGGAACAGGTGTTCTGAACCAGGTGAGAAGTGATGAAGACATCCAGTTCAGGGTGTGAAACAATGGGACTCAGCAGTATGTCTGAGGTAGAAGGAGGAGCTAAACGGAGAGCTGACATGAGCATCCAGAGCTGGGTCAAAGGTCACACCAAGGTTTCTGACAGAGGGTTTTATGAATGAAGAGACTTGATCAAGAGAATTTCTAACTTTGAAACAAACCTGTCAGCAGAACAGATGAAGGTTATGATTAATTTAGTTGTAAAAAGATTTCAGCATCCAGATTTTAATAGTCTAAACATGTCTGCAGTAGTTTAGACATAGAATAGAATAGAACGACTTTATTGATCCCACAGTGGGGAAATTCACTTGTCACAGCAGCATACACACAAGAATAAAAAGCAAGTAAATGACACACTAATTTCACATGATGACACAGAGACAATATAAGAGGATGAGATAAAATATAGATGTGAATTTACAGGGCTGTACAGAAATCAACTGATATAAGAATATCAATATAAAAACACAATGCTATAGTGACTTAACAAACTGTACAGAAATGTACCGATATGACCGTTGAACAGACCCTACTGAGTTAGATCAGAATGAAACTAAACAGTGGAGTTGTACAGCCTCACAGCCGTGGGGATAAATGATCTACGGTAACGCTCTGTTTTACATTGTGGATGTTTCAATCTGCCACTGAAGGAGCTGCTCAGAGCCCTCACAGGCAGGTGGATGGAGGTCAGCTTCACCAACATCCTTCTCTCACCACGTCCTCCACAGAGTCCAGCGGACAGCCAAGAACTGAGCTGGCTCTCCTAACCAGCTGTTCAGTTTCCTCCGGTCCCGGTCGGAGCAGCCTGCTCCCCAGCAGACCACAGCGTAGTGGACAGTAGAGCCAACAACAGAGTGGTAAAAAGTCCTAAGCAGATGGTGCTCACTCCAAAGGACCGCAGCCTCCTCAGGAGGTGGAGGCGGCTTTGGCCCTTCTTATAAAGAGCGTCTGTGTTGTGGGACCAGTTCAGTTTGTTGTTGAAGTGGACACCCAGGTACTTAAAGGTATCCACTACTTCAATTTCTGAGCCCTGAATGTTCATCGGTGTGGGGGGGTGATGCATTTCTCTGAAAGTCAATCACCATCTCCTTTGTCTTACTGGTGTTTCAGCACAGATGGTTGAGCTCTCACCAGCTCACAAAGTCCCTGATGACTGACTGATATTCCAGATCGTTCACTTCAGTATCACAGCCAACAACAGCTGAGTCATCAGAGAACTTCTGGAGGTGACAGCTGCTGGTGTTGTAGGTGAAGTTTGAAGTGTAGAGGCTGAAGAGAAACAGTGAGAGAACAGTTTCCTGTGGAGCTCCAGTGCTGCAGACGACCACCTCAGACATGCATTTACGCAGCCTCACATACCGAGGCCTGTTGGTGAGGTAGTCCCTGATCTATGCAGTCAGGTATTCATCCACTCCTGCTGCTCTCAGCTTCTCCTGCAGTAGAGATGACTGAATGGTGTTAAAAGCTAGAGAAGTAAAAAAAACATGACCCTCACAGCACCTTTAGGTGTCTCCAGGTGAGTCAGCGCCCGATGCTGCAGATAGATGACAGCATCATCCACCCCCATGTTTGGACTATAAGCAAACTGTAGTGGGTCCATCGCTGGGCTCACTGCAGACTGAAGGTGGGTGAGGATGAGTCTCTCCATGGTCTTCATCAAGTGGGAGGTTAAGGCGACTGGTCTGTAGTGGTCCAGCTCCCTGGCATGTGCTGTCTTTGGAACTGGAACCGCACAGGAGGTCTTCCAAAGGGTGGGGACCTTCTCCAGACTGAGGCTCAGGTTGAAGATGTGTGTGACCACTTCACAGAGCGGGTCAGCACAGTCTCTGAGCAGTCTGGGGCTGATACAGTCAGGTCCTGCATCTCATGGGGCTTAGATGTTGGATGTCAGTGGCGTACAGGTGATATGAGATTTCTTCAAACGAGCTCAGGAGGAGCTGAAGGGGAAGCAGATAGAGAAGGAACAGTAGGGGCCCCAGCACAGAACCTCGTGGGACTCCGTGTGTGAGAGGGGTGCTAGAGGACCTGTAATTCGAGACAGCCACAGAGAGACAGCACTCAGAGAGATACAGAAACCTGACTGGAACTATCAGAGATGTTGTGTTTGTCCAGAGCTACTGGGAGCTGCTCAGCTACAACCTTCTGCAGGATTTTGGAAATAAACAGTAGTTTTGAGATCTGTCTGTAGCTCTTAAAGAGGGAAGGGTCCAGATCAGGTTTCTTAAGAAGTGGGTGGATTTCTTAAAGTAGACAGGGACTGGACCAGAACCAGTGAAGCACTGATTACTGTGAGCTCACTGGGACTGATGGACTGGAAGACATTTTTAAAGACAGACGAAGGTAAAATATGTAGAGGACAGCAGAGACTTTGAGTTAACAAGTCTGGTCAGCTCAGAGAAACAGGAGCTAATCGATCTAAAACACCAGGCTGGAGTCAGAACAGACTGAGAGATGCTGGATCTAACCTGACTGACTTCATCCTCAAAGAACAGAAGGTTTTCAGTCTCCATCAGAGTGGACTGTCTGGAGCAGAGGGTGAAGCAGGAGAGACGATGCTGCTGGTGGGTAAACAGAACCTGGGATTTCCTTTACTCTTCGACACCAAGTTGGAGAAACACTCAGCCCTCATGTCTCTGACTTCAGAGTTAAAAAAAGCCAGCAGATCTCGTAGATGAGTGTCTCCCTAAATACTGTTGCTGTTATTTTTTTTTACCATTTGTTAAAGTTGGAACATGTTTAAAATTGTATATTTAACAATAAATCATCAACCTGCAAACTTACATCTTTTAAAGTTTAGGCCTGGATTTTTAAAAGGATGGTCTGTTTTGTTCAGGTGAAGATGAAGGTATTGCTCCTCTGTCTAAACCTCAGACAGAGACGCTCCTCAGCCTGTGCTGCCGACCACACAGAGCCTCACTGCTGCAGACTGTCCACGTTTAAGTGGGGTTTTATGTTGCATTTAGAGAAATCCCTGTGCAGTTTGGAACATGCATTTGATGTTAAATATTTACCTTTCCTGAGAGCTGGTGGCATTTGTGTCTAAGAAAAAAAACCTGAGGTAAAGAGGGAAGCACTGCTGCTGTCACAAAAACAGGGCAGGCATGTCAGGAGAAGCCCAGATCAGTGATGGTTTTATCCGCCACTTTAGCTTTAGTTTCAGTGTTATGGACTAAAATGCTGATTAGTTTTAGTCACATTTTACTCATATGTGATCGTTTTAATCAACAAAACTCCAAAAGGTTTTAGTTTAAAAAGAAGGAATCCTTTAAAGTGCCTGTGACTCCATATTTAAATCACTTTATATTAAACAGGTGTAATCTTTGATGCCTCTAGATTAGCGTTGCACCATTATAACTCAAAATACGCTGTAATTATTTCCTAACGAGCAACTCAGAGATCAGAAGAAAGCGCCGCCTTCCGGTTCTGCTGGGTTTCTCCTTATTTGGCAGCCTGACACTTCTGCTGCAGCAGGGGGCAGTGCCGTCGCGTGAAAGAGAAACGAAACTGAAACTAAACACTACACGGTCTATGGGCAATGGCGGCGGCACTGCCTCGCTCCAGTTGTCGTGATCGTGCATGTGGGAGGAGAATTTACCATATAAGCAAGTCCGGATCACTATGACCTCATAGCGGGCTGGAGTGAAAAAAACAGTTTGAAACCTGGGTCTGAAATCTTGAAGAGCTTCTCACTGGCTGTACTAGGAGACAGATGGACGCCGTTTTTTGCTCTTTCTGGCAGGTTTAAGGTGAGAACTCAACGTTGCAACATGATAGATAAGTCAGAAAACACGGAAACCAATGTCATGGGCATTTTAACAAAGTAATTCAGGTCAATAAGTTATAAATTAGAATCACATCAATCAAAAGTACCATCAGCTGTTTTGGCATTAAGCAGAAAAAATAATGAAAAACATCCCAAACAAACTACAAAAACCAAAGTATTCACTCAACACTAAAAGTACTGCTCTCTAATACATTCAGCCATAACGACAATGGAGACATGTCTCTGTTTAATTAATAAAACCACTAGTCAGGACATAAAGCTCATTAGCTTAGCATTAGCTCACCGAAAGGTTGGGTGGTAAATTGTAGCACCACATTTTTAGTAAAACAAAACAAACGGGGAAAAACGACTGACTGTGGAGTTGATTAAATCAGGACACAATATGGAATCAGTCAGCAGGGTTGTCACTCAGGAAGGATTCTTAGAATTTGTATTTCTCTGGTCCACAACTCCACACACTAACATCTCGTTGCGTT
Organism: Callopanchax toddi; assembly: GCA_006937965.1. NCBI lineage: Eukaryota > Metazoa > Chordata > Actinopteri > Cyprinodontiformes > Nothobranchiidae > Callopanchax > Callopanchax toddi. The sequence continues at coordinate 859,448 of SSNR01000136.1, forward strand.
GACGAATACTCAGATTTATCGTCTCATTTCAGTCATCAAGGAGATGCGTTTAGCTCAGTGTCTCTGTCACATCTTGAAAAAAAATGTGCATTAATGCTATAATTTCATTATAGTCTTAGTCGATGAAACAACTCTGATCTAGATGATTGTTTTATTGCAGCAAGAAGATGTTGTTGCATCTACAAAAAGATAGTTGTTACTTTCTACTCAGATATATAAATATAGAGCATTTAGCAGGTAGAACTTGAAAAAATGAGCCTTTGAAATCTCCTCAAATAGATCAAACAATCTCAGAATGTTTTTTAGGAAACTGTTGTGGCTTTAACATTTCTTTTTAAAAAAGTGTTTAGGCATGAAAATATTCATCAAATTACAAAAAGATTTTGATCTTCAGGGAAAGTCCACTGGTTCGATGATCCGTGTGACTGTTTACTGGTCTCCACAGGATGTCAGGTACTGGTGTGTTTAGAGAGGACCCAGGCGCAGATGTAACTCCAAAGTCAATGGTTTATTCCAACACAGGGAACATGAAGACACAACTCAGACTCAGTACTCACACGACTACGACTAGGAACCGACAAACGTAGACGAGACAGGCACGCTTATATACACACAGAGGGAGGTGATGACAAGACGAGGCACAGGTGGCTGGATTACAATGAGGATCACCTGTGTGAGACAAAGGGGAGAAACATTAGCACAGATCACAAGACAGGACACTAGAGGGAGACATAAACCACAGGGAGGTGATATATGACAGAGCCCCCCCCCCTAGGGGCGGACACCGGACGACCCAGGAGAACCAACAAGGGAGGGAGGGAGGGCGGGGGACCAGGACGGAGGACCACACACACACAAAAAAGGCCAGGAGGCACAGTTCAGGAGGACCCAGGCCCGGGTCTGGATCTGGTTCCGGAGGGCCCGGGTCTGGATCTGGTTCTGGGAGGCCCACCTCGGGCTCTGGTTCTGGGAGGTCCACCTCGGGCTCTGGTTCTGGGAGGCCCACCTCGGGCTCTGGAGCGGAGACGCCCACCTCGGGCTCTGGAGCGGAGACGCCCACCTCGGGCTCTGGAGCGGAGACGCCCACCTCGGGCTCTGGAACGGAAACGCCCACCTCGGGCTCTGGAACGGAAATGCCCACCTCGGGCTCTGGAACGGAGACGCCCACCTCGGGCTCTGGAACGGAGACGCCCACCTCGGGCTCTGGAACGGAGAGTCCCGGGGCTGCAGCGGCACAGGAGGGTCCCGGGGCTGCAGCGGCACAGGAGGGTCCCGGGGCTTACAGCGGCACAGGAGGGTCCCGGGGCTTACAGCGGCACAGGAGGGTCCCGGGGCTGCAGCGGCAGGAACTGGAACGGGTTCCGGGGCTGCAGCGGCAGGAACTGGAACGGGTTCCGGGGCTGCAGCGGCACAGGAGAGTCCAGGGGCTGCAGTGGCAGGAACTGGAACGGGTCCCGGGGCTGCAGCGGCACAGGAGGGTCCCGGGGCTGCAGCGGCACAGGAGGGTCCCGGGGCTGCAGCGGCAGGAACTGGAACGGGTTCCGGGGCTGCAGCGACACAGGAGAGTCCAGGGGCTGCAGCATCAGGAACTGGAACGGGTCCCGGGGCTGCAGCGGCACAGGAGAGTCCAGGGGCTGCAGCGGCAGGAACTGGAACGGGTCCCGGGGCTGCAGCGGCACAGGAGAGTCCAGGGGCTGCAGCGTCAGGAACTGAAACGGGTCCCGGGGCTGCAGCGGCACAGGAGGGTCCCGGGGCTGCAGCGGCACAGGAGGGTCCCGGGCCAGGAGGCTGCCCCTCGTCACAGCAGGTCAGGTGAGAACCCTCGATGAGGACCTGCTGTGCCAGGCAAGCCGCTCGGGCGTACTCCAACTGACCCTGGAGGGCCGGGATAGCCACCAGTGCCGGGTAGCTGGAGAAGCGGGAGAAGACCACCTCCGCCAAGCGCAGCTTCCTGTGGGGGCATGCCTGCCCGGTGGAGATGATCCTGTTGGCGTGCCTCACTGCTTGCGCAGCCCACAGGAGGAGCTCATCCGCTGGGTCCATTTTGGTTGGTTCCTCCTTCTGGACGAGCTCTGCAGGAAGAGCGAAAACAGCGGGAGGCTGCTGGGACTGAGACGGCTCTGGGGATATCCGTCGGGGCTGCTGCAGAGGAGCAGGGAGGTCAACGTGGACCCGGAGCACTCCTGACCTGATGGTGTCGGGTGGCGGCGATGACCGGGGAAGGCTTCGTCACTGCTTTGGACCCGGTGGCATCCTGTAAGCCAACCGGGTCCCCAGGTAGGGTGACGCGTGCTCCGGGCCGACATCTGCTGGGTCCATGATTCTGGTCGGTTCCTTCTGTCATGTACTGGTGTGTTTGGAGAGGACCCAGGCGCAGATGTAACTCCAAAGTCAATGGTTTATTCCAACACAGGGAACATGAAGACACAACTCAGACTCAGTACTCACACGACTACGACTAGGAACCGACAAACATAGACGAGACAGGCACGCTTATATGCACACAGAGGGAGGTGATGACAAGACGAGGCACAGGTGGCTGGATTACAATGAGGATCACCTGTGTGAGACAAAGGGGAGAAACATTAGCACAGATCACAAGACAGGACACTAGAGGGAGACATAAACCACAGGGAGGTGACATATGACACAGGAGCAGTTATTACCAGCATCCATTAACAGTGTTATGTGAACTGGGGAGGAAAGAAAAGTAAGGAGAAAATAAGAGAAAAAGGCCAACTGTCTGGGCCTGCATCAAACATAAGAAAATAAATAATACTCTAAATTCAATTGGAACACCGCATAATGCAAAGTCAACAATTTTGTACAAACATGACTGATGCAAATGGAGTTAAAACAGAATTCACAGCAAACATAATCAATCTTAACAATGAGATGAACAGATGCAGTCTCCTGAGTCATCCTGCAAAAACTGTAAATAACTGTGTAACAGAGTCAGCGCACCATAGTTAAAACACTCCGGGGATATTTGTGTCTCCGCACACCAGGTATTATAGTGTTCTGACTGTAGATGTGTGTCAATGGTTATTGCTACTGTCAGAGGACCACTTCTTGTTTTTAGAGTCTCCAGCTATTTTAGGTGGCATCGCTGATGGGGGTGGTCCTTAGTGTAGATAAATAACTGACAGAAGCCACTTCTCAATGACCTAAGAACCCTGTCCTGATCAGGGCATGTTTGGGAACACTATCCATATTTTAAAGTGCCCATGTCCTGGTTTTCCATGTTTTCTGACTTATCTATCATGTTGCAACGTTGAGTTCTCACCTTAAACCTGCCAGAAAGAGCAAAAAACGGCGTCCATCTGTCTCCTAGTACAGCCAGTGAGAAGCTCTTCAAGATTTCAGACCCAGGTTTCAAACTGTTTTTTTCACTCCAGCCCGCTATGAGGTCATAGTGATCCGGACTTGCTTACATGGTCAATTCTCCGCCCACATGCACGTTCACGACAACTGGAGCGAGGCAGTGCCGCCACCATTGCCCATAGACCGTGTAGTGTTTAGTTTCACTTTCGTTTCTCTTTCACGCGACGGCACTGCCCCCTACTGCAGCAGAAGTGTCAGGCTGCCAAATAAGGAGAAACCCAGCAGAACCGGAAGGCGGCGCTTTCTTCTGATCTCTGAGTTGCTTGTTAGGAAATAATTACAGCGTGTTTTGAGTTATAATGGTGCAATGCTAATCTAGAGGCATCAAAGATTACACCTGTTTAATATAAAGTGATTTAAATATCAAGTCATAGGCACTTTAACCATAAAAAAATACATTTTGTTCTTTAAGAAAATCTAAATTCCATTTAAAGGTGCTGGTATCTACCCTAAGCTTGACGTTCGGAGGGATTTAAGCATTGGCTTTTGACCTTTAGAAAACTAATATAACCATTTGCTTATTTTTAATTTACAGAACAGGACATACAGCACCACACAGATAAACATTAAATGGTTGATTGCAAGACTTAAAGAATATGTTCCCTCAGCAGCTTCTCTCTCATAAAGCAGCAGCTAATTGCTCTTGATGACACTCTCAGCCAGCTTAGACGAGCCTGAAAATGGGATTGTACTGGAGCCATCAGCACAGACATTATGCTGAAAGCATGTCTATGAAGTCTGTATAGGATGCTTTAAGAGGACAGTTAACCACTCGGTTTCTGAATTTTGAGATCTTTTGTTGGGATCCCTAAGGTTAACTTGATACTTTAAGTATTATAACTGGTATATATATGTAAACTTCATGAAACAGTCAAGACTTGTTAGTACGATCTTTTTCCTTGTGAAGAAGTAACCACGTTAAAAACCACTGTACAGCTATACATGAACATTGCTGTTGGTGGGGACCTTAAATGGAACTTTTCAGGACCTTTTTTTTCTTTTAAGATAAACCAAGTCTGTGGTCACACACTATTTTTACACTTTTCAGTAGATAGTCCTCCATTAAACCACAGAAGGATGAAGGGTGACCAACAGAGCTAGCGTATGCTAAAGAATGAAACAGACCAAATAATGCAGGTACAAGGTTTCATCCTGCAGAGAAATTATGCTCAAACTCTCAGGCGTTATACACATGCAACATGACCTTTCACCCCACCCACTTTCCTTCCATGAACTAAACCTTACAGGTGATTTGATGATGATTTTGGATAAAACTGTAGCTCCCAATCAACACATTGATTGAGTGTGAATCTCGGTACTGATGGACGTCTGTCATCAGATGATTGACTCTATGAACAAAGCCGATCATTCAGGTTAGTTATTTTTTGTGTTACCAGAATCTATTTTTCTATGAGAGATGATCAATGACCTGACTTTGTTTCATCAGCTACTGGATTGTTTTCTTTTTTGGTTGTTTGCATCACTAATTATGATTGTTTATTAGAGGTGGGAATTAAGAACTGTCTCGTCTCGTCTTCTTCCACCTTGTCCGGATCCGGGTTGTGGGGGCAGCATCCCAACTGGGGAGTTCCAGACCGTCCTCTCCCCAGCCACCTCCACCAGCTCCTCTGGCAGGACCCCAAGGTGTTCCCAGGCTAGGTTGAAGATGTATTTTCTCCAACGTGTCCTGGGTCGACCCAGGGTGCTCCTGCCGGCAGGACATGCCTGAAACACCTCCCTGGGGAGGCATCCAGGAGGCATCCTAACAAAATGCCCAAACCACCTCAACTGGCTCCTCTCGATATGGAGGAGTTCTACTCCGAGTCTCTTCTGAATGTCTGAGCTCCTCACCCTATCTCTAAGGCTGAGCTCGGCCACCCTGCAGAGAGAACTCATTTCTGCCACTTGTATCCGAGATCTCCTATTAGGAGTTAAGAACCAGTTCTGACTTAAAACTAGTTCTAACAGACCAATTCCATTTTAATTGTAGACCTCCAACTTTATCAATCCTTCTTAACAAGTCTTTTGTTTTCCCAAAATTTTGCGTCGCAGATGAAACTGGCATTGAGTCTGTACGCAAACCGCTCACAGACAAAGACACAACGACCACCGGATCCTCCACTCTGCTTTTACTCAAATCACACTCTGCACTCTTTGAGGCGACTCAGCGGGGTGAAAGCGCTGCAGCGGTTCGGTCTGTTAGTGCCGGTTCTGTCTGGACCACATCTCGTCATGCCCCCTCCGTACTCACGTTGTACCTCCATCGGACCAGTGAGAGGTGCATAGAAACCTAACCCCTCCAGAGGTGAAAGATTAATGACCAGAAGGAGAACATCAAAAGCAACACCCCCATTGCTCATAGAACAGAAGACTGGAGAACTTTTGGTTTAGCATCTTATCGAACTCCTCAAGAACTGTTAAGGATCTGGACTGATAGTCAGAATGGACAAAGACGTTGGTACTGATAAAAACTCAATTCCCACCCCATCACTTATGTTTTCAAATGTATTATTAGATTATCAGATGATTTCTTTCCATTAATGGCTGCATGGTGGAGCACTTGTTAGCACTGTTGCCTTGCAGCAAGAAGGTCACAGGTTTGAATCCCGGCAGTGGCCTCTATGTGGAGTTAGCATGTTCTCCCTGTGCATGAGTGGGTTTCCTCCAGTTTCCCCCACTGACCACATCATGGCTGATAGGTTGTTATTATTGTGAGTTGCTTTGGATCCTAAGAAGTGCTTATTTCTGTAAAGCTGGTGGAATTTAAATCATCTTTCAGTCTGAAATGATTGACTGAAGGAGAACTTCCCTCCTTCTAGCAGACTGATTACTTTAAGAATAGTCCTTAAAAATCTCTGGTTACAAATGGTTATTTATTGATTAAATTATTAAATGTAGAAAATCACCACAAAGACACACAAACTGAAAAATGACAAAGAAAATGATCAGAGTTTTGATCCATTCTTAGTTATGTTAAATTTTCTAGTTAGAAATTCAGAAATAATTCATGTGCTGAAGACGGAGTTCTAAAGGACACAGCTTCTCAGTGGATGTTTAAAAACTAAAATAAAGCATCTCCATCATTACATCAGTCACAAAAAGCCAAATGAATGATGATGTCGTTGCAGTCACAGTGGTTTGACTTTTCTTTGTCCGTCTTACTGAACTGACTCAGACTCATCAGCTGATCAGGAAGCGTTAACTTGTCATGCATAAGTAGGTTGATGTCTATCAGCTTTGGGTAAAAAACAGAGTTTGGTCTGCCTGAGAACAGCTGGTCCATGGAAATGTTATGTTACCACTGAGTCAGTCTGAAGATCAGCTGAGATGTTCTGAGAGTGTTATGGAAAAAACGCAGAACAACTCCAGATTCCTTTATATAAGAATGAGTCAAGGTTGTTAAAATGAACTTAAATTGTGAAAAGACCTTATTCTAAAGCTGCTTATGCACTAAACAGAGTCTGAAAGTCACTTTCTACGCAAACTTTGTGATTTATAGAAAAAAATTGATGGAAAAATGTGTAAACTTTAATCAGACTCTGATCCTGGTGGAGAACATTTAGAAGACGAGGAAACTGGCAGCTCAGCTGGTGATATGGTAACATGGAGAATTTAAGACACATTTACTGACTGTAAACCAGGGTCATCATCAACTTCATTTGTTCAAGGGCCAGACACTGAGGGCCAGAAGGTAACATTTAAATTGATCTATATTTAGCTTTTATCAGAGTTAACAAACTCATATTACATGTAGCTACTGCACCAAGCTACTACAGGGTTCTAGCAGGTTTCAGTAAGTTAAGTTTTAGAACGATTTTAGACTGTTCTGCATGAAATTGTAGACCAAGAAGACACAAATAGGAAGGCAAATAATCAGAAGATTTCAAACCCTTTCAAAAAGTTTTTGAAATGTTCGAGTCAGGGAACATTGCCTGGAAGATGCTGATGTCACTGCTACTGTTATATGACAAATGTTTAGTAATGGAATGAAGAATCCACAGCACCTGTGATTTAGATGTTTTGTTTGACCCAAATGTAGCCCGCAGGTCGCTAGCCGAAGTGGAAGTGTGCTGAAGACTGGAGGAGGGACCGGCTACTGATGAAGATGAAGACGCTGGGGTGGCGGACAGAACTCGGTTATGGCTTGTGCTCACTGAAGACTTTTCATGGTCAATCGATGTTTCTCCGCCTTGGCATGGGATTCGACCGCTTTTACACCCAAGGTCTCCAACTTGAGGTTTCCCTTGCATACCTTGCAGCGAGCTTCGAATTTATTACCAGAGACCGCTTCCAGCCACCTGCAAAACTCACCATTGACAAGCCACACCGCGTTGAAAACGCACTTTGCCATCTCTTAACGACAAGCAGTCGACACATCCAACAAGAACCGCGAACAATACGTTAGCTACACTGGCCGTCTGGTGAGCTAACTAAGCATTTCCGGTCTTCTTCATGTGATTTGCGGTACCACAACTGGCTTCCAGATATCAGAAAGTAAAAAAACTTCAACAGTTGTTGGGAATAAAATTTTAGACTTGACCTAATAAAATTTTAGACATTGGACGATAATCTGGGCGTTTTTTAGGCCTAAAATTTAACGTTTGAAATTTTTGACTTTTTTTGTCTTTTTAGTCCCCCGCGGGAACCCTGTAGGGGGCGCTCTAAATTTACAGCTACAGGGGAAATGGTAAATGGCCTGTATTTATATAGTGCTTTCCAGAGTGTTCCAGAGTGCTGTACAACACAACAGTCATTCATCCATTCACACACACATTCACACGCTGACGGCAGTTAGCTTTACTTTAGCCACAGCTGCCCTGGGGCAGACTGTCAGAGGTTGGAGTCACCGCAAACAGTCTGGCGCCTATGGGCCCTCCTCACCACCACCAGCACCAGGCAAGCTGGGTGAAGTGTCTTGCCCAAGGACACAACGACAATGTAACCCATCCGGAGCTGGGATTGAACCGGGGACCCTCCGGTTACCAGACCGGCCACTCTACCAACTGAACTACACGCCGCCCCGGGAAAATAAAACAGTGGAGGAGATGGTGGAGAAACTTGATGCCAGAAACAAACGGGATCTGTTACATGTAGATTTGTTGTCAGGGAGCTGCTGGACTTTAGCACACTGTGGCTGACAGCGGGGGACAGAGAGCGTGAACACGTTCATCACACAGCTGAGGGAAAATGTTTCTGACAGATTCAATGACTTTACCATTTCCAGCTATGTCATCTCCATCAGCCCAGGTGGAGAATTCTCCACTAACGTGCAGAAGGTGGTGCTGCTGGACGAGGCGACCGTTCAAAGTGAACTGACTGAGATCCAGGCAGCTGGAGACAGGAAGGCTGCTCTCCGTGGTGCTGAAACCTGGTAGGAGTCTGACACCCTGAAGACATCAGCCATGTTCAGGTTAACAGACAAATGTAAAGCTGACTTTTCAAAATGCCTTGGGATCCTGCCGGAGGAGCTGGTAGAAGCGGCTGGGGAGAGGACCGTCTGGAGCTCCCTAATTGGGATGCTGCCCCCGCGACCCGGACCCAGATAAGCGGAACGAGACGAGACGAATTTTATAAAAATGAATGAGAGTCAGACCAGGCTTTGGAGGACTGATATCCTGACATCAGTCAAATGTGGTGTTAGAATACAGCATCAGAGGGAAATGAGACTCCTCCCACTGACCAAACAGCAGGATTTCAGCCATGTGATTGTCCTGGTTTGACTTTATTTGTTGGATCACAGGCTAGTTTAATTCGATAAAGGATACCATCACTAATAACAGAGTCCTGTGGATTGTATTCGTCATTGGTATCCATTGCTGATGTGCCAGGTTGCTGTTCTGTGTTACGGTAATGGGTGCTGGGGCATCTGCCATCTCCCCCCCCCCGGTGGCTGCTTGGCGGGGTCTGGGCCCTCCTCAGGCCTTGGGTCTGTGTGTCCAGGATGGATCTGCCTGGTGCGGCCTGCTGCTGGCAGTGCCTGCGAGCCCATGGCCGCAGCCCCCTGGGGCTATGGCGTGGCAGCTGCTGGGTGGCCCCACGGGGTGAGCCTCTGTGCCCCTCCTGGTGTTGCGGCTTCCCCTGCAGTACTTTTCATGGGATTCCTGTGGTCTGGGGGGCCTTCGGACGTCTGGAGCTCGGATCTCCTCCGTGTCTTCCATGGATCTTGGGGGGTGGGTCTGTGGCTCTTCAATCTTATTATTGAATAATACTATGGAACAACCTTATAGACACAAGCGAGCATACTTACACACAAGGACTCACAAAGTGTTCACACAAGTATGGACTCAGGTGTTCCCAAACACATTGACTTGGGCTGTGGTTGGCAATAAATACACCTTGAATTAATCTTTACCGTGTGCATTTTAAGAACGTTGTAATTGCTGTACAATCATATGCTGTGTATTACTGTTGTATCTATGCCCTCTGCTTTTGTTTGTTTGTGCTCTCTCTTTGCAGGTCCAGAAGCAGAATCTTCGTACCTCTTGTATTCTTTTCTTTCTCTGTTAACTTTCTCCCCACCCCTCTTTCTGTATCCTTCCCCTTCTTTTCCATCTCCATGTCCGTTGGGATTCAAATCAAACCAAAAAACAATTCTAATAAAGATTTTATTATTATTATTATTATTATTATTATTATTATTATTATTATTATTATTATTATTATTATTATTATATATTTAAATATAAGTCAGGTGGAGCATTATAGCAGCGGCCGTAACATCTCACCTGGAACAGCAACACTGTTGGGCTTGTTCTGGCACTCAGACATCTATTCTGTTTGCTCTACAGCCGGACAGGACACGGGGTTAAAAAAAAAAAAGGTAACGTTGTTATGGAGACCTGTAAATGTGAGCTATTGTGTGATGGAGGAAACTTTAAATTGTAATGAACAATGAAGACATTTGTGAAAAACAATTAAGAAATGATCCTGTGAACCAATAAAACAAACGTTAAATCAGAGGAATGTTTACATCATGTGTTGTAGGTTAGGGTTCAGATGATATTAGATTTAAAAACACATCTGTTTTTATAGTTCACGTCCTCACTGAGCCTTACGTCCCTCCAGGGTTTCATCAGTTTTCTTGATGGCTACTTTTCTCATTCAGTTCTGTGATTGGTTATAAATTTGGAGAAGGTGGAGCAGAATAGCAGGCTGCTGAGGGGCGGGACTAATAAAGGACTTTAGGACTTCTGCTCTAGAGGTTCTCATGAAGTATGAAAGGTCCTGACCTGAACAAAATTTATTCTTGTTCTTGTCAAACTAAATAAGGCATGAGTCACATGACCGAAACTCATGGTTCCTTAATGCTGAGGTGGCCCCGCCTCCTCCCAGGATCAGCCATGAAGTCCAGATACTTTGGGACCACATAGACGATGACAGGGGTGTGTACTGGCAAGTATCTGGCAATATGATATGCATCACAACATGGGGCAATGATACCATATATTGCAATATATCACAATACTACAAGCAATGCGATATATATTAATTTAATTGTTGGAAAACTGTTGCAGCTAAACAGAAAAGTTCCCCTCCTCAGTTGTCTGCTCAGCTGCATCAGCTTTGTGTTGAAATGAGCCTTTAATGCTACGTCACCATGGTAACTAGTCACATGTGCTCACAAATTTGTCATGTTTCCTGAGTACTTGACTCTGCCTTTGCAGATTTTACAGATTGTATAACTCCTGTCACAGTTTTTACTACATTTCTTTATTTTGAAACCAAAATGTGTCCAAACATCTGCTTTGAAAGCTGCCGGGGCGACTGTACCCTTTCCTCTTCATTCATCGGGTAGCTGTGTGATGTTAGAAACATTTACCACTCATTATCATGAGATCTTGATGTTCTGTGGAACTGGAGGGCTGCTGAGGACTAATGACTGCAGCCAACAAGTGATCAGAGGTTGAAATGCAACACAAAAATGAACCACCACTGTTCATTTTTGCATGTAAATTGTTAATTAAAAATCGATACACGAAATATCACAATATATCAGTGCATCAATTTTGTCTTACACCCCTAGACAGTGAACATTCACCCACAGGGTCCTTCTAAAGTGGGGGTGTCATTAATACAACAGCTAACAAGGCCGCGAGTCAAACCAGAAGAAGAAGAAAAACAAGACAGACTTTTGCTTTAGGAAGTGAGGGGACTCTTTGTTAACGTCAGTCAGAGACACAAGAACACAAAACTGAGTCAAAGTCCTGATTAGAACTGAAGAGAGGCGACTTCATTAGGAGTAAAAACATCAGTGACTCAGAGATCTGCAGCAGTCTGGATCTATTAGGATCAACACAGCTCTGGACTCTCTCCAGCATTAAACCCAAAGTGGTGCTTCAGCTCCTTATGATGCAATAAGATATTAGATAGATAGATAGATAGACAGATAGACAGATAGACAGATAGATAGACAGATAGATAGACAGATAGACAACAGAAAACATGTTTTAATCTGATTTGTTTGATATCACACCTTCCCCTGACGTGAACACACTGTAAAACATGTTTCCCATCTGAAGCTAGATTTTTGGATTGGTAACTGCTCAGGATCAACAGCAGAGATAAGAGATCCAATCAGGACAACAATCAATACAATCTCTAACGGCTTTCTAAACTGATCAGGGAGCCGATGAGGACGGGACAGGTGAGACGACGAGGACGGGACAGGTGAGAAGATGAGGACGGGACAGGTGAGACGACGAGGACGGGACAGGTGAGAAGATGAGGACGGGACAGGTGAGACGACGAGGACGGGACAGGTGAGACGACGAGGACGGACAGATGAGATGATGAGGACGGGACAGGTGAGACGATGAGGACGGGACAGGTGAGACGATGAGGACGGGACAGGTGAGGTGAGGCGACAAGGACGAGACAGGTGAGACGATGAGGACGGACAGGTGAGACGATGAGGACGGACAGGTGAGACGATGAGGACGGACAGGTGAGATGATGAGGACGGGACAGGTGAGGTGAGGCGACAAGGACGAGACAGGTGAGACGATGAGGACGGACAGGTGAGACGATGAGGACGGGCAGGTGAGACGATGGGGGACGGGACAGGTGAGACGATGAGGACGGGACAGGTGAGACGATGAGGACGGACAGGTGAGACGATGAGGACGGACAGGTGAGACGATGAGGACGGGACAGGTGAGGTGAGGCGACAAGGACGAGACAGGTGAGACGATGAGGACGGACAGGTGAGACGATGAGGACGGGACAGGTGAGACGATGAGGACGGGACAGGTGAGACGATGAGGACGGACAGGTGAGACGATGAGGACGGGACAGGTGAGACGATGAGGACGGGACAGGTGAGACGATGAGGACGGACAGGTGAGACGATGAGGACGGACAGGTGAGACGATGAGGACGAGACAGGTGAGACGACGAGGACGGGACAGGTGAGACGTGGTCCTGTTTGGCTGTCAGGAAAAAAGTGACACAATTCAATAAGTAAATAAAACAAAAAATAAAGACATAAATCATTTAAATGTGTCCACAATTAATTAAACATGTCACTAAATACCTAATTAAATGTGCCACAAATACAGACTTTAATTCATGAAAAGTTCTGATAGATTTATTTCATGATTGCTTTGTCAATACAGGGTGTTATGTTGGAATGTGTTACCCCGTCCAAACTGTCCCCTCCTGTGTAAATCACACTAGAGTTACAGCTGTCAGGGTGTATTGTCTCTGACCGTGAAAACATGGACACAGTATAATAAACGCTCTCTGTGTGTTCTCCAGAAAACAATAACTAGCTATTTATTTACGATATTTAAAAAAACACAACGTGTTTCCTTAAAGAGATACTATGCAGTTTTGCTTGTTTTGGCTCCCCCTGGTGTCTGTTTTAAATCACTACCGTGAAAACATCAGCATTGTCTTTGCTCAGAAACCCCTAACTCCACCTGTTGAAATGTCTCCTCAGCCTTCATTGCTTTCTACTGGAGCGCTTCATCACTCATTCAAAGAAATCAGCTGTGTTCAAGCAGGGAGAGATGGAAAAAAATCAGGAATCATGAGCTAAAAACACTCCGGCGTTAACATAACAGCTAGCCACAGACTAGGTAGACTAACTAGACTAACCCTCGTGAGATACGTGACTTTGTAAGACTTCAGGACACCGGACCAGAGAATGAGATCTTGCAATCGTGGTATTCTGGATCCAAGCAGCAGATGGGGCTAATTGATCCTAACTCTGCAAAGGGTTCTGGCTCAAGGAAAAGAATTTGGACTGCTACTGTGGACATAAACACATGATATACTTCAAACTACAGTTTAAAGAGAAAACACAGAAAAGATGGATTACTTTTGACAGGGTAACACATCTCTACATAACACCTGGTACTGATGAAGTACTGGAGCCTCCTAACGATCCTCTACGGTCAAAATGTGGATCAAACAGGAAACTCCTCATTATGTTCTCCTGTTTACCACTGATTCTGGGTCAGTTAGGTTTAAAACATCTCACCAACTTATAGAAACCCTCCATCACATGAGCCGCCATGTTTATCAGTCTTAGCCCCGCCCACTGAGTTAACAGGTATCGTAAACTGAATTCATGTGCAGCAGCAAACAGACAGACCATGAACTAATGACATGATGAAATCATCATTTGACTTATTTTATGAAAAAAATGGTTATTTAATGCATAAATATTAAATATCTTATTTATTTGATATTAATAAGGACACATTTAATTCTTCTTCATTTGGCTCTCCAGGCTGCTACAGGCTGAAGGAGATAACGAAGCTGACGAATGAACAGAACGGTTTAAAGCTAATCTTCATCACAGCATCGACTTTATTAAAAGAAAACATGTGATCAGAAATGACTCGTGTTCACACTCCTCTGAATGATCACTCCTCTGAGACCAGGTACTGATTAGAGTACTTGTACTTTACTTTCATTTATTGCTCCATGATAACATGAAGCATAGGTTAGTCAGTGTGGCGCTGTGTCTCTGGTGTTAGGTGAACATGCTTGTTGATGATGTGCTGCTACTGAGGTAGGAATAACGATGACTGAGTTACTCTCTGAAGGAGGTCCAGACTGCAGACTGACCCAACATGTAGAGCTGACTGGTTGTTGGTTCATTAACCCTACCTGCTAACAATCTTTGAATTCCTCGTTTATTATGAATTAAAACTCATGTCAGAGTAGAATTTAGGCAGCGTATCCTGACCAACACTTCAGGTGTGAGCATTGAATTCTTTCAAAAGTAATTTTTTACTTGTAAGATTACTGCACATAACACTTTCTGATTACGTCTTCTATGGCTGAGGGGGACAAACACAGGAAAACAAGATGAAGCAGCTCATGGCTTCAGAAGAGCTGATCTAAATCTATCAGCACTAAAGCTACAGCTGACAGCATCAGACGCCTCAACACCAGCATACCGGTGCACGGCAGCAGCTTCATGGGGGGGGGTATGCTCATGAGACATTTGTTGTCTTTTACATCTATTTTTAGGTGCTTTGTTAAAAAGAGGCCAATACATTTTGACAGTTTCCAGCTGTTGACATCCTGCATGGTGTTACAGTAATGCACACGTTTCCCTCCTCCTGCACAAATGCTTGTCTCAGCAGTAATTACTCACACATAAGCATCTGACCAGAGCAACACTGATAGAATGTTTAGGGACTGTTCCCAGAATGCATCACTCAGATCACTTACTGGAAGTCAAATATACTTCAAAGCAAACTAAAGTAATCCATACTTGAGATGAGAAACGCTCCTGCAGACATGCAGACAGTGAGGTCAATACAGCTCCTTTCTAGCAGAACTCCTGATGCCTCCACACAGCCTGGAGCTACAGGGACCGATCCAACAGAATACAGCAGGTAAACGTCCAATCACAGCAGCCCTCTGTGTCATAAGGACTAACAGTAGCTCAGACTAAATATTTAAAACTCAGCATTTTCACAATCAATGACTTGTTTGGAAAAATGCTGAATAGTTAGCAGAAACATACAAGCCCACCACTGAGAGGGTCTCAGCTGTACTGTGCATTTTCAGCTCTGTGTGCCACCACACCAGATTTGGCTGAAAATGCTGGTGTGTTGCTTTGCAACATGAAAACAGGACAAGCATCCTCTGGTGTGCCAGTGCAGATGGAGGCGAAGCTGTCAGAGTGTTCTGCCAGCTGCAGATGGAGGAAGAAGAGAAAAGAAAAACTGAAAAGTGACTTTAAACATGTTTATCCTCCTGACAGTCCAAAGAGACAGCATCTCCTGTCAGTGGCGGCCCGTCAATAGGGGGCGCTAGGGCGCCGCCCCACCAGTCTCACAGGAGGAGGAAGTAGAAGACGATTAGAATCACAAAATAGTTTTTAAAAAAACATGAAAATTAAACTAAACAATCTATCCACTATACATACTATATGTGTTGTGTATAATCTGCATTTAGGTGTCATTTTAAAATGTTCTCTCACTTTTTTTTACCAGACCAAAAGGCCGTGTGATGTACTTCCTGTTTCTTTGGGGGCCTTCTGCACATGCTTCAGGTGCATAAACCTTTGCCATATAGACCTACGCTTAATACGCTATAACTGGTGCATGCACACTGAAACCCCCTTCAATACAAAGTATAGGAGAGCCATGGGACTCCTGAAGCATCTGCAGAAGACCGGAGTCTCAGCCCAGATCAGGACGTTGACCCAGAAGCTCTAAGCAGCTGGTGGAGCTTTTAATCATGGAGGAAACAAAATAGATATTTATTCAAAGAATCTTTCTTGTCAGCTTGTGACAACCCAGCTGATCGATTCCATGTGTCCTGATTTAATCACCTCGATGGTGAGTGACTGTGTTTGTTTGGTTTTCTTTTATTAACAATCCATCGCTGTCGCTGATTTTCACTATTCAAAATACAGTATGAGCTAAAGGCAGAGGCTAGCTGTTCTAAATCCCGATGAGTGAATTTATACCTTAAACAGCAACATGTTTTTGTTATTGTTGTGACTGAATGTTAGAGGAACACTGATACTGTTGATTGAATACGTTGGTTCATGTAGTTTATGTCGCTCTGAGCAGTGAGCTGCTGCTGCTGCACTGAAGCTGGAGAACCCGGAAATGAGAAACGCTCAGTTCAGAATGAGTTCCCAACAAAAATAAATGTGTATCCTTGTCAAGCCTTGCCCTTCTGTGAGGAGAAATGTTTAAAAATAATAAAAATCCCTCAGTAGTCGGGGAATGGATAACTTTTTAGTAGAAATTCGCTCTGACTGCTGAGAACAGGTAGACAGACACAGAGCGTCCTGGGAGCGCAGCCCCCACCTCTACAGGTTTGCACGAAGCGCATGCACGTTGACTAACAGCCGACAATGTGGCAACTTGGAAAATTTAAAACATTTAGAAAACTTTGATACATAGAAAAATAATCCACATGTCTGCTTTAAGTTATGTTTTTGACCTTGTGTAGGTCAGGTTGATTTTTCGTTGTTTTAGAACTTCTGTTGTGACCACATTGTGGTTGTTCTTTATTTTTATTTGTTTCTGATTATATTGATATTATTCTAAGGTCTCCTTATGAAGACTTTATGATTTCTTTACTGTTTGATGTGTAGAATTACACCTAACTGCTCCACATTTTTAGTGAACTGGTGGTTGGGATTTTACCAGTAAAATATTCAGTCAGATGAAAATATTTTGCTCCATTCCCTGCTCTAGTGGTGAGATGTGGGTTTTTGCACATCTAAAAACTGACTTGCAAAAATGTGCCCCACCCAAATAAAATGTCACCAGCTGCCACTGCCTCCTGCAGGATTCAAAGTGGAAGAATCTGTCTCACAAAATGTTTCTTTGCTGCAAAACTACCCATTTCTTTGACTGAGTCAGTAGCATGCAGTGAAACATGAAGCTGCTAAAAGGTTTTAAAAATGCATAAAGTGAACATCTCTGCTGGTAAAGACATCAGAGCGCTGATAGGACGGAGGGAGGAACACACTCAGGATGTGACATGTGAGAAGGTTATATCAGTCACCTGCTTTCCATACACACATGCTTTGGGTGTTCCTGGAATCAAATTTTGACTCTGGAAGATGTGAAAAATAATTACTTTAACAACAACATTCCAGAGTAATACTGAAAGGAAATCAGCTTTCATTAAAAACAGTCCAGAGGGACGTAAAGTCAGATTTCATCAAACATGAAGAGGTCAGAGTCAGGATGTAGTCACACAGCTTTAACTAGGACAGAATAAATGGAGCTCACTGGTTACAAATGATTAATGACACAACCAAATCCATCAATCCATCTTTACCTGTTACAACCCTCCCTTTTTCCCCAGATGTTGTGGCTTGTGTAAGGAAAAAGTTTGCGGAGTCTTGAGATGTGGTGTAAAACTGATTTATTACATAAACCAACAGAAAACGCTCCAGGGCCGGTAAAGCTAACACAAATTGCAACAACCCTGGAGGACAAAATGAAAACCAAAATCCCAAAACTTACCAGCCGGGGGAGGGACTAACATAAAAAACCTTTTAATTACCAAAAAGAAAAGAAAACTCCACCGGAGAAACAAAAGACAGGATCAACCTCCCCCGGATCTGGAAAAGAAAAGAAATCAGAGTTATTTACAATATTTACAAATTACAAATGAATAAATCAGGTTGTCAGTTAAATTTCAAAAGAAATGTTCTTAGCAGAACAGAAGATGTACCAAAGGTCTCTTAAAACACAAAGAAACTTAGATGGCTCAAACAGAACTTATAATACAAAGAGTTTAACTCTAAACAAAAGCTCTTCAAAAGTTCAGACCAATAGAATACAGCTCTCTTCTCTAATACAGACCATACAGAGGTTAAGCCCAAAGCTGTGTGGAGCCAACTCAAGGAGTTGCTCCCAGAATGAAGTCACTTCCTGGCTTTTATAGGCTGCTGGTGTCGCGTTAGTGGAATTGGGTGCAGCTGGGAGAGTGCAGACCGGAGCGCGTGATGACGACATCGCTGACTGACAGGGCCGTTGCCATGGCGATGGGGGCGTGGTCCATGGACTTCTCCGGTAGATTCTACCTACTAACCCCATCCCACTCGGGGTTACGGGACAAGCAATCTGCCAACACGTTTTCGGTGCCTCTCTTGTGTTTAATGACCACCTCAAATTCCTGTAGGAACAAAGCCCACCTCTTTAACCTTTGATTGTGGTTGTACATTCGAGATAAAAAGGTTAAAGGGTTATGATCGGTGAAAACAATAAGTGAGCCTTGACCAGAATGAACGTAAACATGGAAATGCTGGAGGGCTAGTAACAGACTTAAGGTCTCTTTTTCAATGGTGGAATAGTTCTTCTGATGAGGGGCAAACCTTTTAGAAAAATAGGCGACAGGATGGTCCAAGTCATTCTCATCCTTCTGTAGAAGGGCTGCCCCAACTCCAGCATTACTAGCATCTATTTCCATGATAAAGGGTTTTGAGAGGTCAGGAGCTTTTAATACGGGAGCACTAGTTAACAGTAGTTTACATGCCTCAAAAGCGTGTTGTGCTTCAGAGCTCCAAATAAAGGGCACTTTAGGGCTTAGCAGATTGGTAAGGGGATGAACCACAGTTGCAAAGTTCTTGCAGAAACAGCGGTAGTAACCGACCATCCCCAAGAAACGACGAAGCTCACAGCGCGAACGTGGGCTAGGAAAATCAATAATGGCCTGCACTTTATTACTGAGCATTTTTACAAAACCATGTCCTACTTCTTTTCCCAAGTAGGAAACTGTGGCCTGTACGAACTCGCACTTGGCGAGATTTACGGTGAGGTTTGCTTCCAGCAAACGCTTAAATAGGGCTTCTAGAGAGGCAATGTGTTCATCCCAAGTAAGGGTATGAATCACGATGTCATCTAAATAAGCACTGCAGTTACTTAAACCAGATGTGACTATGTTTATTAATCTTTGAAAGGTGGCAGGTGTGTTTCGCATACCAAAAGGCATGACGTATACTGCAGAAACACATCAGGTGTGAATAAAGCAGAAATTTCTGATGCAGCGTCTGTTAATGGCACTTGCCAATAACCTTTTAACAAGTCTATTTTTGTAACATAGTTAGAACTTCCTACCCTGTCTATACAGTCACCTACACGGGGTAGAGGGTAGGAATCTGGCACGGTGACGGGTTTGCTTTCTACGAGACAGGGTGAACTCCAAGGACTAAAACTGGGTTTTGCTAGGCTGTTCTGAAGAGGTAGTCGGTTTCTTGAGTCATTAAGCTACGTTTTAACGGATTTGTTCGGTAAGGATGTTGTTTGACAGGACTGGTGGTCTGAAGAATAACATCATGGCTAATGATGTTGGTGCGAGTGGGCGTGTCAGAAAACAAACCTAAATATGAGTTTAGCAAAGCGAGTAACTCCCTCTGGTGTTTCTTATCTAGATGAGCGAGCTTCTGGTCTAGATGTGAAAGTGCTTCGGAGTTTTTAAGACGGGGACTCACAGACTCAGATGGTTTAGCTGTGGTCTCATCCTCGGTGGCTAGAGGGGCTGTGACTGCACTGGCTGCGCACACCTTGCGTTCACAGTCTGGCTCTGGTGGGGAAGCCTGAGGAGAATGGTAACTCTTTAACATGTTAATATGACAAGTTCTTGTCTTTCTCCGGCGGTGAGGGGTTTTGATCACATAGTTTGTGTCACTTAACTTCTGACATACCTCAAAGGGTCCTTCAAACTGAGCAGCTAGTGAATTACCAGCTATTGGGGTCAACATCAATACATTATCACCAGGGTGAAACTCTCGTGGTGTAGCTTTCTGGTTGTACGTTGTCTTCATCCCTAGTCATGTGACTTGGAGATGTTTCTTAGCCAACTCATTAGCTTCTCGTAGTCGGGCCTGAAACATTTTAACATACTTTGTCACGGTTTGTTTGTTAGACTCAGCTGTTTGGATGAATCTTTCTTTAAGAGCCTTTAATGGGCCTCGGGGCACATGTCCAAAGACTAGTTGTGCTGGGCTAAATCCTAAGGACTCTTGATAAGCCTCACGAGCCGCAAACAACAAAAACGGCACTCCTTCGTCCCATAGTCTCCCTGTACTGTAACAGTGTTTCTTAAGCATACTTTTGAAAGTCTGATGCCATTGTTCTAAAACTCCCTGAGATTCAGGGTGGTATGCTGTGGACATGATATGTTTGATTCCCAATGTTGTGGTCACTGACTTGAAAAGTTCTGACTTGAAGTTTGAGCCTTGATCCGTTTGTAGTGTGTGTGGTAGTCCAAAAAGGGAAAAGAAACCTGTAAGTGCTCTGGTGACAGCTTTTGTGGTAATACTAGATAGAGGAATTGCCTCAGGGAACCTAGTAGCACTACACATTACAGTTAATAAGTACTTTTTCCCGGACTTGGTGCAGGGTAGTGGTCCTACACAGTCAACAACAATGTGATCAAATGGATTTCCTATGACAGGTATTGGGTGAAGGGGAGCAGGTGGGAGAGTCTGGTTTGGTTTACTGGTTATCTGACACGTGTGACATTTCTTACAATACTGAACAATGTCTTTTTTCATGCCAGGCCAAAAGAAATTCTCCAAAACAAGGTTATGGGTTTTTCTTATCCCCAAGCGACCTGACCATTGACTCTCATGTGCCAACATTAAAATCCTCTGTCTGTACCGCTGTGGAATGACAAGTTGTTTTACAGTTCCCCAGGGGGCACCTTCTGCTATTGGGTTCTCCCAATAAAGAACCAACACGTCTTGGTCTAAACAAAACAGAATGTTTAGTTTCCTTACTGTTTACAGCAGCAAAGCAGTTTCTCAAAGATTCATCAGCTCTTTGTTCCTCGATTAAAGCAGCACTCCGGAGGATTTCATCAGGAGAGCAGTTTTTGAATCTAGTGTCCAAAGGCTCCTCCTCAAAACATCTCGACACGCGCGTCCGGTCGTGTGTGCCCGCGTGCACGCGGCGCATATACTTCGGACATGAACTGTACAGCTCAGTGTGTAGGGTTTAATCACTCACAGTTCACAACTCTTATTCCAACACTATGAGGGTCTGAAGAGCCCTCTCTGTCCCTGCTGCTTCTGATATTAGCTCTGTTAGCAGAGAGCTGCTGCTGGACTCTGAAGCTGAACTTGACTCGGCCCTGGATGAACTTTCTGACCAAAATAAATGTGTAATCCTGTCAAACCTTGCCATTCTGTGAGGTGAAAGGTTTAAAAATAAAAATAAATCCATCTTTAGCTGGAGAATGGGTAGGTTTTTAGTAGAAATGAGCTGTGGTCCTCAGTGAACGGCTGAGACGGCAGAGAAACACACGGAGCGTCCTGTACGACAGTGCCCCCTACTGGTACAGGTTTGGTCGATGCGCGTGCATGTTGAGAGAATGCAGACATTTGAATTTCATTGGCTAAAAAATGTCGGCTGCAAGAAATAATGGAAAGGGGTCTCTAGGAGGAAGGAGGGTCTTCATCAGAATGACAGACGTTGTGGAACTCAACCCATAGATCATAGTTTAGACCTGAAATATCATTTAAAACATTTAGAAAACTTTGATACAGAGAAAAATGCTCCAGATTGCCGCTTTAAGGTAGTGGTTGAGATTGGGGGTTGATAAGATTCATTTATAGGATCCTGTGATCTTTCTGAAACAGTTCCTTCTTCAAAAGGTGTGTCAGGACTCTTCCCCTCTTCAAATAACTGCGAGACATTTAAGGTCTCTTCAGCAGCTTTTCGGGTTTGTGAACGAGTCACAACACAAGCAGGGAACACATCTGAGGCTTCACCAACACAGGTTTCACTACATGAAGAGGGCTCCTCCACAAGTTGAAATGGGGGGATTACAGCACCTCCTGCAATATCATTTCCCAATAACATTGCTACTCCTGCAATGGGTAAAGATGGGCTAACTGCCATGTCAAAGTGTCCTTTTATTAACCCACAGGTTAGGGTAACTTTGTGCACTGGGTGAGAAACTTGGTTTGCATTTATCCCAGTTAATAACACAGAGAAGCCTGAATGACTGTCCTCACTGAATGGCAGAACACTTTCAAGAATAAGTGTCTGTGATGCACCAGTGTCCCTCAGGATTTTCACAGGTACTGGAGCTGAATCAGGTGTCAAAGACACTGCCTTCAAATACAAATGGCTCAAAACACTTGTTTTACACATTACCCACTACAACTGAATTGAATTATTCTGATAATTATCACTATATATATAAAGTCAGTTTATATAAACATCTTAAATCCAATAAATATATAGAACAGTCAGTGTCAACTAATGTGAACTCCTTTGAAAATCGTTAATTTTTTTAAACACAACGTTTGTATGCAGTTCTCACGAGGAACCTCTGAGGTGAACCTCTGAAAGTAAACCGAGTCTCTCACGCTGTAACGTCTGAGTGACGCGGAGACAGGCTGCCAGCGTTGTTGTCATGGAGATTACAACATCTTGTTGTCTACATGTTATGGTGAAACATGGGGCCTACAGTGAGTGTGTGTGTGTGTGTGTGTGTGTGTGTGTGTGTGTGTGTGTGTGTGTGTGTGTGTGTGTGTGTGTGTGTGTGTGTGTGTGTGTAAAAGAACAAAATAAAACCTTAAACAAAACAAAAAATGCTTGAAAAAAAATCACAACTTTGACCTCAACGTTTTGAAAAATCTTAAAACCACAACCATCTCAAAAAACCATCAAAACCTCCTGGATAGAGATGCACCGATCCGATCGGGATCAGTGCAGATGTAGAAGAAAATTCTAGATCGGGTATCGGTGACAATGGGCCCAATCCGCTCCCGATCTATAGGGAGAGATCTATTCAGTCTATGTCTATGTCCTGTGAGTGACACCGTGCACTAATGCTACAAGCACGCTGAGTTTGTTAAACAAAATAAGCAAAAGGGAAGGCGACATGAAGCAGCTGACTTTGAAGGAGATGAAGGAAAGAGGTGAAAAGTTTCTACCTAATAAAGGTACCAAATCACAGAGGATTCTGCATTGTCATGGATGGGCTGTTAAGAGACTCCAGCTGCTAATGAACCACCTGGAGCCACGCTACGACATGGTGAGCTGAAAATATTTGTCTGAGAGACGGCTCTATCTGAACTGCATGTTAAGCCTGGGACACACAGAAGATGAACGCGTAGCGCCCGCGCTGTTTAAAAAAAACAAAAACATAATAGTAACGGAGAGCGCGACGCAAATGGCGGTCGGCGCGGAGACGCTAAAGATCGGTGCCGGTTCTATCTCAAGCGGTGCGGCGCGGCATTTACGGCTTTAATATGGTGATTTTCCAAGAAGCGCTCAGCCTTGAATAGACTGCATAGCGCGTCCTGTTCACCCCCTAGACCACGGCGATTCTGTAGCTCAACGCATCCGTCTTCTGTGTGTCCCAGGCTTTAAAGTGCAGAGAGATAAGTTTCACAACAGATGTCTGCAGCTCTGACGTTTCCCCCGTGTCACTTTTAGTGGCTCATCCTCATCCTCATCCTTCCTTGTCGTTAGCCCTTTTCTTACCTGCTCCCATTTTTTCTCTCTTTTATTGTGTTGCCCAAATATATTATAGAAGTTTTCCCTAAAATTGTTCTGCCCAAGATTTTAGTATTAGCCCAAGTCAACAGCCCACATAGTCTCATCATTTACAATGTAGATCCCCTGTATGCCAAAATCTCTGTTTTGTTTTTTATTTTCAATGTTTTCTCAGTTCTGTTCTTTTGTTTGTGTTGTGAAGCGCTTTGTGATGTATATCTGTGAAAGGCGCTATATAAATAAACTTTACTTACTTACTTGCACACAGACAAACACACACACACACACACACACACACATACAAGAGCAAAACATTGTGTGGGAATAAAACAAATGAAGTGTTGAGCCTGTGCTGACTTGGCTGACACCATCACTCCCCGGGTTTCTTTTTCTTTAACAGGTTTGTGTGAAGTCAGCGTCTCACTGGGCTGCAGGTGAAAAGTTGGGGACACAAAACTGAAAATAAATATGTAAATATTCAGCTGGAGTTGTGCAACATTTTTGCAACAAGTTTTAAATATGGCCAAATCATGTCAGACAAATGATGTAATAGCAAAGAAAATGCAACTTTAACACAACTTTAGTGCAAATTGTTTCATCATAATTTACTCACTAAGTGTCAGAGTTTCCTAATTTGTTAGCAAATTAACCTGACTTTGTTCTTTGTTTACCATCTGGTCTCCAAGTCCTGACAGCAGCTCTGATGGTCTCCATAGAGCTCATTCTTACACAGCTCTTCTCAGAGTCTCCAGAGACATCCTGACTCAGAGTGATGCAGGAGAAGGTTCTGTTTTGGTTCTGATGGGCCTGACTGCAGTCTTCAACACTGCTGACATCACGTGATAGTCTGAGACACTGGGTAGTTTTATCAGGACCTGAGCTGGAGTGGTTCTCCTCTGTCTGAGTGTTGTTTCTGTCTGGGTTTTTCTAAGAACAGGTTCTCCTCCACCCCCCTTTCCCATGGTGTCCCATAAGGTTCGTGTTGGGGTATCTGCTGTTCCTTCTCTACCTTTTCTAGAAATCTCCTACCATCTTTATACTGATGACTTTGACTGTTTATCTCTTTTAAGCCCTACGAGAGGTCTAAACTACAGCAGATGGGTTTAGACTCTATTAAAACTGGATACAGACAAATCTGAAATCCCCCTCTGTTCTCTTGACCAGCTGGTTCCTAAAGTCAGGGATTCTTCATTTACCAAACCCTCAGTCATGAACCTTGGTGTAACCTTTGACCCAGCTCTGACTGTGGATGCTCATGTCAGTTCTCTGGTTCTCTTCCTTCTTTCATCTCAGGAATATCACTAAGCTGAGTCCCACTGAGTCACGCTCTGAACTGTAAGTCGTTCTCATGCTTTCATCTCTTCTGGTCTGGACTACTGCAGCTCTCTGAACAGAACCTCCTTGGATCGGTTCCAGGTGGTTCAGAATCTTCTGACTAAAGCCTGGTTTATACGTCTGTGAAAGCACGTTAGTGCTCACACGCATTGACGGACACGTTTTAGATT
The DNA here is from genome assembly GCA_006937965.1 of Callopanchax toddi. Classification (NCBI taxonomy): domain Eukaryota; kingdom Metazoa; phylum Chordata; class Actinopteri; order Cyprinodontiformes; family Nothobranchiidae; genus Callopanchax; species Callopanchax toddi. Next base: position 884,787 of record SSNR01000136.1, read on the forward strand.
TTTACTTCTCCATCTGTGTTGTGAAGCAATTCTCCACCAGGACAGCAGAGGGCGTATAACTTTTCTGCAGTATCGTCGCCAGTCAGCAAAGTTTGTTTACTTCAGCTTAGTAATGGCCGACAGAGAGCAAATTTTGATTGAGTTGTAACAGATTTGTGTCAAAGAACAGACGATGCTGTTAAAAAGAATTAAACGGGAGTGAAGGAGACAGCGGCATCTGTTAAATGTCCGTTCAGTGAGGACAAGGCAGACGACGAGTGAATCTGCAGCTCTTGTTCAACCTTTGAGGGACGCTGATGGATTATAGAAATGTTGTTCTTTGTCTGCCAGACGTTTCTCGAGCTGATCCATATCTGCTTCTATGAGATTTTACTATTACTGCTCTGTTGATACCGGCGTCAAGCCGGAAATGATCACGGGTTGTTGGGCTGACCAATCAGAGACGTGCGCTCTGCCTCTGGTTCGACGGATGTTTAGAAAAGCAAGGTCTACTTCGTCCGTAGAAGGGCGACCCCACGCAACAACGCATAATGGCGTTGCGTACATCCGACCCAACGTAGATGCATAAATTAGGCTTAAGTCCTCCAGATACACCCACGTCACCCCACTACTCTACCAGCTTCACTGGCTGCCTGGAGATTCCAGTTCATTTCCAGATCCTGGTTCTGGTTTTTGGGGTCCTACATGGGCCAGCACCAGCTTCCATCAGTGATCTTCTAAATCCTTCCACCCCCAGCAGGTCCCTGAGGTCCAGTGATCAGAGCCTACTGGTTGTGCAGCATACCAGGCTGAAGACTAAAGCCTAATTTATGCTTCTGCGTCTATGTTGGGTCGGATGTACGCAACGCCATTATGCGTCGTTGCGTGGGATCCCCGACGAGGCCGCAAGAACGGACGGAGTAGACCTTGCTTTTCTAAACATCCGTCGAACCAGACGTAGAGCGCACGCCTCTGATTTGTCGGCACAACAACCCGTGATCATTTCCGGTATCAACAGAGTAGTAGAAATCTCACGGAAGCAGATATGGATCAGCTCAAGAAACATCTGGCAGATGAAGTACGAACATTTATATAATCCATCACCATCAGTATCCCTCAAAGGTTGAACAAGAGCTGCAGATTCGCTTGTCGTCTGCCTTGTCCTCATTGAACGGACATTCAACAGACGTCTGTCTCCCTCACGCCCGTTTAATTCTTTTTAACAACATTGTTTGTTCTTTGACATGAATGTGTTACAGCTCAATTAAAATTAGCTCTCTATGTATCCAGGAAATAGTATCAGCAACCTGAATGTACTGCTCCCAGTGCTACGCCCTCTGTTGTTCTGGCAGGGAATTGCTTTGCAACACCCCGCAGCAAACGCAGAAGTCTGAAGGCAAACCCCCTACGTCAATACGTTTGCGTCTCTCACTTGCGCAGCCGACGCAGAAGCATAAATTAGGCTTAAAGGAGACTCTGTTGCTGTGGACCCCAGACTCTGGACCTCTGTCCCCCTGAGCCTGAGACAAGAGGACTCAGTGTCTCTGTTAAAACTCATCTGTTTAATTTGTTTCTTAGATGAATCCTGTAGATCAGTTACTGACTCTTTAGGCTTCGTGTAGCTCAGTTGGTAAAGTGGCTCTGGCAACCGGAGGGTTGTTGGTTCAGTCCCAGCTCCGTCTGGGTTACTTTGTCATTGTGTCCTTGGGCAAGACACTTCACCCACCTTGCCTACTGGTGGTGGTTCAGACAGAAAATTAGCCTGACAGAATGTTATTTATATGATATAAACTCATCATGCTCTACGACTCTAGGAGCTAATCAGAGAGAGATGTTAAACCAGTGGTGTCCTGTCCTGGTCCTGGAGGGACACCATCCAGTTTGTTTTAGTGTCTCTCTGCTCCAACATGTTGAATCACCTGGTCTGCAGGTCATCAAGTGCTGAAGATGGTCTTTAATGTCCCGCTGACTGAAATCAGGTGTTGAAACCTCTAAAACCTGCTAGATGGAGGCCCTGGAGGACCAGAATTGGAGACCCTGTGTTAAATGAACAAACTGCGGAGCTACAGATGCTGCCTGGAACAGAAACAGTCCTGGTTGTTCTGAAAAGGCCCCAGTGGACCTGTTTCCTTTGGTTCTGAGAGTGATCTAGACGTGTCCAAATGGATGTGAACATTAATGTTCTGCCTCGGAACACGTGTGCTGGATGGTGTTCTGTGGGGTGGTTGGGGGTGCTGTCATTAGCAGATATTCCAAGCCGACAGATAGTCCCAGCATGAAGCTTTCCCTGGAAGCCTCAGATGAAATGGCACAAATAATGAGCCACATTATCAATCACAGGCAGGGGGCAGCTGCTTCTGCGTATACATGTCTCACACACACTCTTTGCTTTTCCATCACTGACTTATCCTCACACACACACACACACACACACACAAACACACACAGGGCCTGCAGCAAAGAGAACAGAGGAATCACACAGTGGCCTCAGAGATCAGCTCTTAAACAGCGTTTTTATTCAGCTCAAGGCCGTCCACGCAGGATGGACTTCTGTAACCGTACTGTGTCCAACCAAGACAGATAAAAGCAGGACAAGATCAATATCACAGGAATAACTACTGCTGTCTGAGCATCACCATCACCAAACAAAGCAGGGTCCAACCACCACGAAGTGACAGGGTGAGCTACGAAACGAGATCTGTGACGATGAAATCTCACCACATGCTGTAAGGCTGCATGGTCACATGACGTTAGACAGAGTCAGATTTCTGTCTGCGTCTGTCTGACAGCAAACATCTTACCTTCAGCAGCTAGGAGAACAAACCAGTTCAAACTGGTCTCAACAGACGTAAAAAAACCAAACAAACTGTGATTATACTTCAGACAGAAGAGTCTCCTTCTTCAACCTTACAAACATCATCTGCTACAGATCAGCCAAACCAGTTCAGACCAGTAAGTCTGTCCCTCCAGGATGCTGTGGTGGTTTCTGTGATGGTTACAGCCTAAATGACTGGTTTTGTGGCGACTTTTTCAAGAAGATGCAGTCAAAGTTGCAAATTGCAAAGACAAGATGTTGTAATCTCCAAGACAACACTGACATCCTGTCTCAGCGTCACTCAGATGTTACAGTGTGAGCTTTACATTTTTTACTTTTGTATTTCCATTTATAAACATCATGTACGTTAATCACCCTTTAGAGAAATTCACATTGATTTCATCATTCTCACATAATAAACTGCTGACTCAGCACACAGATCAGTTCATTTATTTGACTTTTTAAATCTATTTTCTCACACTGTCCAAATACAGACATCACCTTGTCCCTTTCAGCACTGGTAACAGACGACATGGTAACTTTTCAGACGATCTCCTCACATGTTTAGTGTTAGAAAGGTTCTTGTAAAGCTACGGTTTCCGTCTATGTTCCACCAGAAATTTGTGTTTGGTGAAGAACGGCTTTTCACCACTTTTGTGTAATACTTTGGGAAACTGACTTGTAACTATTTTAGCTGTAGTACTTGATGTGTGACACAGATGTTTTCATCCTGCAGAGACGTGGAAACAGGGAAACAGGAAGTAGATCGAGCTAGAGGCTACAGGGATTGGTCTAAATGTATCCGAGCTGCAGTGAGCAAAAGCTAAGGTGATCGGTCAGGTTTTCAGAAAAGTTGCAGTGGCTGATGAAAATTGCAAGTCTGCTCAAATTTCTGACTAATAATTGAATTTGTGTTAATAGTTGTGATCAAACCTTCCTGGAGGGACCGGCCAGTCATTTTTACTACGTCACCTCCTGTTGGTCTCCACTTGGACCTGACACAGGCCAGTTTCAGGTTTCTAAAACCATTACAGTTTTAAAGTCAAAATTCCAGAAAAACACTGTTTTCAATTAAACTATTATGAATGACAATTGGAATTTTAGCAATCAGCTGACCTACCAGTTAAAGGGTTTATACATTGATATCATAGTGGTGTGTCACCAGGTCACACCAGATCGCCCATACAGGTCATTTCAAGGTTTTACCAAAACAGCTGAACCTCCATCACTCTCAGAATGAAATGGTCTGATTTTAAAAGTCTGACGTGAAAAGCAGCAGATCATATGACTCCCTTCAAGAAGCATTTAAAGTGTTCACAGTCTCATTCTTTTCTGGTTCCCTGCCAACGCAGAGTCTGGTTTCTTTGACTTGTTCTAGACGCTACACAGGGTTTATTCCAGTGTTTCATCATTTTGTTTATCATAAGTCATGAGTCAGTGATGCTGAATGAAGGAAGTTCATGTTTCCTGTTTTGTTATATGATACACCCAAAGGAGTGAGCCAGGTGACTTTAGAACAGTGTGAGAACATCAACATATAGTCTAACCTATTGAAATGAGTTAAAGTAAGCCATGGAGGGGTTTAGTGCGGCCGGTTGTTTTGCTCTCATTAAAGAAAATAAAAAATGTTGATTTAATAAATAATTTCATTGTTAGGTGGTTCACATCCAACACAAACATAAAGTGTTACATAACTGTGACCCTGAACACTGCCATAAGCTCCGCCCTCAGACTAGCCTGAGCTGCAGCCAGAACACTGTGACGCTGCAACCTGTGGGATTAAAATCACACCAGAGAATCCAGCAGTTACAGGCCAGACCGCACATCTGGAACCAGATGCCACAGACGAGGCTGGAGACTGAATGTCCCACCTCTCATCCTGATAATCAGGACATGACAGAGGGTCAAAGGTAACGCCTAACATGTCCTCATTGAGTATAAAAAGATCCTTCGACTGTCTGTCAGGACTGCAACCTACAGCCTCTGACTGCTGACAAAAACAGACCCAACATTTAGACTCATTTCTGATTCTATTATAAAATATTCCATTCACCTATTTCAGGTGTCAGGGGGTCTGGTTCTGGTCTCCTGCAGTCAGTCAGTGTTACACCTGCACAGGTTGTCAAACAGCTGCAGCAGGATGTCCTGTAGCTGGTTCAGGCGCCGTTTGGTTGAAACGAACTTGGGTTTTTGTAGTGTGGAGGCAGAATGTGAGCACCATTCTCTGGCTCACATCAATTAATATTTAACAAACACTGAAAGAATAGTGTGATTGTCGCCGTTTGACTCAGATATGTTTTTCCTGATTTCATGGTGCAATAATGTTTTTTTTTATTTAATTGTATGGTATTTATTTCAAACACACATTTTAAACAACACCTCTTTACAATAAAGGTTTCTTCAAGTTACATTGTTAGAAAAATTTTATGCAATTGTTTTTAAGTTGGGTTAAGGAGTGTGTATTTGCAAGAATCTGGAAATATGAAATACATCACGATACTACAAGCAATACGATGTATTGCGATAATTATTGTTTTAATTGCTAAAATACTGTTGCAGCTGAACAGAAATGTCACCCTCTTCAGTTGTCCAGCTGAATACATTTGCTTTATGCTAAAATGAGCCTTTAACGCTATGTTGTCATGGTATCTAGCCACACGCGTTCACAAATTTGTGGTGTTGCCTGAATATTTGACTCTTCTGTTGCAGATTTTACAGACTGCCTAGCTCCTGTCACACTCTTTACTACATGTCTTTGTTTTGAAACCAAAATATGTCCACACATCAGTTTTAAAAGCTGATAATTTTTACATGTATATTGTTAATTTAAAAAAATCTATATTGTGCTTTATCACGAAATATCACTAAATGGATTTTTTCTTACACCCTAGTTAACTTGTTTTTTGAAGGTGTAACATTACAGTGGTCATTTGATTTTCACAAGCTTGCACATCTTATGGACTCTACATGCATCTTTTATTCTTGTGAAACCCTACAGTTTACATCAGTCGTGTATTTGCATTGTAGTTGTTGTTTATAGCTTTTTCAACAAACAATGTACAGTAGGAGCAGCAGTTTATGGTTTATTGTGTAGTTTTCACTGGTTTCACCTGATGGAGGACAGATAGCTGCTCCTGTAGAGTTTCCTGTGTTGTTACTGATGTCTAGAGCTACGCTGATCTTCTCCCTGGCTGATGGTTACATGAGCCTGCAGAGCGGAGCACCCTGCAGTTACTCCATCCCTGATTCTTCTTACATCATTTTCTTCCATTCTCTTGATTACTGGTCAGAGGTCCTTTCATGAGTGAAGCTACCATCAACATGAACTGATTTCTGAGGCCAGACTTCACAGCCTCACACCAGTGCTTAAAACAGACTTCATGTCTTTAAAAAGACAAGAAATCTGTTTTACCTCCATGGAGAGATGACAGAGTTTGACACATCCTGAGAGTCGAGTCAGAGTAACACTAATCTAATCTCTCACTTTTTTTTATCACCATCTTTTCTCACAGCACAAAGTTATTAAAATACAGAGTGGACTAAAATAGATGATCCAGATAGGAGCTGCAATATTTTATTCCTAAAATGACAAACTGATACAATAAAATTCTGTCTCCTAAAAAGCATTAAATACAAAGTAAACCATCTGACCAGGATTCAACAACGTAAGTGGAGAATTACCTCAGTGAAACAGTAGCATCTCAAACAGGACATGAGGACAGACATGAGGACAGACATGAGGACAGACATGAGGGCAGACATGAGGGCAGACATGAGGGCAGACATGAGAACAGACATGAGGACAGACATGAGGACAGACATGAGGACAGACATGAGGGCAGACATGAGGACAGACATGAGGGCAGACATGAGGGCAGACATGAGGGCAGACATGAGGATAGACATGAGGATAGACATGAGGACAGACATGAGGACAGACATGAGAACAGACATGAGGGCAGACATGAGGACAGACATGAGGGCAGACATGAGGGCAGACATGAGGACAGACATGAGGATAGACATGAGGACAGACATGAGGACAGACATGAGAACAGACATGAGGGCAGACATGAGGACAGACATCCATCCATCATCCATCCTGTGAGGTACCCTCGCTGCATGGCTGAGAACTAAAGGAATCTCAGATGGGGGCTGAAGGCAGCACAAAAAAAGTCATGGGGTCTACCCTTCCAGACTTGCACAGCCTGTCTTCTGACAGGTTGTCAAAGAAAGCAACATCCACTGCCAGAGTCACAGCACACCCTGGGCATCACCTGTTTGCTCCTCCACCATCTGGTACTGAGCCTTCAACGTTAGAGCCAACAGAAACTCTTCCTACCCTAGAGCTCTTCTCTCCACCCCTCCTCCTACAGTCTGACACTTCAGTACCTATAATTTTGCACAACTGACTTAAACATTTATCTCCTGACTTATATGCACAATATGCTATCTAAAACCTAAATGTCAATGTTGTCATCCTGTAGAATACCTCCTGTTTCAGTGTCGTTTCAGCCAAAGCCTTTAGCATCAGTTCTAACATGATCTCCACAGTCTAGAGTCAGCTGTCTATTCCAGCAGCTATGCTACATTTTGTAATACCATGTATAGAGCTTTTTAAATCTTATCAATAAGGCAATAATTTGATCTAATGTTAAATGAAACTCCAGACACCATCTTTCCATCTGGTCACACCATGCTGCTTTCTGGGTTTACAGTTTAAACTCCGTTAGTGAGATAGATTTCATGACTGTTTGACTCATGTAGGTCTGTGCTGGCCTTATGATGGAGTGGTGATGCACCCATACCCAGGATGGGCCTGACCCGAACCCTGGTGGCCTCTGGTTAAAGCTTTTATCAGAGAGATGACAGGGACTGGAAGGTGTTTCCCGTGGAGCCTCCAGCCTAAAGCACAGGAGGAAAACTCCAGACACTTCAACCCTCCTTTAATACAGTCCATGGTCTGTACACAATAATCACTGAGAAAATCAAAAACCCAAGGCTGAGGCAAAACCAAAATAACAAGCAGAGTCTGAATCACAAGCCCTTAAAGGAATAAGAGGCTGGAACGCTTCACACAAAGGAGGACAGGAAGTGTCAAAGGAAAGGAGCATAGGACTGATACACAGACTGGGGAAGAGACAGGTGGACAACATTAGGGCGTGGCAGGAACTCATTACAGGTGAGAAAAAAAAAACAGGAAGTGAAGTGACCTGAAAGGAGTCAAGACAATGACTCACCAAAATAAAACAGGAAGTGAGACACCACCTAAAGTCCCGGTACCAGCAGAACGACGTGACTGCTGGTGGTAAGAGGAGACAGTCCTTTATGAACGAGGCCTGGTCTGGATTCTGTCTGCTAATCAGACCAGTTCTTTCAAAGTGCTGTGCTTCCTGAAATCTGAGTGTAGCTCCACTCAAACTGAGTAAGCAATGAATTTTCATTTTACCTGTTTATCTGCTATTTAGCAGGCAGGTTAGTAAGCTCAATTTGCATATCTGCATGACGCTGTGTGCCATCCACTTTTCTCCTCCTGGATATGTGGCACTGGTCCATTATGAGTCATTGTTGGGTCTCTTGACGAAGAGTGAGATAGACATAATAGGACAACCTTCTCTGCAAACTAATTAGGTAGAAATGTGACCTGTGTTGCTCTGAATGAAGCACAACTATCCATACCACTAAACAGCAGGCAGCTAGCTGAACATTTCAAACACTTTCCAAAGCAACAATTCATTTATTGATCAAAGAACTCCAGGTTGTCATCTCCTCTTTCAGGCTGTCCAAACTACATCCAGCCTCACCATAGAAAATCTGAAATAGATCAAGCAGTAAAGACTCTTTTGTCATCAGAGTTGTGCTGTTAGGAGGAGGCATTTAAAGATTTTCCCAAAATTCTTCAGTTGAATGTTAAATAGCAACTGTCAGTAGAATGCTTGTTTTCATCCTTTCCAGAGTTATAATTGGCATCTTTGAAAAGATCCACTGACAAAGATTTCATTTTATAAAAACATCTGCAGCTTCAGCTACACCTATTTGCTCATTTCCGTGGTCCTGTCTCTGCCAGCTGCTCCCTCATCTCACCAAACATCAAGTGCAGAACTCTTTTCCAGCTTCTTTGTAGGTGAAGAGGTTCTGAATTTATTCTCTAGATAATGAATGCCAAGTCGCAGCGACAAGCGTGTAACAGTTTTTCCTGACAGATGAACCGAATTGGGATTCCGTTTTTTAGAGCCTGCCAAAACGCTGTGACTCATCTCACCACTGCAGCAACGACAATGCACACAAAATTGCAGCACGTCTGATACACGCACACAACATGCCCAGCGCTGGTGACACGTGCGCAGCATCAGCGACAGACATGTAGTGAAACAAGGCACCGTTTCATATCACGTGAGTCGGTCCTCGGTCGGTACCACGGAATCCGGTTGATGCCTTAAAACGTACAGAATTCAGCACCCATCCCCAGTTTTATCACCAGAAACTTCAGAGGGTTTGTATTGAATGTGGCAGAAGAGACATGTCAAAAGACTGAGCACACATACCTGACTGTATTTAGTTTGATGGAGCATGATGCTGTACTAGTAGCGCCCGCCATCTTTTCTACTGGTTCAAGGCAGAGCAGGCAGCCTTTTCCAGCAGCTCCCACTCAGTCCTGAGTTTGTTTGTTTTTTTGTCTTTTTAAATCGATTTTTTAGTCATTGTGATTTTAACCATGTCTCTCTGTCCTCCACTCTCCCCTCCTTCATCCAGTATAAAGCCTGTTGCATCAGAGACAATAAAACACTGTATTTACAGTATGTCTCCGCTGAGGGGCTCAGATCACAACCTGGTTCATCTCCAGCCTGTGTTTAAACCCTGTGTATGCAGAGAACCAGTGATGACCACACAGTGAAGACATGGTCTGAGGAGACTGAAGAAGTTCTGAGGGACTATTTCAGAACTCTGTGCTCCTCATTGAGAGGATGTCAACAGCATCACAGACTGCATCAAGGACTACATAAACATTGGTGTGGACAACACTGTGCCCCTCGCAAAGGTACGGTGTTTCTCCAACAACAAGCCCTGGACTAACCCTGAAATAAAGGCTCTCCTCAAGGAGAAGATGAGAAGCTTTAGATCAGGAAACAAGGAAGAACTGAGAAAGAGGATCAGGGTGGGAAAACATCTACAGAAGAAAAATGGAGGAACAGCTGCAGCAGAACAATATCAGTGGGGTCTAGAAACAAACAACCCCCTCCAGGCTGCAGATGTAGGGTGGGTGAATGATCTTTAACAGGTTTGATCAGACACACACCCCTCCCCAGCCCAGTCTCCTCTGCCACTGCAACCACCTTTATCCTCAATGACTGTCTGCCTTTCTGCCACTGAATTCCCACCTCTCAACTCTCAGCAATGACACGCCCCCTCTAATTCGGAGGACTCTGTCCCACAGTTCCCTTCCCCCATTTTCACCCTGTACCTCTCAACACATCAGGTTAGGAAAAGCTGCAAAAATTCAAGGTATCAAAAGGCTGAAGGTCCTGATGGCATCAGCTACAGGCTCCTGAGGTGTAGATCAACTGGGTGGCATCATGGGATACCTATTCAACATGAGCCTGAAGCTGGGGAGAGTCCCACAACTGTGGAAGACCTCTTGTGTGGCACCAGTGCCAAAGACCACACATCCAAAAGACCTCAGCAGCTACAGGTCGGTAGCACTGACCTAATATCTGATGAAGAACCTTGAGAGATCGGTCCTTAACCATCTTCAACCCCAGGTCTTCGTTGGATCCATTGCCGTTCACCTACAAGCCTGGCATCATGGAAAACTAATGATCTGGTGGTGGATACTCCTGAAGACCGTTTATGACTCTGTGGTGGCTTCGGCCATTTTCTATGGTGTAGTCAGTTGGATCTTAACTACAGCTGGGAGGAAGAGGTTAGATCAGCTGATCAGGAAGACCAGCTCTGTCCTAGGATGTCCCCTAGAGACAGTGAAGACAGTGGGGGACAGAAGAACTCTGGTATAACATCCCTGTTGGACGTCTCCCATCCCATGATGCTGCAGACCTGGAGCTCCTTCAGTTACCAGTGTTGGTAGTAATGAGTTACAAAAGTAATTAATTACTGTAATGCATTGTTTTTTTCTGTAACCTGGTAATGTAAGGCAGTAGAAACGTCACAAATGCAGTGCATTTTAACTAGGGATGCACTGAAATGAAAATTCTTGGCTGAAACCGAAATTCGAAAATGAGGAAACACAGGCCGAAAACCGAAACACCGAAATAAATTATTATTTCATTTATTAGGATCATATCATTTATGGCTATGATGTGTACTAACCTCACTAAAATCAAGGTATTGCAATAAACCAATTAAAAAACTATGAAAACAATGATGAGAGGAGGGGAAATTACTGTCTGTAACTTGGAGAAGCTCCTGTCTGACATGACAGCAGCAGCAGCCGCCGCCCTGACAGGGAGAGAGAAAAAACAACACTCTGGTTCGGGTCAGACTCGGGTCCACTCAGGCTGGACTGGGACAGAAAAACATCCAGCATGATCTTACAGGTGATGTTCAGTTTCTGTCCAGGGGGGCTTGAGGGCTGTAAGCCGTGTCATTCGCCACCTGTCACTAGGAGTCGCACACTAGGGTTGGGCCATCAGACGAATCTATCGACTATCAGCGATTGGTTGAGCCCTCCCAGCTGCAAGCAAAGCTACCGGTATTTTTTTCTCTTTTTCCTTCATTACTTAAAAATAATATTAATTTTCTAACTTGCCAATGAAATAAATCAAAGATATGAAGCATGATGTTTGTGACAATGGAAAGACAAAGATAAGTCTTCTGAGCGTATGCACCAGGAGGAACAGCTGTCTGGATTCCAGTGCTGCCTGTTGGTCTCACACTGAGCTCCTTGTCTACTGTAGCCATCACTAGGTCACATAAACAGTGTTTACATGTTTATGAATGTGTATTCACCATACACACTGCTATGTTATGGTGAAACAGTGCATACAGTATGTGTGTGTGTGTATCACTGTACCTATTTTACATGCTGTACATACAGCGTTAAGCTAACTTTATGCTGTATGGACTCTAAAATAATTCAGGTTGTTTGGTCAGAGAATCTGCTCGCTTTTATTCAGTCATTAGAACATTTCCTGGCCTTTAGATGTTCCTCTCTGAGGGGAGAAGAGCAGACCACATTTTATAATTGATGGATAGGTTGACTGTATGAGCTTTTTCTACTAGGAACTGATTTTCCAGTGCTTGCATTAGTTCTATCATGAATTATTCTTAATGTTTTTTTCTGCACTTCCCAGCTATCCTCCTTTTGAACGGTGTCTACCTGAAGTGTACTGCAATACCACACATGTTTATTTGGACACCATTAGAGCTGGTAGACCTGACCTGCACTGCTAATGGACCACACCATTTGTATGACTGAGGGAGCGGAAAACTAATAAACAAAAAGTAGCATTTCAAGTAACCCAAACTGGCTCCAAGGTGAGGGTCAGGTAAACCACATGGCCACACCAACAAGGCCAAGAGTATTTATAGAAGGTAATGAGTGTCACTGGAGGTAGTTTGGAGCCAGGATCAAGTGACAGCTTGAGTCTGAACTCACTGCAGACGTCCTTGGAAGTCAAACTCCAACCAGTGTTAGCTTAAAAACATTTTTATATTCTGACATTTTTAACTGACCATTTATTGATTCATTTCTGCCTTGTAGTTATTATATTTAAAGATTCTACTGAGTAAAAACACACATGGTTCCTAAATGTATCACTAGTATAGCTCCCTTGTGTACTATTGGAACCAGTTCAACTTAGGTTTAAATGGAGCATCAAGATGACTACAGGGAAATCATAACAAACAGATCTGTTAAGATGAGCTTTCAGACTGTGTTGAGTCATGACTGTTTTTTCGGTTGAGCCTGGTATAGGTCCATCTTTCCTATCACCATCACCCCAGTCGACAGACGATAAACTGTTCAACAATGTTGAACTATTCTCTGCACTCCAGACAAACTTTTAATGTTACTAGAGCAGATCACAAGTAGCACCTAGGTGAGGAAATGGAATGTAAATATAGAGCACTTTTCTAGCCTTTTTGACCATGCAAATGGCTTTGCACTACAGTACAATTTACATGCACTCACTCACATACTGTACATCCATACCCCAGTTACCAGATCGGTGCTATGTCCTCAGTTGCAGTGAACAGCATTCCATCCCCATTGTAAATTATATTATCACAGCACTTTTCCCCCCACCTGAGTCACCTGACAGTTTCCCAGAATCACTTTGAGGTCAATAGTAATAGTTAAACAACTTCTTTGCTCGGTTTGAGGATTCTTCCTCAGAGACAGTCATATCACCACCACCAGCAGAGGGCAATAACCCAATCCTTTCAGTAGAGGAACAGGACGTGAGGCACTCACACCGGGCTGTCAACCCAAGGAAGGCAGCTGGCCCTGATGGCGTCACCGGGCGTGTACTAAAAGACTGTGCAGCTGCAGCACCTCTCAGCATCAGTACAGAATCTCCTCAGGGCTGTGTGCTGAGCCCCCTGCTCTACACAACTGACTGCACTGCCGTTCACCCCAGCAACAGGTGCTTTAAATTTGCAGTCACAGATGACACCACAGTGGTGGGGTGCATTTCTGGAGGTGATGAGCCCGCCTACAGGGATGAAGTGAAACACCTGACAGTGTGGTGCAGAGACAACAACCTACTCCTGAACACTCCTGAACAAAAGAACTGATTGTGGGCTTAAGGAAAAACAAAATGGTCACACAGCCCATAATCATTGGTGAAGAATGTGTGGAGCAGGTGACTGATTTCCACTTCCTGAGAAGTCCACATTGAGGAAGACCTGAAGTGGGGAAGAAACACTACAGCGCTGCTTTACAGGCACAGCAGAGAATGTACTTCCTGAGGGTCCTCAGGAAACCCACTCCACCATAGAGCATCCTCACCTACGGTCTCTGTGTGTGGTATTCCAGCTGCACTGTGGCAAACAAGATGGCGCTCCAGAGGGTCATTAAAATGGCTGAGAAAATCATTGGGTGCACTCTACCCTCTCTGGAGGATCTACACCGTTCCTGCTGCCTCAAACGAGCACAAAACATCCTCAAAGACACATCCCACCCTGGTCATTCTCTCTTTGAGCTGTTGACCTTAGGTAGATGGTGCAGGGCTATAAAAACTAACAGACTCAGAAACAGTCTTTATCCAACAGCCATAAGATGTGTAAACAACCAGCACTAAATGTGCTTGTTTTGTGGGCGTGTGTATACTGGGAATAATGTTGTTGTTTGGGAGTTCTAACTCCCAGTTTCAAAGTAGTTCTTTTAATTCAGTTTTTAACTTTATTATTTATTCTTATGTATTGCGTGTTTATGCACTGACAAATTTTGCACTTTAATTTCATTGTACATGTAACAATGACAAATAGAGATTCACCGATTCAATAAGTTTGCTCTATAGTAGGGCTGGGCGATATGACCTCAAATCAATATCATGATTTATTGAGGAGTTCACCTTGATAACGATTAAGGGACGATAACTACCTGTATGCTCAAAAACAAAAGTTGTCCACTAGATGGAGCTGTAGCAGCATAATTGCTCCACAGACTAAAATTTCCTGCAAACGCAATGTATAGGAGTATAGGAGGAGGAGTCACGTGACTAGCATGTGGCGCAGACTAGTTGAGTCGTCACAGCTTCTTAAAGGGACACGGACATCCGGAAACCTACTCGCTTCTTTAAATTTTTAAAAATATCGAACATACGATTATGGGCAAAACAAAATCGATTAGAGTTTAAAAATGTGATAATCGATTAATTTATAACCCAGCCCTACTCTATAGCCTCACCAACCACCTCCCACATCAGTTTTTTTTTTCTGCAACCACCTGAACCATAGTCTGCTTGGTCTTCCAACACCTGTCAGCTGCTTCTGGAGCTCCACAGGCCAGCCAAGTGATGTCTCCTTCAGCTTGATGGCTCTGTGAATTGGTACTAAAAGCCCACAGCCTGGTATAATCATACTCAATGTCCCCTAGCTGTCTCCCTCAGAACGCCGGAAAAGCTCTGCTGGATGTGGATGTTGAAGAACTCCCGGATCTTCAGGGGCCTATGCTAGAAATTCCGTTTAGTTCCCACTACAGCTACTAAATCAAAATCGACATTAACATCTGTTTAACAAAACCACACCTAGTATTTGGCAAAACTACTGACAAACATTGTTAATGTAAACGGTAATGCACACATTTCCCTGAGTATCTATTAAACTATACATACTGACAAATACATTTTAAGTAAGCAACTTCAAGATAGCTGATGCTCCAATCTATTAGAAGTCAACAGTGTGGCAGCGTTATGGCTTTCCCTTGTTTCCCATAAGACAATAGAAAATTACGATTAGAAACAAGGACCATAGGGCAATTGTAAAAAAATAAATACATTTTATTTGGCCATAAAATAACTGAAATTAATTTTGTTGTGAAAAATCATAAAACAATCAAAATTGTGATCTTAAAATCATGAATCTAATCGAATCGTGGCTTGAGTGAATTGTTACATCCCTACCCACAGGGTGTCTGAGGCATGCATTTGACTGCCAATACTACCCAGAGCCTACAGCAACAATAAGCAGACAATAGATTAGTCAAATTATTCACATTAGAAAAGGTTTTCAAGTTGAGCATGGGCTGTGCCCATAACAGAGATTTTACTAAACTAACTTCTTTGTCTTTGTTTGAACCATTCAGCAACATGCCATCAGCATTTAGAGGAGAACAACTGAGATTTTTAGAAACATTTTCAAAATGCACTTCGTTAAAAATCCTTTCAATAGTTACTAGCTAACGATGACATCACAGCTCAATGTGGGCCAGTTTTTTGTCTGGCTGATTAATTAGGCCAATATTTTCAGAATTAAAACACATGTGATTGACCCAGGCTGCCTACTCTTACCAGGCAGGAGAAAGAGCAGCACAATGCTGCTGCTGTGTTGACAGTAGAGCTGGAATGATCCATCGAGTCACTCAAATAACTTGATTACAAAAAGTCCTCCAGGCAAAAATCTTTGCTTCATTCAATCCACATCACTGCTCAGTGGTCATAGTGTTTCACAGGGACAGTTACTACTGTGGACTGTACTGTGGACACTTACTATAGAAAGTTACTACTGTGGACAGTTAATGCTGTGGACAGTTACTAAAGCTAACACTTATCATGGACATTTACTACTTTGAAGAGTAATTACAGCGGACAGTTATTACTGTGGACAGTTGCAGCAGACCATAATTACTGTGAACAGTTAATACTGTGGACATTTATGACTGTGGACAGTTACTACAGCGGACTCTTATTACTGTGGACAGTTACTACAGTGGACTGTTATGACTGTGGACAGTTACTACAGCGGACAGTTATTACTGTGGACAGTTACTACAGCGGACTGTTATTACTGTGGACAGTTACTACAGCGGACAGTTACTACAGTGGACAGTTACTACAGTGGACAGTTATTACTGTGGACAGTTACTACAGCGGACAGTTATTACTGTGGACAGTTACTACAGCGGACTGTTATTACTGTGGACAGTTACTACAGCGGACTGTTATTACTGTGGACAGTTACTACAGCGGACAGTTATTACTGTGGACAGTTACTACAGCGGACTGTTATTACTGTGGACAGTTACTACAGCGGACTGTTATTACTGTGGACAGTTACTACAGCGGACAGTTATTACTGTGGACAGTTACTACAGCGGACTGTTATTACTGTGGACAGTTACTACAGCGGACTGTTATTACTGTGGACAGTTACTACAGCGGACTGTTATTACTGTGGACAGTTACTACAGCGGACTGTTATTACTGTGGACAGTTACTACAGCGGACTGTTATTACTGTGGACAGTTACTACAGGCATCATGAGAAATAAAGAAGACAAATAAAGATCTCAAAGAAGGAAACAAAAAGGTCTGGTGTTTGAGATGATATCAAAGAAAAAAGCAGAAATTCTCCACAGTGAGCCCTAATTAGCTCACCATATCATTTTTCTGTGATGCTATTTTTACATTTTCCATATTTTTAGATGTCAGAAACAGTGCAGGTTTATTCCAGCTGTGCACAGAAATTCAACGTTTTCTTTAACGCATGGCAGCAAAATGCCAGTCAGCTGTGTGAGAATAATCTGATATAGTGATGGTAAATGACACAATTGGAAAACCATAGAAAAAAGATTTTTGAGTTTCAGATTTGATGATCACAGATTAATAGGAATGTGCTGAATATTGTCCATTTCTAGTTCCCAGATATCTGGTGCATGTCCACAAAGAAACAGCTGGCTGTTTGACATAGGTTCCATAGACGTTCATGAATTATCTAATCAGTCTCTCCAGGATTTCATGGTGATTTTTTGGGATGATTAAGGTCTTTAAATGACTGATTTTGTGGCACCTTTTTCAAAAAGTTGCAGTCAAAGTTTTTTTTTCAAGCATTTTTTTCTATTGTTTAAGGTTTTATTTTGTTCATACACAGCCACAGGACACCTCTTTACAAACAAACACTGTATGAGCTCTTTCACTATATAATTAAGACTACAAGATGCTGTAATCTCCATGACAACAACACTGACAGCTGTCTCAGCATCACTCAGACTATACATCGTGAGCGACTCACTTTACTTTCACTTTCAGAGGTTCAGTGGTTCATCAGAAATAGAATGGGTGTAGATTTAGTGTGGACAGAGGTGACGTGTCCCCACCAATACCCAGCAATCACTGAAATGTCTCCACCAATAACTCGATCCAAGGGTGCAGAAATAGCGCAGAATAAGATAAGAGAAGTTCCTCATCTGCACTGGATACAAATGTTTCCGTTAATATTATGTTAGTAATGTGTTTAAAAAATTAACAACATTCAAA
This sequence comes from Callopanchax toddi, assembly GCA_006937965.1. NCBI lineage: Eukaryota > Metazoa > Chordata > Actinopteri > Cyprinodontiformes > Nothobranchiidae > Callopanchax > Callopanchax toddi. The sequence goes on from SSNR01000136.1 coordinate 902,513, forward strand.
GGAATTCACATTAGTTAATGCTGACGGTCCTATTTATTTCAAATATTCTCACATAATATCAAACCGCTAACTCAGCACACAGTTTAGGACACAGATCAGTTTATCTCTTTGACTTTTTAAATCTACTTTCTTACACTCTCCAAATTCAGACATTAAACGCACCTAATCTCTTTCAGGACTGGCAACAGACGCCACAGCGTAACTTGATGTGTCTGAGGTCCTCACTTTTTTCCATTCAGCCAAATGTTATCCGTGTTGCAGTGAACGGCCATAAGAGAAGGCAAATTACGGCAAATGCTAACGTGATTGGCCAGATTTGCCAAAAGGTTGCGATGATTGGTGAAAATTGCAAGTCTGCTCAAAATTTGTGAGTAATGATTGAATTTGCTTCAGTAGCTGGCTGAGTCATCAGGATTTGTTATACTAGTTTTTTGTACTTTGAAAATATTCATATTCAAGAATTTTGTTTGCAAATACTGTAAATGTACAGATCTAATGAAAGCCTGACCTGTAAGAACCCATTCCTGACTGGGATGTTAATCTTAGAAACTAGTTAGAGACACAAAGATGTTCTGAAAGTTTGAATCAGTCCATACAACACTTTAGAGATCGGTTCTACGGCCTGGTCACATGGAACATGAAATGTAGTTGCAAAAAATTTGCAAATGTTATGAAAATGTTCTTGTCATAAATTAGTCCTGAAGTATTTGATTTATGTCTCCATTTGTTAGCCGTATACCCTGATGTGGTTTAGAATTTGGTCGCCAACCCCTCAAAGTAACCTCACATTTCTCACACTCAGTGAGCTGAGAGGCAGCTGTCGGATTCCCAACCTGATGACTCCATTTAGACAGAACATTTTTGTTACTACATTCTCGCCTTGCCTTGCCTTCCTCCACTTATTCGGGTCCAGGTCACGAAGGTAGCAATTCAACACCCTCCACACCATGGCTGCGCCTAGAAATCCTGTCCATAAAAGTTATGAACAGAACCGGTGACAAAAAGCAGCCCTGGCGGAGTCCAACCCTCACCGGGTACAAGTCTGACTTACTGCCAGCTATGTGGACCAAACTCACAGTCCTTTTGTACAGGGACTGAATGGCCCTTAACAAAAGACCATCAACCCCATACTCCTGGAGCGCCCCCCACAGGGAGCCCCTGGGGACACGGTCATAAGCCTTCTCCAAATCCACAAAACACATGTGGATTGGTTGGGCAAACTCCCCTGACCCTTCCATGACCCTAGCAAGGGTAAAGAGCTGGTCCATAGTTCCATGACCAGGACGAAAACCACATTGCTCCTCCTCTATCTGAGATTTAACCATTGACCAGACCCTCCTCTCCAGTACCCTGAAGTAGACCTTTCCAGGAAGGCTGAGGAGTGTGATCTAGCTATAGTTGGAACACACCCTCTGGTTCCCTTTTTTGAAAATTGGGACCACCACCCCAGTCTGCCACTCTACAGGAACTGCCCCCAATGACCACGTAATGTTGCAGAGACATGTCAACTATGACAGTCCTACAACATCCATAGCCTTGAGATACCCAGGTCAGATCTCATTCACCCGCTGCCGCTATAGTTGTTTGACTACCTCAGTGACTTCTGCCCCAGAGATTGGACAGTCCGTCCCCAGATCTCCCAGCTCTGTGTCCTCCTTGGAATGCATGTCGGTAGGATTGAGGAGCTCCTCAAAGTATTCCTTGCCACCATCCGACTATAGCCCCAGTTGATGTCAGCAGCTCTCCATCCCCACTGCACAGTGGGGATGGGGAGTGTCAGCAAGTTACTGCCTTCCTCCCCTGAAGTGCCAGATGGTTTGCCAGAACCTTTTTGGAGCCGAACGATAATTTTTTTCTATGGCCACGCTGAACTCTTCCCACATCCGGGAGTTTGCCTCGGAAACTACCACTGCTGCTACCCGCTTGGCCATCCAGTACCTGTCTGCTGTCTTGGGATACCAAAAAACCAACCATGCCTTGTAGGCCTCCTTCTTCAGCCTGACAGCTCCCCTATCCTCTGGTGTCCACCAGCCGGTACGGGGGTTACCGCTGCGACTGGCACCGGCCACCTTGTGACCACAGCTAGCAACAGCTGCCTCAACAATTGCAGAGCAGAACAAGGCCCATTCAGACTCAATGTCCCACACTGCTCTCAGGACATGGTTAAAGCTCTGTTGCAGGTGGGAGTTGAAGACCATCTTGACAGGTTCTTCTGCCAGATGTTCCCAGCAGACCCTCACTGTACGTTTGGGTCTACCAGGTCTACACAGCATCTTCCCCTGCCATCTGATCCAACTCACCACCAGGTGGTGATCAGTTGACAGCTCAGTTCATCTTTTCACCAGTGTCCAAAACATATGGTCTCAGGTCAGATGACACGACTATAAAATCAATCATCAACCTGTAACCTAGACTGGCCTGGTACCAGGTGTACCAATGAGCATCCCTATGTTCGAACATGGTGCTCGTTATGGCCAAACTGCAACTTGCACAGAAGTCCAATAACAAAACACCCCTCTGGTTCAGAGTGGGTGGGCCACTCCTCCCAATCACGCCTCTCCAGGTTATCACCTAGCAGGACAATGGAGTCCTCGGTCGAAGCACCATCTACCACACTTCCCAGGGACTCCAAAAAGGGTGGGTACTCTGAACTGCTATTTGGTGCATAAGCACAAACAACCATCAGGACCCATTTCCCAACCCAAAGGTGCAGTGAAGCTACCCTTTCGTCCACTGGGGTAAACCCCAACATACAGTCAGAAAGTCTTGGGGCTAACAAAATGCCCACCCCAGCCCTCTGCCTCTCAACTGGATCAACTCCAGCAAAGAAGAGTGTCCCCCTCTCCAGGACTTGGGTTCCAAAACCAATGTCGAGGTGAGTCTGACTACAGTATATCTAGCAGGTACCGCTCAACCTCTTCCACCAGCTCCTTCCCCGCCAGAGAGGTAATGTTCCATGTCCCATCTAGATTAATCTATATTAATTCTGAAATTAATCTAGATTAAAATGGCTCATTTGAATTCTGCCAAAGGGTTCATAATACCGGTGTGAATGAGCATGAGGCTGAAGAATCGTGATACTTCAAGTCCAGAGTTTAAACAGAGGCAGCAGCTGAACTTGACTCTCCCTGATCCACTGTTTGGATCAGCTGTTACTAACCTAACAAGAAATACTAAACCTGTCAGAACTTCCCTCAGAAATCCAGACCTGAGTCACAAATCAGAACCACCAGATCAGATCTCTGAGCTCATTTTAACCTCTGATGGTTGATGAAGTTATCAGGATGAATTTTGTCCAATCAAACATTTTTAACACTAAAACACATTGATCTGTCATCAGAGGTCTGTCTCCTTTAACTTTACAGCTGTTTTCTAAGGCTCACTCTTTTAATTTTTGTTTTACTGTAGAAACCTTCTCATCTCCTGACAGTAAAGGATTAGGTTTAGTTTACAGGTGACCTGATTAATGCATCAACTGTATTTTTTACATCAAATAACTTCAAACTGATTTTTTTTCACCTGTCAAAGTGATTGTAGCATCCAGTTTATCTGTAATGGATTAAATCTGGCTTAAAATGACTTTATTTCTCTACTGTTTATTTCACATGATCCTATAGGGCTGTTTCATCATGTTTTTGTTAAATAAAACCACTTTAGGGGATTTAAACATTAATATGAGTCTCTGAAAACTAAAGACAAACCTCTGATAAAGTCACTAACAGATCAATGTGTTTTAGTGTTGATATTGTTTGACTTGTTGAATGTTCAGCTGTCAGTTATGCTGAGAATAAAGTGTTTGAGCAGCGCGCGCTGCCACATTCATTTTATTAACGAGAGGCGCGTGCACCGAGGCTGTCGGTTCACCAGGAAACACCTGGAACCCAGACAGCCAGTCCAGACCTGGTTGATGACTTGGTTGGAGTTCTGCGTGAAGTCTACCAAGTTGTTGCAGCGGGTTCATGACTCGCTCAGCGCTCTACTGCGTCTCATCCAACCTGAACCAAGCTCCGAACCACACAGTCCAGTTCAGGAGGAGGAGGCGTATGCCAAGGTACACACGGGCGCGCGGCTCCCGGATGCGCCTTTTTCACCTCCTTGGGTCCAGGTGAAAGTCCTGGACCAGGAACCGGCTTCCGGTGAAGGAGGCGTGTCTTCCGATCCCTGGACCGGGAGCCGCGGGTTCTGGTGAAGGATCGGACGCACCTCCTTCCAGGTGAAAGAGGAGCATCCGGGAGACAAGAGACACGCCTCCTTCACCACCGAGCGGGTCCGGACTCCGGAAAGAACCGGATCTGGGTCCGGGTCAGGATCGGAGTCTGCCATTTGGTAATGCCTGGTCTAGACCCAGCAACCCAATTTAGATTAACGGCGTTATTTTTTTTATCGTGCGATAAAAGTCTCGCGTTAACGCGCTGCATTAACGGCCCAGCACTACTTTTAATATTTTATGCTTTAAAGCATTTAGGAAAATCTTATGATTGTTGTTCACAATTTGTCCCCAACAGTCACAGTCCAGTGAGACACTGGTTTCATCCTGGACAGAGTCCATAGAGCTGCTTTTTGTTCGTGCTGTCTTTTAGCACCTTGAAATGAACCCCAAACACAGAGGAACAGATGTAACTTTGACTGTTAGCTGATGCCTGGATTCTGAGCTTTTGAGGTAGGTAGACAAACTAAATCTCCTCATGCAACAACAGGATAAAGAAAGTGACAAAACTAATATAGATTTTTCCTAAACAAACAGCCTTTAGCAGTGAGTCAAATGAAGCTGTCAGGTTGAGAATCAGAGCCTCTGTTTAAAATGAGACTGTTCTATGTCAGATTGTGAGACCTGAATCAGATGATTTAGGGTCCAGTTGATCACACAAACATCATGAAAACGAGTAATGTCAACAAATGAATGAAAACTGTTCTTTGTTTACAGCTGCTGCAGAACCTTTGTGAGACTGAATTAAACCTCTGTAGTCAGGTAACATTCATGTACATCACAGGCCGTGGAAAAGGCAGGTAACAGTGTCCCTGAAGAAAAGTGTCCTTGTGGTAAATTCATTTAGTGACCCTTAAAAACAATAACTTGTATTCTAGACAGGAATGGTCATCACTTTGTATGTAAATGTAAATGTGCTGCATTTAAATGGTGCTTTGGACTACAGAGCGCTTTACATCAGTTAGTCATTCACACGCTGCCAGACCTTCTGAAGTAACGTGTCACAACAGGACACAACAACACAGTGATCCAGCTGGAAGTGGGATTCAAACCAGCAACCCTCCAGTTGCAAGGCTCAACCCACTGCTGCCCTGTATGATGGTGCTGTGAACTTGTGCATTTAAAAACATGCTGAAATTGAGGAATGCAAATCAGTGCAGTGGATGAATTAAGGCACAGAAGTAGATTACTGAAAAAAGAACAACAGCAGCCACTGAGACGGCATGACAGACTCACTAATTATCATTATCACTAGGAAATATTTTTAATTGGAAATCCTATCAGATTTGCATTAGTACCAACAATGTGGTAAATCTGAGTAGAAAAAGGACTTTCTGTTCATTTAGAGGTTAATTAACTTTTTAATCTAATTCTCTAATCACACACCAGGAGGCAGAGCAAAGTTTCCCCTCAGGACAAGATGGACTAGTCTCACCGCTTTCACATGATGCTCTGAAAAACTCTGAGCTCTAATCTCTGCTCTCAATATAAAAGTTTACTCCTTAACTTTGGTTTTACATCACCTATCAACACATTCTATCTTAACATTTTAAAACTCTACATTCTGCCCTTCTAATGCCAAGCTTCTATTAAAACTACGTAATGATGAAAGTTTAACAGCAGAAATCCTAAACACAGAGAAAACAAGCAAACAAAAATTTAATTTCATGAATTAATAAGGACTTAGAGGATGGTAAGGCAGCAGCTTACTTTCTTCACCTCAGTGAAAACGTGGTATCAAATAGTTTACAGCCCTCACATTTAAATACCCTCCCCCCAGGCCTGCTGCTGCTGCGCCTTACGTTCAGCAGCAGTGTGCACCCGCGAACTGGTGAAGGACGTACAGACGTTTGTTCTGTCTGAGGCAGATCTGCTAACGGGGAATCAAACTGAATACATTTTACCTTTAATGAGATTCACTGTCAATCACAAATGTTAACCTGAGGTTTGAAGCAATGGGAGATTTACAACACATGGATGGATGTGGTACTCAGTAATGCGTTACTCCAATATCACGTCATTTTTCAATAACGAGTAATCTAACGCGTTACTATTTCCAAACCAGTCATCTGATTAAAGTAATTTTGTTCCCAGCCACTGTGTGTTACTTTGCGTTACTATCTTTGTCCATTTCCTTAGTAAAAATATTTGTTGTCTTCTTGCGTCTTGGTGAGCGGCGTCAGATGTAAGGAGCCACGTTTCCAGCACGAGGACAGCTGTGGAGTCTTCAGCAGGAGGAAGACTCACGTGTATGACAGTATTTAAAATCAGAAGAATCAGAATTAGAATTCTTTTTATTGCCAAGTAAGTGAAGTTTCACATTACCTGGAATTTGACTCGATGAATTGGTGCAAACATACATAATAAGCTTCATTGAAAATAGAAAAATAAAGAAGCAATAAGAAATATTAATAATAACAATAAGCGGAGACATGAGCTAAAAGTAAACAGTAACTGCTGCAGAGCTGCTTAACTATTTAATGTTCAAGAGTCCAACAGCAGAGGGGAAGAAGCTGTCTTTGTGGCGGGATGGTCGTGTCCAAATGAACCTCAACCTCCTGCCTGAAGGGAGTGGGTCAAACAGTCCATGACCTGGATGGGAGGGGTCGGCTATGATACGACCTGCACGCCTCAGAGACCTGGAGACGTACAGGTCATGGAGTGATGGAAGGCTGCAGCCGATCACCCTCTCAGCAGAACCCACAACACGCTGTAGTTTGTGCTTTTCTCTGGCGGTGGCCCCAGCGTACCACACAGTGATGGAGGAGGTGAGGATGGACTCCATGATGGCCGTGTAGAACTGGACCGTCATCATGGTCGACACCTTCAGTTTTGTCAGCTGCCGCAGGAAGACATCCTCTGCTGAGCCTTCTTGGTGTGAGAGCTGATGGTCGTTTCCCACTTGAGGTCATTGGTGATGGTGGTTCCTAGGAAGCGGAAGGAGTCCACAGTTGTGATGGGGGTGTCTGTCAGGGTGACGGAGCTGACACTCTCCTGAAGTCCACAATCAGCTCCACTGTTTCTGGGTGTTCAGCTGTAGGTTGTGGTTGCTGCACCAGGACGCCAGACGTTCCACTTCTCTCCTGTATGCAGACTCGTCCCCGTCCGCGATGAGACCGATGACGGTGAATACCTGATTATCTGGGCATTCATTTTGTAAACTCCTCTGAAACAACAGGTTTGTCTTATCTTCTGGGTCTAGACTTTATTAACGAGTATGAGACGGAGAACCGACCCGAGCAGGAACAGCTGACTGGATGCTGCTGTCTGAGCAGAGTCGACTAGCACTAGCAGCCTGAGTGTAGCCCTAGCTCCATAAAGCTGGACGAATGAAGCAGGAACTAAAGAGACATTTTGATGCATCCTTCACTCACTGTGACAACTGCAGCAGTCAGTAACAAAGCAGCAGCAGAAACACGAGCTGTCAGAGTGAGGTTAGCTCCTCATGGTCCTAAAACCCGCCGCTTCAAAGGAACTAACAGGTGAGTCTGAGAGAACAGAGCTGGTCAGAGGAGCTGCTCAGAACGTTAGACTAAGACACGCTACAGATTGTTATTGTTATGCCATAAAGTGTTCAATTTTAAACGTATTTGTACATTTTACTATACGTTAAATTCAAATAATGCTGTTTGATTTTTTTAAATTAAAAAATCTTTATAAAATTAGATTTAGTTGTCAAACAGAACTTTTTTCCAAAAAGTATATTTTGAAAAATGGAGTCAGGTAGGGCTAGGGCTGAGCTGAATTTCAGGTAAATACTGTGAAAACCAAACTGCAGCAACATAAACAGAAACATGAGCCGAGTCCCCAGAAATGTCCTGGTGTGAAAGCACCCTAAAGCCTGAAAGACACCGGAGAAGCCAGCGCTGCGCCGCGGATGCGCCACGGTTCTGGCGTCTACAGGACCCGTTCCTGAAGCGGCGCGCCATAGAACGCTGCTTGCAATTTTATAGTAAAATCATGTGTTTTTTATGTCTATGTGACTATTTTTGATAGTGACAACATCACGATGGAATTGAGAACAGGAAGCTGGAAGTGGATCTTTTGTTTGTACTTGATCAGAGCTGATGTCATCTGTTGTGGGACTCTTTAATTCCTTCAAAATGGGTCAGTAAGCTATTTATAATAATAGTTAAAAGCTATCAATACTGTAAACAAGTGACAACACATTTATGTGCACCAGGAGCCGTTCTGCATCATTATGTCTGTGTCATAAAGTACTCCACAATGTAGTGACATCTCAGCTGCACCACGCACAGAAATAGAACTGGTGCGTATCTTTAGCGCTGTAGCGTGGACTGGCGTTTCTGGAACGCGCTGTGGCGGTCCCCATGTGAGTGACCTGACGGACTACAATGGTTTTTATTCAAAATAACAGCGCGGGCGCTACGTGGCGGAGCGCTGATGTCTTCGGTGTGTTTCAGCTTTAAAGTGATAATATGCAGTTTTGCTTGTTTTGGGCTCCCTCTGGTGTCCGTTTTAAATCACTGCATTACACAAGTTAGCATATTGTTTCAGCTTCTAAACGCCTAATCTAACCATTGAAATGTCTCCTCAGCCTTCATAGCTTTCTACAGGAGCGGTTATTTACTCCTTCAAAGAAATCAGCTGTGTTCAAGCAGGGAGAGATTGAAAAAAAATCAGGAATACTGAGCTAAAAACACTCCAGCGCTAGCATAACAGCTAGCCACTTTGGGTTAGCCTAACCCTCATGAGACACGTGACTTCCTGGGTACCGTGACGGCGACGGAGATCTTGCAATCGTGGTATTCTGCATCTAATCACCAGATGGGGCTAAGTGACTTTTCATTAACTCTGTAAAGGGTCATATTAGCACAGACTGGCTCAAGGAAAAGATTTAAAAATATGAAAAAGTTGCATATTATCACTTTAAGTGTGTAAGAAGGCTTGGGAGGAGCCCATCATTCCCATTGGTCCTTCAGTCAAGGCTGGGAGTTTCAGCTGGCTGTTGTCAGCACAACAGGAACAGCTGACGTGGTCCTACTGTTGACAGACCACAGGGGACGAGTTTAAAGGAAGCATATTTAACTAAAAAAAGACCGGTTAGATTTGAACCACATTCTCGGAGAAATCTTCTCCATGCAGGTGTTCAGGAGCCACACACCGACTGAGGTTCCTGAGAGACGTGCTCCCAAACTCCACTCACACCCAGATCTATTTATAACCCTAACAAACGATGAGCAGGCAAAAATGATAATGATGTTCGAGTCTAAAAAAGCCTGAGCACAAACAAACAGAGGCAGGTTACTGCTGTAGACGCAGCTTTTCTGAGTAAAGCCACACTTTGTGATGGCAGCTGAAGCCCTCCTGGTGGTGGTGTTCTGGATTACACAACTGTTTGAACTCATCATCATTTGCTGCTATAGATGCTGCAATTTCATGTTCACCAGAGCAGGAAGGCAGATACCAGGATGAAGGAGGAAAGAAGTGACTGGCGTATCTGTTAGGTGGATCGAAGAAGTGTCAAATAGTCAAAGTTTAATTTAACAAGGAGGCTAAAGAAGATTGTCTTCATTCTGTTTCCTTTTTATGAAAAGTCAAAAATGACACAAATACATGTGGCATTAAATAAATACATAAAGTAGGGGTGTCAGATTAGCGCGTTAATTGTGATGAATTAATTACAGCCAAAATTAATGCGTTATGTTTTTTAATTGCATTAATCACATTTTTAATCTCTTTACCGTTTCTGCATGCAGGCTTCCGTTACAGTGGTGTGTGTGTGCTGAGCTAATGTACTTACAGGAAGTGATCATTGTCTTTGAGCATTGTCTCTGCTCAGAAACACCTAAATCTAACTGTAGAAATGTCTCCTCTGTCTTCATTGTTTTCTACTGGAGCGGTTCATCACTCCTTCAAAGAAATCAGCAAGGTCCTCCTTGGTAGAAGACGAGGGGACAAACTGAGTCCAATGACTAAAGTAAAGGTTTTAGCAGCACTGGGACTGAATCTGTTCAAGTCTGTTAAACACAATAAATGACTTCAGAAAGACACTTTTTGTTGTTAAATATCAACCTGTTGGTCTGACACAATCAGTTAATGAATTTAAATAACAATAATTCAAAACGAGGGCTTTCCTCAAATATTTTTAGGGGAGATTAAAAACAAGATTAATTACTGATCATACCTAATTAATCACACACTTTTTAATGGTATGACAGCATTAGAGATTACATAATTGTCTTGTCAAAGCCAAATTCCACCTGAAACACTGGGGTGAGGTCATAGTGATGTTACCATAGTAACCTCAAGCTTTGTTCAACTCTTTAACTTCCACATCAATAAAAAAATCTACAGAAAATTATTTTTTGTGTTTCTTTTTTGTTGAGAGTTGCATACTATAATGTAAGGTAATAATAATGTAAAGGTGATAATCCATCCATTCATCTTCTTTAACTGCTTCATCCTCCACAGAGGGTCGCGGGGGAGCTGGCGCCTATCTCCAGCAGTCAAGGGGTGAGAGGCGGGGGACACCCTGGACAGGTCGCCAGTCCATCACAGGGCCACACAGAGACGAACGAGACAAACAACCAGTCACACACCCACACCTAGGGACAATTGACTAGACCAATCAGCCTGACAGTCATGTTTTTAGTCTGTGGAGTAAAGATGATGTAATGTAATAATAATAATAATAATAATATCAGTTTAGAATAGTTTGAATTGAGTTGTTTTCCATGTTAAATTCAGTGCATCCTTTAAAAAGATAAAGGCTAAAATCAGCTCCAGCAATTGGTTGATTTAACAGATCAAATGTTTACTTTTTAATTTTTTATTTAACTGCAGGCTGGATGTTAAATCTATGGAGTAAAACAAGTCATTTCCAGTTCTAACGTTTGATATCTGCTCCTGAATGAGGTGAAGACCCAGGGCAGAGGTGGAGGCCCCTCTGCCTCCTGTTCAGGAGTTTTCCTGTCTCCTCTCAGTGTGCTGCTCAGAATGGAGGAAGCCTTCAATCCAGTCAGCTGGTTCCGGATGATCTGATGAATTATCATTCTGTAACAGGACTAATAGTTTTGATGAATCTAATCTGATGACATTGACTGTAACCAGAGTGGAGCTGCTGCTGTCAACTGGAGCTTCCAATCAACTGAATGGATTCAGTCAAATAACAGAAGATCTGTCATAAAAGACATCTAGTGGTTTAGGAAACTGTCTGTAGACAACAGCAGACTGTACTCAGTGAAATAGTCAAACCTCATTGATGGTGGCCGAAAAAAAAATCAGTGACAAGATGTGACTCTGTAGCGGAACACGACCCAGACCCCCCCAGAGGTAACAAGGTCACCAGAGCCCTGGTGGTCCGGCCGGCACCCAGCGGGATCCGTTACGCAATAATCTGGTTCCGTTTCACTGCCCGTTAGTGAGGCTGGAATAATCCCTGACAGTGGCATGCGCGCGCGCACACACACACGCGCGCGCACACACACTTCAACAGCTGATCCGACACAGTGGAGAGACGCGGTCAACAGTCAGGTGATGACCACCGGACGGAAACTTTCCCGAACCCGACACCGACTGACAGAACTTACTTTTCCTGCGTGACGTTCTCCTTGATGGCCCCCAGCGTGGCCAGGGTCCCCTGCTGGAGTCTGCAGGTGGCCAGGTGCCGCTGGTGCTGGTCCTTCAGGAAGGCGTTCTCCGTGCACAGATCCGTCACCTGGAGCTCCAGCTCCTCGATCCGGACCCGCTGCGTCTCCAGGAGACCCTGCTGGGTCTCGATGATCTTATTTAGCTCCTGTAGGTACTCCGCCGCCCTGCTGGGGTTCTCCACCGGGTTCTCCATCTCGTAGAATCCCCGCTGTCCGTCCATGAAGGTGGTCTCCACAGAACCTCTCCAGACGCGCACGCTCACAAGCAGGGAGACTGAGCGCGGTCCGATCCGCTGGTCCCGCTCCGCTCCGACATGACGGCTGTGCTGCGTGGCTGGAGGTGATGATCCGGTGCTGTCCGCACAGCTCCTCCAAACCGAGCAGAACCGAACCGAGCCGAGCCGAGCCCAGCCTCCAAACCCCCGCTCAGCTCCGCTCCGCGCACGTGAGAGCCGTTAACCCCTTCAGGGCTGACGGATTAGCGCTACGTTCAGCTGCCTCACTCACAGTAGACAGAACACACACACACGCACACGCACACGCACACACAGCGTGGAGGACGTGCATCCACTCCACAGGTAGGTGAAGTTTCTACCAGACAAATCCCAGGTGTTCTCTGTGTGAACTGATGATGAACCTGGAGGTTCCTCCTGTGAACAGCTCCATATCAGGAAGACGTGACTAGATTCACTCTGATGGTTTAACGGACTCCATGGATACAGCAGGTCGCTCCAGGGGTGCCCTTAGGATCTAGATATTTGGGGGCTCAGCCCAGGCTAGAGACCCCTCAGGGTTCCAGTGTTAGATGTTCTCATCAGAATTCATTCAGGTGAATTTAAAGCTTCATTTTAAAACACACACAAAATAAAAAGTATATGGTCCATTTTAAATTTTGTGGCTACTAAAATCTATATCACTTAAATTACTGTAATAATAGGCATATGGTTAGAGACATGAAAATAAGTCAAGTGTTTAAGAACCAGCTTCTCCATGAATTTAGCTAAGCACATGGAGATGGGTCATAGGATCAAAGTTAGCCACTTCCAATCCGGAGGGCAGATGGAGAGCTGTAGAGACAGGTTATGTATGTATGTAATGTGCTTAGGTTAGATATGTGTCATATTCTGCCCCCTTGTGTCCAGTTCGTGCCTGTGTTCCTCTTCCTGTGTCCTGCACTAATCCCCTCCAGGTGTGTCTCGTCTCCTTGATTAGCTCCCTCTCTATATTTGCTGTTTAGTTCAGTCACTTCCTGTCGATTCCTTGTGTTGTAACCCCAGCCTCATGTGTCTTCTGAGTCAATAAAGCTGTTTTATGTTTAACCTCACCTGTTCCTGCCTGCATCCTCCTGTGTTTGGGTCCTGCACTACCCCCGTCCATGACAGAAGGAACCGACCACCATGGACCCAGCGGAGGACTTCATCCAGGAGGTAAATCGAGCAGCTGCAGCCCCTGGACCCTCCTGTGCCGCTGCAGCCCCTGGACCATCCTGTGCCGCTGCAGCCCCTGGACCCTCCTGTGCCGCTGCAGCCCCTGGACCATCCTGTGCCGCTGCAGCCCCTGGACCATCCTTTGCCGCTGCAGCCCCTGGACCATCCTGTGCCGCTGCAGCCCCTGGACCCTCCTGTGCCGCTGCAGCCCCTGGACCCTCCTGTGCCGCTGCAGCTCCTGGACCATCCTGTGCCGCTGCAGCCCCTGGACCCTCCTGTGCCGCTGCAGCCCCTGGACCATCCTGTACCGCTGCAGCCCCTGGACCCTCCTGTGCTGCTGCAGCCCCTGGACCATCCTGTGCCACTGCAGCATCTGAAACCTCCTGTGCTGCTGCAGACTCAGGCCTTCATCTCTGGAGCCAATCTCCGTGGGGGTCCAAGCGGACCCTACATACCCGGTTCCTGTGTTGATCTTCGTGGTGGTCCAAGAGGATGCTCCACACCTGGTTCTGGTGCCAATCTCCGTGGTGGTCAAAGAGGACGCTCCACACCCGGTTCTGGTGCCGTTCTTATGGAGGTCCAAGTGGATGCTCCAGAGTCCCCAAGTCCTGTTCCAGAGTCCCCGAGTTCTGCACCAAGGTGCCCCCTCTTGGCATCTGGGAACTGCCTTTGAGGAGGGGGTACTGTCATTCTGCCCCCTTGTGTCCAGTTCGTGCCTGTGTTCCTCTTCCTGTGTCCTGCACTAATCCCCTCCAGGTGTGTCTTGTCTCCTTGACTAGCTCCCTGTCTATGTATATATATATTTTTTTATTTGTTTATTAACAATCCCCAAAGTCAGAACACAGATCAATGGAGTGGCATCTTTTCAGTATCATGGCCCCCGTCTGTGGAATGGTCTGCCAGGGCACCTGAGGGCTGCGGAGAGTGTTGATGTTTTTAAGAGCAGGCTCAAAACCCGTCGTTTTAGTCTCACCTCCTGACCTGGTTCTTCTATGCACCGTGCAGGGTCCAGTGTTATTTAGTCACTTTTACTATGTTGGTATCTTAAAGTGTGTGTGTGTGTGGGGTGTACTGTTTTCATTGTTTATGGAATTAGTTTTATTTTTACTTTAACTCTGTATAGCACTTTGAGCTGCCAATAGCATGAAGAGTGCTTTATAAACAACTTGATTGATTGATTTGCTGTTTAGTTCAGTCACTCCCTGTCGGTTCCTTGTATTGTATCCCCAGGCTTTCGGGAAGGGCGAGGGGAGGAGGATACATGTGAATAGAGGATTTTCAGGGGGAAATCCACGGCGCGAGTCTTCAGTTAGAGCTTTTTATTATCGGCCCATTTTATCTGTGAATTTTTAATTATCAGAAATATCTGTATGATGTCATAATTGTCCATTATCAGCCGATAATTATCTGTAACCAATATTATCGTGCATCCCTAGTCACAAGCAGTGATGGGCAGTAATGCGTTAGAAGTAACGTGTGTAATCTATAGTATTAGCTAGCGAGCCGTCCAGTCATCGTGTAGACGGCCTGTTTTTTAAAATGACGACCTAAATCTCAAGGGACGGCTAGTTTTGTGTTCTATCTAATCGTGAATTTTCATTTTGTGTCAGTTAAATAATATTCGAATATCGCCAAAACTTGTCAGCAAAAAGACATACTACCAGATCAGATTAGATTTTTTTTTCTCCTTCTGCTCTGTGGTACGGTCGCATTTTCCCGCTGCTCCCTCTCTGTGTTCCCTGCTGCTTTGTGGTGTGAAATTTGGAGCATTTTCCTCATCCCATTTTGGATTATTCAACATTTTATTACCATGGAATTGATCAGCTGGACTCTGAATTATAATAATGATAAAGTTTTTTCCACTTTTCGTACGGTGAAGGGGGCACCGAGCTGTTCTGGAAAACTTCCAGCGGGATATATTATGAAATCCTGGTGGAAGATAATGTGTCTCCCTCTTCTTTCCGTCGAAGACATTGAAGATGATGTCTACATGATTCAGATTATGTTCACCAGGTTTCTACTGATTGGAGCTTGTGGATCCCTGGGGGACCGCAAACCTTTAGCGAAGATGAGTTCTGTTGGGAAACTACCCGCTCTCACTGAGTGTGTCGGGCTGGGGGACTCAGACTCTTGGCGCTGCAGTATCTAATCGTAAGATTGTGGATCTTAGCGGACTTGTGCGCAATTTGGAAATCAGCTTGGAGAGAAGATCTGGCTCGAAAGGATGTCCATAATTTGGCTGAATTGGATGTATGGAGCCAGCTGCAGGACTCTATAAGAGAGAAAATGGTTCTCTGTCTGAAGCCAAAACAAATCCAATAATCTTATCTTTTGGACTCCCTGCCAACCTTTAAGTTGGGACTGGGACTTTCCACTGACTATCAGTCAGATGCAGCATAGAAAAAATACCGACACAGAGCATCAAGCATGCAGTAGATATGGAAGTAACTTGGGGGGTCCAGGGGGGACATGTCCCCTGCATTTTTTTGTCAGTTTTGAGCCCTGTAGTTTTTACTGTCTAAAACAATGTTCCACCTTATTAAATAGATACTGGCTGTTGTTTTTAGGTGTAGGATTAATATCATGGCTCTGTTTAAACAGTTCAGACCCTGTTCTCCACCTTCAGCCCCCCACCCCTGTACTCAAGGCAGTTATGGGTGGGAATAGTTTGCACAATTCTCAGAAGAACAAATCAGATAATTTTTTTCAATAAACACTCCAATTGAAACCTAAAATTTTATAGTTTGCAACATCTTTCTCAGAGGATGAACTATCTAATGTACAGTGGTCAAAAAGAAAATAACAATAAAGGAAAGACTTGACTTGCGTAACTAAATTAGAGATGTAGCTTAGCTTTATGCTCAGGCTAATACTCCAGTCCAGAGTTTACAATGACTGAGGAGAGCAACATTTGACTTTTCTCAGTGCATGTAGTAGAACATCAACTGAAAACAAGAGTTTTTATTATAACCCCAGTGTTCATGAAAACTTTTGAGCCACAACTGCCAGTTTGGCAGGCGTGGGAGCGTCTCAGGCAGGACATTTTTGACTCAGGTAGGACAATGTCCTCATGTGCTACAGATCTGTATCTTTTTAATAGTGGGTATTAAAGTGACCTGATTCATTTAGCGCCTTCCCACCACCAATCAAGGCAGCCCAAAGCACTGAACACAGTCAAATACAGACAGTAAATATAATAATAAAACAGAACAATAGGCAGAGTATAACAATATCTTCAATGATTAGTCTAAAACTCAATTAAAAGAACTGTCAGCAGTTTAAAAGACACTAAGAATGTAGTTAAAAGACAGGCAACAAGAGGCAATAAACACCAACTCCTATACAACATCAGACCTCCATAATACTGAGTCCGTCTGGATCTAAAAGACCCAGGATGCTGCTGGTCTAGTTTCACTCAGGAATCCTGTTCAGTTTCACTTTTCTGTCAATCAGGATCTGAGTCTGGCATTTTAATGGTTGAGCAGTATTTTATTATGCTGTTAATATTGTTTATGCTCTAAATTACATTACAGTCAGGTAGTTATTTTTATTTTTTATTTAAATGTATTTATTTATTTATATTAACCTGTAACTTTGCTGCTAATGCACCTGAATTTCCCCACTGAGGGACAATAAATGATTCCTATTCTATTCTATTCTATTCTATTCTATTCTATTCCTCTCCTTCATCCCACTGTCCTCTTCAGAGGCTGTAACCATAACAGCAGAATAATCCATGGAGTTCACAGATTATCCTCCTCCTGTCTCACTCCTTCATTCTTAATACTTCTTTCTCTTGTAGTTTGGTTTCTCATCCTAAAGTAACCAGTTAACAGAGTTACTAGATCATATGGGTTTTGTTCGCGAAAAGAGGCACACGAGCGAGAGGTGCGCGCGCCGTGAACAAGAGAACGACAGAGAGAGAAAAGGAGAGAGAGAGTGAGAGAGAGAGAGAGAGAACTGGAGAAGCAGCACAACGGTCCAAGTGTCCGATGATTTTCAGTTTTATGTCGGACAATTTTAAATTACGTCGGTAATGTCCGACGGGCGTGTTTTCGCAAACACTCTGGCATTATGATCGCTAATCAGCTGAGAGGTATCCAGGCAAAACAGCACATACAATTCTAAATGGACAATGGCAACATCACTATATATTACTATAATAATCAATGACACATTCATATTTCCATTCTCTTCTGAGCAGTAAGTTTTGAGTCTTTAGTAAGAAAAGTGTTTCATAATGAAAGAACTCCAAAGCATAACAACCACGTACGGACCCAGGAACGTCAAGGAGAGTTAGAACCATGATTTTAGTGCTGTCATGCGATTAATAAAATTGTGTGATTAATTCATTATGATCTGTAATTAATTAATCTAATGAATGCACTAATCTGACACCCCTACATGTTTTAGCAATAAAGAAGACGGTGGAAGGTTGGGGCTTGGGTCATTGTTCATACTAGGCTTGTGAGTGAGAAGGAGAGTGGGTAACGCTCACCTGGAGGTGAACAAAAGACCTTACCATTTCTGGAAGAAGAGGAGGACTCGGGGAAGAAGTAAAGTTGGTCCCTGGCAGAGTGGTGGGTGGCTGGTGTAGCAACGGAGGGTGGACAGACAGGGGTTAGGTCTGAGGGGTTTCTGGGAGCTCTGGAGGAGTAGCAGAGTGGAGCGATGAGAACTAGATTCCAGCAAGACGGACTGGAGACGTCAACTTGTAGGAGAAGATCTAGGAATGGAAAGCTGAAGAAAGAGAATAAAGTCAGTGGACAATAAGGAGGCCTGATTACCACACTGAACGTGTGAATCCTCTGGCGTCTGACACAGGAACCAGCTCCTCCATTACCTCCTCCGTCATGGCCCAGAACAAGGGACAGCTGGGAAAACACACCTCCGTCACTCCCTGAGGAAGATGAGGTAAGGAAAGGACAGGACGTAACAAAGTTTATTTCTATAGCTCCTTTGACAGAGAAAAATCACATATTTACAGGGTATCTGCGGGTCCTTAAAAAGCCTTAAAAGGTCGTAAATTAGCTTTTATAAAATTAAGGCCTTAAATATCATTAAAAATGATAAATTATCCTTAAATTCGGTGTCCAAAGGTCTTAAATTTCTATGGCCCCTATGATTTCTGGGTTACGAAGGTCTGAAACTCAGCAACACACCAGACCACAAGGGTCTAGAAGGGTCTAGGTCACTCAAAACAGCTGGTCAGAAACAGTTTTTATCATCTGAGAAATATTTCCAAACTGAGAAAGTTGGTGTCAAAACCTGAACTAGAAATGGTTCTTCATGCTTTGATCTCCTCCCGTCTAGATGACTGTAACACACTTTTCACATGTTTGAACCAAAAAGCCCTTTATGGCCTTCAGCTGGTCCAGAACTCTGCAGCGAGACTCCTCACTGGAGCAAACAGAAAAGATCACATCACTCCTATTCTGAGGTCTTTGCACTGGTTACCTGTTAAATGTAGAGTTCATTTTAAAATCCTGACTAACTTTCAGGGCCCTACATGGTCAAGCTCCTCTTTATGTTACTGAACTGATAAAGCTGTACGCTCCAACCCGAGCTCTCAGGTCCACAGACCAGAATCTCCTAACAGTTCCAAGGACCAGATTTAAAAGTCGAGGTGATCGCTCCTTCCAGTCTGTTGCACCTCGACTTTGGAATGACCTTCCTTTAGTTTTACGCTGTATAGACAGTCTGGACTCCTTTAACCCTTTGATGCGCAACATATCCACACCCCTTCTAATGCACAACATGGGTCAAAAATGACCCGCATTAATTTTCCATGTTTTTTCATGCTAGCTGAGGTTTTCTTTGTTCTATCTTTTGAAATCATTTTATTTTTTGATTGAATATTCCATGTACTCTTTAAATGTCTTGTTTTAGATTATCACAGATCATTATTTCCATTTTTCCTTTCATAATTTATGAACAAAAATAGTTTTTATTTTGCTACATCAAATTTACACACATTCACACAGTCATCCAAGTGTGGTTTAAAATTAAATTACTTAATACTAAACAATAATTTGTTTTAAGTAAATGTTTTAGCAGTGAGTGGGGCCAAATATTTATGTATTTAATACTTGCAACATGTTTATTTTCATTTTGTCACAACGCTATAAGAGCATTGCTATTGAGCTGAGCTGTATCAGTATTTTAACAACCGTAAACTGGTGGAATGTGACTCAAGAACATAAATTGCCACCACAATTTTTACATGTCTCACAAATTATAAATGCTTCTATGTGGTCTGTTAGTCACAGAGCCCTGGTTCTCTTGTCGTCAAACCGTATGACACAGCGAATATCTTAAAATCTCTTCAGCCCCATGGTGGTCTTGTAAATTTGGTTTTGCAGAGGATTCACAAAAAGCTCTCACAAGGCCACATCCCAGCTCTCCTCCCCCTGCAATCAGGGTCCAACCAATAAAGGCCATCAATTCTTTTTTTTAAATCAATGTTTCTCCACTCTTTCCCTTTTGTTGTGGCTGTTCTTTACCCTTCTAAGTTGATGCATTTTAGAACCTCCTCATTGATGTTGTTGCTTATGAACATATCCCAGGCATCTTTTGATAAAACAGCTGTTGATCCAGGGGTATAGGGCCTGGGCTGCTTCTGAGAATGTTGTGGCTGCGTGTTCTGCCATGAAGGGGGGATTCTCATCCCAGTACCGTCCTTTTTTACTCATACTGGACTGTTTCCTCTTCAGAAGATTCATCAAATGAGTCTTCTGATTCTTGAGAGGACTTTCCTTCATGCAGGTACGCTGGATTTCCAGACAGCCCCCAACTCCAGCTTGATCCTGTGTCAATTATTCTGGGTCATCATCATCAGAAAGGTCAGACTCTGAATCTGTAAAAATGGCCTCCTCGTCTTCATCTGGCTCTGGTTGCAGCAGTTCTGCAACCTCATCTGCAGTAAATCTGTGAACAGCCGTACGCTGGATAAAGAAGATCCAAAGCACAATATTTTCAAATGCACATCAATAGCTAACTAGCTAATACTCATTTTTTTTCATTATTCTAACAAATAAGGTACTCACTCTCAAAGTAAGCTAAACCTAATCAAATATTATGTACCGTTCACAATTTTCATCAAATATGTTTTGGGGTAATGTTAGAACGATTGAAAAACAATACATACATGTATTGAGAAAGAGAGGGATGAGATCTGTGCTGAGCTGTGAACAGTCTTTTCTTTTACCTCCAAATGCTAAAACTAGGAGATGCATGTGGGTCGTGTGTAAAGTAGGGAAGAAATACAAAAGCTGTGCTTATTCATATCATAAGCAAGGAAAAATGAAAATGATTATTTGTTCTAAACAAAAGCAAGATTTTTGTCACATAGTTGGAAGAGTAACTGATAAAATTTATTAATTTCAAAGATATATCATAGAAACACGGACCTATATAAGAAATAACATAGAAAATGGATATGGGTCATTTTGGACCCATGTTGTGCATTAGAGGGGTACTGATACAAAAACGTGTTTTGTTCAAAAAAGAAAGAAAGGATAAATAAAATAATCATGTATTACAGTAAAAAACAAGTTAATAGAGGAATACCTTGACTACTAAGTAATGAGAATAATTTATTGCAAAGATATCAACAATAAAAACTCAGCCGGGTCACTTTTGACCCATGTTATGCATCAAAGGGTTAAACAGCAGCTGAAGACCCAATTATTCAAAACTGCTTTTAAATAACTCTTTTATGTTCTCTTGTTGTTGTTTAATGATTTTGATTTGTAATGATATTTTGTTTGTTTAATTGATTTTATTTGTTTTATCATGTTTGATTCTGTTTTCTGTGAAGCACTTTGTGATTTTCTCTGTGAAAGGTGCTATATAAATAAACTTTACTTACTTAAAGCCGCATTCTGGAGGATTTCATCAGGAGAGCAGTTTTTGAATCTAGCGTCCAAAGGCTCCTCCTCAAAACATCACGACACGCGTGTGCGTGCGTGCGTGCGTGCACGCGGCGCATATACTTCGGACATGAACTGTACAGCTCAATGTGTAGGGTTTAATCACTCACAGTTCACAATCTTATTCCAACAATACTACGAGGGTCTGATGAGCCCTCTCTGTCCCTGCTGCTTCTGATATTAGCTCTGTTAGCAGAGAGCTGCTGCTGGACTCTGAAGCTGAACTTGACTCGGCCCTGGATGAACTTTCTGACCAAAATAATCCTGTCAAGCCTTGCCATTCTGTGAGGTGAAAGGTTTAAAAATTCAAATAAATCCGTCTTTAGCTGGAGAATGGGTAGGTTTTTAGTAGTAATGAGCCGTGAGTCCTCAGTGAACGGCTGAGACGGCAGAGAAACACACGGAGCGTCCTGTACGACAGCGCCCCCTACTGGTACAGGTTTGGTCGATGCGCGTGCATGTTGAGAGAATGCAGACATTTGAATTTCATTGGCTGAAAAATGTCGGCGGCAAGAAATAATGCAAAGGGGTCTCTAGGAGGAAGGAGGGTCTTCATCAGAATGACAGATGTTGTGGAACTCAACCCATAGATCATAGTTTAGACCTGAAATATCATTTAAAACATTTAGAAAACTTTGATACAGAGAAAAATAATCCAGAGAGCCGCTTTAAGGCTGTTTTATCTCATTATTTCAGAAAAAAAGAGCTTTTTAAAATTATTTTTAGGTAAATGCAATACACTTACGTAAGATATAATGCAGATCAATCTTTATCTTGTTGTTTTTTTTTTTTTGCACTTTCAGTTCCAATAAAGGTTTAGTCAGAACTATTTGTAAGGTGGTCACATCCCCTTTTCCATTCCGTGAATGTAAGGTCTTAAATTTGGTCAAATCGGCCTTAAAGCAGGTCTTAAAAAGTCATAAATTTGGCTTCCTTGAACCTGCAGATACCCTGTATTTAAAACATGATTAAAAGACAAAAAAATTAAAAGAATTAAAATATCATTAAAAGACTATTAAGAAAATCAAGATCATAAAGACAACTGAAAAAATAGTTTACTCCTCTGAGGTTCTAAGAAACTTCCACATGGATCTTGTTTCGTGGGCTCTGAGCACGATTGACTCAATCTTCTCCACCATGAAAACGAAGCGAGGAACTCCAGCGTGTCCTGCCAGAACGCACGCTGCCGGGTATATTTTGAACCCATGGAAGAAATGGGACATCGTGTGCCTTGCGTTGCTCTCTGTGGAGGATGCGGAGGATCTGTACATTTTTGGATTTATAATGGTCGGTTAGTTGCTGATTAGATGTGGCAACTATGTCGGCCATCGCACTCAAATGAAGAAATTAGAGGAGATGGAGGGAGCAATCGGAAAACTTTCTGGCCTCCTGGAAAATCAAGCTCGAATCATGAACTCGATCACTCCTGGGCTGAATGAACTGGCTCGAGGTCAAGTCTCGGGTGCTGAACTCATTAAAGCGGCAATCTGGAGCATTTTTCTCTGTATCAAAGTTTTCTAAATGTTTTAAATGATATTTCAGGTCTAAACTATGATCTATGGGTTGAGTTCCACAACATCTGTCATTCTGATGAAGACCCTCCTTCCTCCTAGAGACCCCTTTCCATTATTTCTTGCCGCCGACATTTTTTAGCCAATGAAATTCAAATGTCTGCATTCTCTCAACATGCACGCGCATCGACCAAACCTGTACCAGTAGGGGGCGCTGTCGTACAGGACGCTCCGTGTGTTTCTCTGTTTGCGTCTCAGCCTCACGACTCATTTCTACTAAAAACCTACCCATTCTCCAGCTAAAGATGGATTTATTTTTATTTTTAAACCTTTCACCTCACAGAATGGCAAGGCTTGACAGGGTTACGCGTTTATTTTGGTCAGAAAGTTCATTCAGGGCCGAGTCAAGTTCAGCTTCAGTCCAGCAGCAGCTCTCTGCTAACAGAGCTAATATCAGAAGCAGCAGGGACAGAGAGGGCTCATCAGACCCTCGTAGTGTTGTTGGAATAAGATTGTAAACTTTGAGTGATTAAACCCTACACATTGAGCTGTACAGTTCATGCCCGCAACGTATATGCGCCGTGTGCACGAGTGCACACGCGACCGGACGCGCGTGTCGAGATGTTTTGAGGAGGAGCCTTTGGTCGTTAGATTCAAAAACTGCTCTCTTGATGAAATCCTCCAGATTGCTGCTTTAAGTCACTGTGGAGCGAATGGTTCGGGTTTAAGGTCATTCAGAGCCATGATTCGGGACTTTGGAATAATTGGAGCCTGCGACTGTAAGGCGGTGAACAAAGAAGAATTGCTGCCTGAAGACATAACCAAATCTACAATCAAGATGACCTCAGCCTTCTACTGGAGGCCAGATGATAGCAGTCCGTTTTTCTCTTCCTCTCTCTTATCCTCTGTTATATAATTTCACACTGTTTACACATTTCATCTGCAAGGAAAGCGCCATCTAGTGGCAGCCTGGGTTCACTGCAACCAAATCAAATTCTCGAATTATGAGACGTCATTGTTCTGGTGAATAAAAGCTATTTAGATTCTGATTCCAAGGTCTTCCCTGACAGTGAATACGACCCGATGGGCCTGTATCCAGGAGGGAGCCTGGAGCAGCCATTAGCCACCAAACTCAACCCAGTCAATTTCCTGCATTATGTCTGCTTAGATGCTGCAAAGGCGTTTGATTGTGTGAAGTGGAAGGTTTTCTCTTCAACCATGAAAAAGCTCATTTGTGAACCAGATTTTATTTAATTGGATAAAACGACTGATTTCCCTACTGCTTCAATTCTGACTAACAACCAACAATCACAGCCCTTCGACCTGAACAGAGGATGTCTTTAAGGGTTCCCTATACACCCATTGTCTTTGATTTGGGTATAAAGCCACTGACTCACAGCCACAAGAATGTCTTCAGGATCTGGATGGCATGTCCTGAGGGAGTAGTTCCCCAAACAAAGAGAAAGCAGAGAGAAACAAGAAAAAAGTTCATTTTATTTGCAGGAAATATACAAGAACAGGCTTCAGGTTTCCAGGAGGAGATTGTGCCTGGAAGAAGGGAACAACATTAGTATGCTCAGGTGTGGCTTGAGGATGGTCCAGGTAAAGCCTTACTCACTTTCCACAGGTAAACAGCATGGAGGGAAGTATTGAAAGCTTGATCCTGTTGATGGCAGGGGGCAAACAGACAAGTGTGGAAGTAATCTTTGAGCTGGTTTCACCCTCCACAGGGCGATTGTTGGGTTCTGTTTGTGGGTAGATCCAGCTGCTCCTTCTGATGATTTATGAGTCGTTCCTGATTGGCATGTAGTGGATTACCGGAGTTGGTTTTGAATGTTGGACGAATATAAACAGAAATATGATGAAAAAACACAGGATTACAAGAAGTAATCACATGCAGAGAAAAACACAAAAGGGCTTAACAACAATCAGAAGAGACCTGGAGAAGAAGGACCAGGGCTTAAATGTGTGCTTGTAGCCACGCCCATCATCATTCCTGCAGCTGAAGAGGAGAAAATTCAACATGACAAAACCTCTTGACATTGAAGTAATGAAGTTACACATAAAGTGTCTCTGTGCTACTAAAGTCACACCCATAACCTTTGTGCCTGCCACGTTATCACACCTTGCTCTGGTTCGGTCAGGCCTCAGGCTGTAAATGAAACCTTCATAAATATGAGCTTTTTCCTGTGAATGGAGAGGCATAAAGGTTCCCCTTTAAAATAACAGGAACACATTTTACACACTATGGTGACTTATGGCTTGTTTCCATTGCAGGGTCCGGGACAGGATGGGGCAGGTCTTTGTTGGCCAGTAGGGATCGGTGTGGGTCCGCGATTTCAGGAAAGCATTTCAATCATCAGCTACTCTCACTTGGCAGTCAGGGTTAAATAAAAATGCGGACCA
Organism: Callopanchax toddi; assembly: GCA_006937965.1. Lineage (NCBI taxonomy): Eukaryota > Metazoa > Chordata > Actinopteri > Cyprinodontiformes > Nothobranchiidae > Callopanchax > Callopanchax toddi. The sequence continues at coordinate 927,608 of SSNR01000136.1, forward strand.
CCGTGTCATACCTCCATGCAGGGGCGGACTGAGCATCTGTGTGATCTGGAGAATCACAGAATGGCCGGTACTCCAGGACGGCCAGCGGGCCGGCAAGCCGGCCCACCACTCGCCACGCACGCAGTCATTATCAGTTTTTTCCCCCGATTAATCTGTTTCACACTCAGTACTGTAGGTGGCAGCAATGCACCCTTAAGTTTGATGCCAGCTACACTGGCCGTGGCTGCGAAGTAAGGAGAAGAAGAAATGTAAGAGGAAGCTAAGCCTTTAGTATTCATGGTGCAGATAGTGTAATGGTTAAGACTCTAGGCATTTAACCAGAGGGTAGTAGGTTTAAACCCATCTCTGGTTGTGTTTTTTACTTTTTTCATTTGTTGATTTTTGAAAGGTTATCTATGTATATGTATAAAGTATGGAACATGAGAGGAGAAAGCGAGTTACTTGCTAAGGATGATGTAAGGAAGTGATATTCAGGTTGCTACATTTTTTAATGATTACAGTCGTTAAAACAGCTAAACCTCAACATTTTAGCTGTAAAATGCCACATGCAGTTACAAACCTTAAAGAGTTTGAATTCAGAAGTTACATTTGTAATTTAGATGTGGTATTATTATTTGTGCAGTAAAATTAATTACTGCATCAATTATTAGGCTTATTAAGTAATAAATTCATGTTAAGACAGCATGGAATTAATTGTTTAATATGCTGTTATAACACCATATTATACAATCTATACATAAGTAAAGTCTTGTGACACTCATGCCAGGCGTTATTGTTGTTGTTGTCGTCTGGTTTTTGAGCAATCCTCAACTGCTATTTCTTCCATTTCCAGTCTGGCTGTTGCTGTTCTTAACTTCTCTTTAATGGGCTTTTAAGTTCTTCAGCTTGGCCCGACACTGTTCCGACGTCCTCGTTCCGTTGTCTGTTCGAATCCTTTGGTTGCCATCCACTGGGAAACTTCTTTATCGACTTTCATTTCCTACTGATCATTCAATGTGTGCATCAGTGGGTGAATAAATGTAATGTGTTGCACTAAATCCATGACTTAGAAGAGTGTTCTATAAATGCAGACCATTTACCATTTACTAAACGGGCCTTAATAATGAAAGGGTCATTGTTCTACAGTGAACATGTCATGGAGAGATGTTGGTTTTAAGGGAGAAGGGTCAAATTAAATCATCTGCTTCAGCATGAAGGAATTTATATTAGCTGGAATAACGAACTGATTGGTTTTTATTTTCATGCAGTTTGTGTTTTATGTTGTTTATATGTGAACATTTATGAAAAAAATGAAAACCTTTTTTAATTAAAAAAATATATAATTTGGGAACAGAAGTGAGGAAAGTAACAGAAATAAGATGCAAACCATGTTGATGCTGTGACTGAGGTTGCTCTAAAAGCCCATCTCTGTTCCACATCAAGCCCTCGATCCTCCCTGAGCCTCCACACATGCAGCAGCTGTCCCCGCATTTTCCCCAAACGTCTCTTGGTGCAAACACACCTGACATCCTGACATTTGGTTGGTAATTGCTATTCTAGATGCTGTTGCATACCCTGCATCACTGAGTAAGCCAAGCAGCAGCTTTTAGTGACATCGGGCCCCATTTTCATGGAGCAGCTGCTGCTCACCATCAGAGGAAAAACACCCGCACAATAACCTCAAAATATTCTGGTGTTCTACACACTAAAAAATAAAACAAAGATGAAGCCATGCACATAAAGTTAAGCTCATTTTGACTGTTTTCAATGAGAGGTCATCCATAAAACCACTGACAGATGTCACAGGTGGTCAGTGGAGCCAATTTATATATAAAAATGGCTACATGGTGGTGCAGATCTTAGCGCTGTTGCAGCAAGATAGTCACAGTTTTGATTCCCGGCTGTGGCCTTTCTGGATGGAGTCTCTATGTTCTCCCTATGCATGTGTGGGTTTCCTCTGGGTTCTCTGGATCTGAAAATGGCTGCAGCGATGCTTCCCATCCAACTTCATGGAGCTGCAAAGAGGAATGGACCAAACTGTCCAAAGGTAAGTGAGCCAAGCTGGTGACTTCATATTAAAAAAGACTGGAGGCTGTAATGGCTGCTGAAGGTGCATCAACAGAGGACTGAGTAAAGGCTGAAAGGACTGATGGACATGGGATGGATTAGTTCTTTTTTATATATATAAATATGCAAAAATCTCAAACTTTTTTCATGTTGTCATTATGGGATGTTGTGTGAAGAATTTTGAGGGAAAATGAATTTAATACATGCTAGAAAAAAGCTGTAACCATAACATGTGGAAAAAGGGATGCTCTGTTTGCATGAGAGGACGTGTGGATTCTTGTTACTTTAGACAGAAAGGGTCTGTTATTGCAAATGCCTTCAAAATAAATTCATCAAATCAAAGTTTCTGTTCCTTTTCACCACTGATGAGATGTTTTCTAGAAAACAGCCACAAACTACAAGTGAAACATGTTGTCTCTGAGCTCACACTTACTACAGGTTCTTTAACACAATGGTCGCCCTCTAGTGGTGAGCTGAGGACAGAGCACAGGTATGTCACTCTTTTCGTGTGATTGTACTTTTATCCGTTGCACTGTTTGAAATTATTTGTTGTGATCTGATTTTCCTGCTAATTGATTAGGAGTATTTTTCTGAACTCTGGAGAAATCAGCGACAGCTGAGATATACTGTAGTCTTCATCTGTGGAAGTGAGACTGAAGCTGTTGATCCAGTCAGATGATAAACAGTATTTTAGGCTTTAAAAGGTCTTTACAAAGTGAAAATAAAGCAATATGACAGACATGGTTAGATAGGCCCCAGATGGGGATAAGGTGAAACCTGGCCCAGGTCGTGACCTGGAACGCCCAGAAGGGACTTCCTGTTATTTGCCTTCCTCCCAGTTTGCGACTCATTGAGTGATGCTATCATTCTGTGGTTTCAGAAAGGAGGACGGCCTTTTGACAGAATCTCTGGCTCATTTCTTCATTCAGGAGAAGAAAACCCAGCTGCCAGAGACAGGAGGCTTTTCTCTGCTCCAGGTGACCCGAGGAGGGGTGGTTTTTCATTTTCAGACCTAAAATGACCTGTACACATTTAATGTCCAGTATATGTGCACTATAGTAAACTGAAGGTAATTTTTTAATTAAAAGTTCAGGGCAGAAAGTTACCAATGAAGATTTGCAAGAGGAACAATAAGTAATGGAAATTCAAATGGATCCATTTGACATGCTGTGTATAAATGACAGCTGTTTGTTGTTTTGTGTAGGAGGGAGAAAAACAGCTATTCTGATCAAGTATTTATTATTATTATTATTATTATTATTATTATTATTATTACACACCTTACCTGGTCCAGAGGGTCAGTCAGGATTGTTTCATAAGTTTTCCTAGGAGGAAATCTTTTCTCTGAATCTGACTCAGGCCTTACTGATCAGGAGCCTCAATTCTAGAGCTGGTTACACATGGGATGGCGTGTAGATCAGCTGGTAGAGCGGCCGTCTGGCAACCGGAGGGTCTCTGGTTCGATCCCAGCTCTGGCTGGGTTTGTTGTTGTGTCCTTGGGCAAGACACTTCACCCACCATGCCTACTGGTGGAGGTCAGAGGGACCAGGTGGTGTTGGTTCATGGCATCCCTGCCTCTGTCAGTGTGCCCCAGGACAGCTGAGGCTACAATGTAGCTGATCACCACCAGTGTGTGAATGTTGAATGACTGATGTGTTGTACAGCGCTTTGGGGAGTGGAGAACTCTAGAAAGATCTATAGAAATACAGGACATTTACCTTTTACAAACAATACAGGGTCAAAAAGTAAGTCACACATACATGCAAACAAAGACACACACACACACACACACACACACACACAGTGTATCTGAACAGAATGAAATGAGAACCTGAATGAGACCATGTTTAGAGTTCTATCAGTCTGTTCAGATTGTGGAGCAGCTGGTCTTCTTGGCGCATTAATTGTGATCAGATATGAATCAGTTCTTGTGATTAATGAGACACATGAACACTGCAGTGACTCTCTGTGTAATGGATGCTCTGCACTCCTTGAAGATCAGCCAATGGGGAGAGTTTTTAGAGACCACGTAGATTTCCAGGTCCATGATGATGACTGGCTGATCAGCTGATTTAGATTCTCTAGAGCATCCTATGGATCTATTAGCTGAACTGGACCTGGTGTTAGATCGACCGACCCACCAGAACCACCTCTCAGGTTTCTTTAACCTGCTGGTTCAGGTGGGCTGATATTAGTCTGATAGGATGAACAACAGGAATGTTCCCCTTAGATCTGGACTATCTCAGTCCCCACTGAGCTCCATCTCTGTCACACTGACAGCGTTCACCTGCAGACACTCTCTGACACCCGGAGACCTTCAGTGGATTAGTGATGCATCAACATGTGATCGCCTGATAAAAAATTTTTCTGTTCTTCCACCACAACATCCTCCATTCCAGTCTCTGTGAAATGAGGTTTTCTAGACCTCTGTTGTCATGATTTACTGAGAAATACCAGAAATCAGCAGCTTATGTATATCTACTGTGTTGTTTTTGTTAGCAAAGACTATAACAACAATATTTAGTTAACGCACCTTGTTTTCAAGACATTAACAAGACACTGATGAGATAAACGCAACTCTTTGATGACTAAAGTGAGATGAGATGTCTAAGTTTTTGTCTGCGCAACAAGATGAAAATGTTAATGTGTGGAGCTGTGAGACAGTGTTTGGGTCAACTCTTATTAACTCAACCTCCACTAGTGAGCATTCTCAGGGTTGAACTCTTCCATCAGTGGTTCCTGGGTGAGCACTCTGTTTGTCTCTGTGGCAGTGTGCTCTCTAATCAAATGGATCCTTATTCAACGAATCCTTCTTGACAGCTTGAGACAACCCTGCTGACTGATTCCATGATGTGTCCTCATTTAACCAACTCCACTCTGAGTCGTTTGTTTTGTTTGTTTTCTTGTTGTACTAAAAATGTGGCACTATGTACAACCATTCAACCTGCTAATGAGCTAATGCTAAGCTGATGAGCTAATGCTAAGCTAATTAATTTTAATGGTTTTATTCATTAAACAGCAACGTGTCTTTGTTATCATTATGGCCGAATGTTAGAGCCATAGTTTTAGTGTTGAATGAATCTTTGGTTATTGTAGTTTCATACGTTTTGGATGTTTTTCATTACTTTTCTTGTTTAATGCCCAAACGGCCTATGGTACTTTTGAATTGATTGATGTGATTCTAACTTCCAACTTATTGACCTAAATTACTTTGTGAAATACTCATACTTTTTAAACTACAACTGACTAAAACTAGAATAAAGCCTTTTGAGTTTTCGCTGACTAAAACTCAAAACCCAAAGACATGAACCATGACAATAAACAGGCATGAAAACTAAACACAATAAACACAAAACCTGATGAACCTGTTAAATAGAACACGGTATACTAAATGACAGGAGGGGACAGGATGAGCGGTCTGAGCAGGGACTGGGGAGGGATCATGACAGGGACTAAAACTAATCAGCATTTTAGGCCAAAAACACTGAGACTAAAAACCAAAGTGGCTGATAAAAACAACATTGATGCAGAATAGTGGTTGACCAGCATGTCAAAGGGTTTAGGTAGAGGGAGATCAGGGCAGCGTCTGAAGTGATGCTGAACTGGTTTGTTGTGGTGGAGAAGGAGCTGAGCCACAAAGCAGGGCTCTCAATTAACAGCCAATTTAAGCTCCAGTCCTCACCTATGGTCATGAGCTTTGGGTCATGACCCAATGAATGAGATTGCAAATACAAGAACCACTGCTTCTCCAAGTTTAGAGGAACCATGTGGTGGTTCGGGCAATCTGTCGGGATGCCTCCTGACGCCTCCCTGGGGAGGTTTTATGGGCATGTCCCACCAGCAGCAGGCCTCCAGGATAGCTGGAGGTTGGGATAGGATGGTCTGGAACCCCCTACTTGGGATGTTGCCCCCTGTGACCTGGATCTGGAGAAGTGAAAGAAAACAAGATGAGGCGAGGTCAAAGACTTTAGATGATTTCATAAAGTGAATCATGTTGGACATGACTTCTCTCTTTTTTAGTTTTTAATCAAGCCAAGAACATACAATAATGCCATAGACCAGGACAAAGAATCCAGTCATGGTCTCAGTGAGGTTTGTGGATACAGGAAGGTGATGGAGCTACCAGGTGGAATGTTAATGAGAGGACAGAAGCTGGAGCCTAATTAGTTTGCTCTGCTCTCCATTCAGGGAGAATATTGAGCATTTTTCTTTCTTCTCTGAATTTAATTGCTGCAGAAAACACAAAAGGCTGCAGTTATTATTCATGGCAGATTTTCTGTGTATGGTCAGTCTCCTCAGAGAGGCTCAGAGAATCGGGACAGGTCTCCTCCTGTTGACATTATTGTTCTTCACTCAGACAATAATTGAATTTTTTCACAATAAAATTTATTACACTTTTCTCCTTTACAGTGTTGTTTTTGTTGATGAGACAATAATGAAATAAAAGGGTTAACATACTTTTTTCAAGACGCAATGAGACCCAGACGAGTTGAATACGGCTCTTTGATGAGGTAAATGAGTCTGTTGGTATTTGTCTGCGTGATAAGACAAGATGACAACATTAAAGTGATAATATGCAACTTTTTCATTATTTTAAATCTTTTTCTTGAGCCAGTATGTGCTAATATGACCCTTTACAGAGTTAATGAAAAGTCACTTAGCCCCATCTGGCGATTAGATCCGGAATACCACGATTGCAAGATCTCCATCGCCGTCACGTTACCCAGGAAGTCACGTGTTTTTTTGTTGTTTTTTTTACCTTTATTTAACCAGGCAAAACAGATTAAGAACAAATTTCTTATTTACAACTGTGGCCTGGCAAAAGACAATGTCTTTTGAGGGTGAAAGGAAAAGGGCTACAATATAAAAACAATTTAAAATAACATGAATTAGAAACATTTTAAAAATAGTTAAAAGTTACATTTACAAAAATCATGAACACACACACACACACACACACACACACACACACACACACACACACACACACACACACACACACACACACCCACACTCCACTCTGTCCATCAGATAGTTTGAAAACCAAGATAAAGATGAATCAGAAACACCAATCAGAAGAGCAGCCATAAAAAATGAGGTGTCAGTCTAAGTGACAGCAGCAGGTTTCTTTAAAATGATCCCAGCTTGAAAAGCTGCCTTTGAGATCAACGTGTCCAGTTTTGGGTTTTCTGCAGGTCATTCCAGTCTCTGGCAGCAGCAGACTGAAAGGACAACAATCCTGATGCAGAAGCAGTTTTAGGAACTGTTAACAAAATCAGGTTTGCAGATCGAGTGTTGTATGCAGGGGGTGGAAAATGCAACAGCTGTTGCAAGTAGGGAGGAGACAAACCGAGGAGAGTTTTGTAAATCAGGATAAACCAATGGATTTTACGACGGGTGAACAATGATGGGCAGTTAAGAGAAGAACACAGAGAACAGTGGTGAGTTTTAAAAGGAGCATTTGTAACAAACCGGATGGCAGAGTGGTAAAGAACATCGAGCTTATGAAGCAAACTTCTGGATGCTGATCTGTAAATGACATCACCGTAATCAAACATTGGGAGAATGGTCATTTGCACCAATGTTTTCCTTGCAGATGAAATGAAAGAGGGACGCATTCTGTAGAGGAAGCTGATTTTAGATTTAATCTTAGTTTGAAAATTGTTGTTGTGCTTTGAAAAAGACAGAGTATTGTCTAGCCAGATTCCCAGGTATTTATACTCAGTGACCTTCTCTAGAGATGTTCCATCCAGGGTGCAGATACTTGGTGAATTAGATGGTGCATGACCTTTTTTACCAAACCACATGACTTTAGTTTTAGATTTGTTTAACTGAAGATGCAAACTGGAAAGGGCCTTTTGTATCCTGTTGAAACTAAGCTGAAGTTGTTGAGAAACGATAGCAGGAGAGGGGCCAACAGAATAGAGGATGGTGTCATCTGCATAGAGGTGAATGAATGAATCTACAACAGCATTTGCTATATTATTAATGTAAATGGAGAAGAGGGTTGGGCCAAGTACTGACCCCTGTGGAACACCGTTGGTAACTGGGAGTGGATAAGAACGGAGTTGTTCTGACTTTACACACTGCACTCTGTCCATCAGATAGTTTGAAAACCAAGATAAAGATGAATCAGAAACACCAACATTACCAAGCCGGTCAATAAGACATTTGCGATTGACTGTGTCAAAGGCCTTGGCCAAATCAATAAAAATAGCAGCACAATGCAACTTTGAGTCCAAAGAAGAAATGATATCATTTAGGACTTTGAGGGTTGCGGTTGTGCAACCATAACCAGGTCTAAAACCTGACTGAACAGTAGATAAAATGTTATGGGTTTCCAAATAATCAGTGAGTTGACCATTTACAAGTTTTTCCAGGACCTTAAAAAGACATGGCAGAACAGAAATAGGCCTATAACAGTTGGGATCAGACCGCTCACCACCCTTAAAGAGAGGATGCACTAAGGCTGACTTCCAGGCAGGAGGGATTTGGGCTGTGTGGAGGGATAAGTTAAAAATGTCTGTAATGGGAGCAGCAATGATGGTGGCTGCAGTTTTAAAAAATGAGGGTCTCACGAGGGTTAGGCTAACCCAATGTGGCTAGCTGTTATACTAGTGCTGGAGTGTTTTTAGCTCATGATTCCTGATTTTTTTCAATCTCTCCCTGCTTGAACACAGCTGATTTCTTTGAAGGAGAAAATAACCGCTCATGTAGAAAGCTATGAAGGCTGAGGAGACATTTCAACAGTTAGATTAGGCATTTAGAAGCTGAAACAATATGCTAACTTGTATAATGCAGTGATTTAAAATGGACACCAGAGGGAGCCCAAAACAAGCAAAACTGCATATTATCACTTTAATGTGTGAAGTTGTGAGACAGTATTTAGGTGAACTAATTTTACTGTCGATCATATGAACTTTTATTGTGAAGTGGTTGACCCTTTGATTAGTTCAGGGGGGATCAGTCTATCGTCGGTGTGCTCATCAAATAGATATTTATTCAAAGAATCCTTCTTGACAGCTTGTGACAACCCTGCTGACTGATTCCATATTACATCCTGATTTAATCAACTCCACAGTTAGTCGTTTGTTTCATTTTACTAAAAATGTGGTGCTACGTTCAACCATTAAAACAACTGATGAGCTGATGCTAAGCTAATGATTTTATTCATTAAACAGCATTGTGTCCTTGTTATTATTATGGCCAAATGTCAGAGCTACACTTACAGTGTTGGTTGAATACTTTGGTTATTGTAGTTTTGTTCGTTTTGAATGTTTTTGTTACTTTTCCTGTTTAATGCCAAAACTAATACACGGATAGATTGACGTGAGTGACTCTGATGTCCAATGTATTGACCTAAATTACTTTGTTAAAGGATTCATACTTTTTAAACTATAACTGACTAAAACTAGAATAAAACCTTTTTGAGTTTCCATCGACTGAAACTATCTCATATAGACATGACTAAAAAGGGACTAAAACTAATCAGCATTTTAGTCCATATGACTAAAACTAAAACCAAAGTGTCTGTTAAAAACAGCACTGATCCTTTATTGATTCTTCAAGGAAAGACCTAACATTTTAAAAGAAATATAAATGAATAAACAAATAAATCACATTTTCTGTTAGAGGCACTGATTGGCAGGGAACAGTGTTAAACTTATCCAGACTAAAATGAATCCTGTATTTTCATCCTTTTCTCCTTCAGTGACTCTTTTGATTATGGTGCATCCTCTGCCCCTTACACCCAGAGAATAATGAAATGCTGACCTAAAGCTGCAGTCCAGAGTATTTATTTATGAATCAAAGTTTTAAATGACAGTTCAGGTCTAAACTATGATCTATGGGTAAAGTTCCACAACATCTATTATTCTTCAGAAGTCCCTCCTTCCTTCTATAGACCTCTATGAATTCACACTGACTGACACATTTTTTGAAGCCAATAGAGTTCAAGTTTCCACATTGTCAGCTGTCAATCAATGTGCATGCACATCACGCAAACCTGTAAAGGTGGAGGAGGACGCTCCGTGTCTTCCTATTTACAGTCACCATACTGGAAGAGCATAGTCAGTGGAGTCAGAGTCAGAGCAAACTTCTGCTAAAAAGTGATCCATTCCCCGGTTACTGAGGCTACATCAACAAGTGTGGTGACTACATTTGGTGACAAATGCATTAGAGACTGGATTGATGAGCATGCAAGAGTTTTAGAGGTGGGGTTAGAGGGAGCAGGAGGGGGGAGAAGGGATGTTTTAGGAGGGGCCGTGGTACGATGGATTAAAAACTTCTCTCTGGCTCAAACACTCGTGAAATCGTTGAAAATGCATGAATGTCTCCATGGTGTTTTCAAAGTTTTGAAAATTCTTAAACGTTTAAAGTACTGTTTGGAACTGAAGCAAAAATTACTCAATAACAGGCTAAAGCTCAATGCCGTTTATAGGGAATCCCCCACGTTGTCTGTTTGTATTGTCAGATTTAAACATTTTATTACACATTATCATTGATCCTGGGAAAGACAGACAGACACAGGGGCACTGGCTGTAAGAACTATCCAGCCTATGAACAGTAGTGAGCTGTACCTGATCACAATCATTAATAGATTTGATTACAGCTGACTCTTCAGTTGAGTCTATAGGAGCCTGGAGGACTAAGAACCCTCACCAGCCTGTTGGTTTTGTATTCCTATTGGTCGGTTGCTCTCAGCATCTTGTCCGCTCACAGGACAACTTCTCCATGCTGACATGGAGTCTATCAGCTGATCATAAAGGGGGTCACAACCTGAAAGTTAGAAGCTTTTGTTAACTCAAAAAGGAGCATAGGAACTTAATTCATCGAGTCTTCAGGTCGTGTGGAAGGGAGACATTGATTTGACTTGAAACGAGATCAAACAGCTGCTGATACAGAGTCTGTAGACACTGGCTGTTCCTGTCACCTGAGACCAGAATCTGGACTGATCTGTGGCCCAGGATTTGACCAGAACAGTGACCTTTGACCTTTGGGTTCACTACATAATGAAAACCCTCTTTTTAATGTTGACAATGTTTTATACTAATCTCAGACCATTAGTAACAGATTTAATCCCAAAGTTATTCAGAGTTTCTTGGAATGCAGTGGCAGGTTTGGAGAGGCGCATAGTAAAAAGTAACTCCTCCCCTAATTTCCAGGCTCCTGATTGACTCGATCCAGGTAGAATTTAAGCTTTTGTCTGGAAGCAAACATGTTTGATCTGCTCCTGTTGAGTTCTGTCTCTGGGGAGTTCTGAGTGTGAGGAGAGGAGTCCAGCAGGAGTCCTTATCCTCAACGACAGCAGCCAAACCCAGAGTGACCCGGTCAGCAGATCTAAAGCCTGGGACACACAGAAGACGAACGCATAGCGCCCGCGCTGTTTAAAAAAAACATAATAGCTACTGAGAGTGGCTACACGGAGAGTGCAACGCAAACGGCGGTCCGCGCGGAGGCGCTAAAGATAGGTGCCGGTTCTATCTCAAGCGGCGCGGCGTGGCATTTACGGCTTTTACTGTATATGGTGATTTTCCAAGAAGCGTTCAGCCTTGAATTGTCCTGTGCGTCCTGTGTACCCCCTAGACCGCGACGATTCTGTGGCGCAATGCATCCGTCTTCTGTGTGTCCCAAGTCCACTTCAGGGCTGAAGTCCACTTCAAGTCCACTGTTACAAGTCCACTTCATAGACTGCTGGGGAAAGACCCCCCTGAGGCTGTTGAGACAGACTTCTAGGTGATCTCCATCCAACTAGAATCAGTTTTCACCCAGCTGTGCATAAACTGGTGCCAGATTTGTCAATTATTAAAAATAATGAATTATTCATTAATATTTAGGATCAATAAATTGAGCCTGATTTATGTGGCTTACATTCTATATATTTCTCTAAGAAACTCTCATTTAATCTTTAATCTTCACCCTAATTCTGACTCATTTCTTTTGTTTATATAATTATTTTAAGGTTTGGGACTGTGATCAAGTTTGATTTGCATTAAGTGCCTTTGCTCTCTGTGTCAGAATATGAGTCTGAGGTTCCCTGATGTCACCTCATTGGGGTCAACAAACCTGATGATGTTCAAACCTCGTGTGAATAAATCCATGTTGTTTGTACAGACTCAGATATCTGATAGTTCCACCTGATAGCTGACCTGTGAGCCGTCTGTTCTTAATGATTTCTGATTGATGAGCAAAGCAGCAGTTTCCAAAAATTAAAAGCCCAGGATTGAACTGACTCAGCATTCGTGTTGCTTCAGTTGAACATGAATCTTATGTGCCTTCATGCTTTCTGATAAACCGAGGACAAATATCCTCTGTGCAGGATGGAGTCCAGAGGCCAGAGAACGTAATAAGAGCTCAGACCTGGAACTGCTGGCAGAAGCAGCCTGTCGTGCTCCTCCACTCCTAATCGATTGTATTGCTTTGCTCTGTGGCGATGCACAGCTCACCAGAAGCTAAATGTTCTGTATGTATGTGTGCAGGGAGAGGAAGACAGAGGGGGTCAGGCTGGAGTGGAGCCTCAGCAGGAGCTCTGATAGCAGAACACTGGGCCACAAGCTGAGAGACGACTGCAGCTTTAAGTGCACGTGTCTACTAGAACTGTTCCAGAGTAAAGGCTTTTCTGTGGTTTAGTCTAAAAAACAAAGAAAAAAACTCACTTTCTTATATCTGTCTCAGCTGTACCTCACAGGAGATGGAGATGAAATGCAGTGTGATCACACTTTGACAGGTTACCTGCCTCTTTAAACATTAGCAGTTTGCACATCATTCAGTTCAACCTCATTAAACAGGATGACACTGTTTACTAAAGCAGAGTGTTTAGACTGAAGTAATGAGTTGGATGAGGCTGTGTGTTTCTGAGTCTATCAGCTGGAGTTCCTCACCATGCAGCAGAGAACTTCTGATTCAAACAGGCTCTATCAACAAGGAGTTGGATCCACATTCCTACTTTGTTCAACAAAGCAGCTCAACTTCAGTAGGCCCAGAGGGACAGGTTCAGCCCACTGGGGAGGCTTTGGTCTCACTGGAGACTGTAGCAGGGACACTGATGATTGGAGGCCAGGATCGTACAGAAAGTCCAGGATGTGGAGTTTAGATTAGGCTTTCTATGATCCTTGTATTTTGAGTGTTTGGCGTCTCCTGTGGTGTTCATGGGTTGAAGAGAGAGATGCAACTTCTTCGGCTGAATAACAGGATTCAAAGGAACTGACCCAAGGAACTCTGAAAGAGGTAGTAATGAGAATAAACTGGATCATCAGATGGGCAGCCTGGAGGCAGAGGAGCAACAAGCCATTAAATGATTCCAGGAAAGAGTTTTAATGAGGATGGGAGATGAACTCTTACTGGATTTGTCTTTCTTTGAAGGACAGGAGGAGACAGATGGGATCCAAAGAACCAAGGAGTGAAAAGGAAGCAGAGCACAGGTGAGTCTGGGACGTGAGGTTGTGAGATATGCTGGAGAACAGGTGAGGCAGGAGGCTCCAGGGAGAAACTCAGGAAAAATACTTTGATCATCCTCTGGGTTCAAAGCCTTAGTGTCACGTTTTGTCGAGTTTTTGAGGATCCAAAATCAAGTGGATGAGTCAGGCTAGGAGGCAGGACAACTATTAAATATCTGGAGCATTTTTCTCTGTATCAAAGTTTTCTAAATGTTTTAAATGATATTTCAGGTCTAAACTATGATCTATGGGTTGAGTTCCACAACATCTGTTATTCTGATGAAGACCCTCCTTCCTCCTATAGACCTCTTTGGATTATTTCTGACCGGTGAACTTTTTCAGCCAATGAAATTCAAATTTTCACATTGTCAGCTGTCAGTCAACATGCACGCGCTTCACTCAAATCTGTAGAGTGAGGGCCGTGCTCCCAGGATGCTCCATGTCTTCCTGTTTACAGTCTCGTTAGCTCATGGAGAAGTCAGAGCTCATTTCTACTAAAATGTTATCATTCCCCGGCTACTGAGGGATTTCAAAAGTTTTTTTAAACATTTCTCCTCACAGAATGGCAAGGCTTGCCAAGGATACATGTTTATTTTTGTCAAGAATTCCACTTTGGACCGAATGCAGTTCATTTCCGGGTTCTGGAACAGCAGCAGCAACAGCTCTCACTGAGAGAGCGATGTTTCATCAGCACAGTGACAGACAGGTCTCAGAGCCTCGTACAGATTGAGAACATGATTTGTGAGCTGTGAATGATTGAACCCTGCAATGTAATCGTAGTTTGAGCAGGAGCTGGAGCTCAGAGCCACAACGCAGTTTGTGCCTGGCTGAGAGACTGGAGTGATGCTTCGTGTGCACATGCACTCGACTGCGTACACGCGCGCACAGGTGGGGTTATAGAATGCAGGAGGTTGGGAGAATGGATGTTTTGGGAGGGGCCGTTGTACGTCGGATTCAAAAACTGCTCTCTTGCTGAAATCCTCCACATAACTGCTTTAAAGATATTTTATTAGAAAACAAAAGGCTGACAAGGCAGCAGAAATACAAAAGCTTAACTTAGGAACTTACATTAGCTCTGGGAGGAAAAACAGCACAGGAGGCACAGGACTTACAGGAGCAGGACAATTGGGTAGTCCAGGTCAACAGGAGAGTCTGATAGAGAGTGAATGAACTGGTGAGTTTATGTACAGAGGAAGGTGATCAGGGGGATGAGGAGCAGCTGAGTGAGTGGAATTGAAGGAAGAACATAACTAGGAGTGGCAACGGAGACAGGAGGAGTAAACAGGCCAAAGCTAAACTAACATGAGCCATGACACCAGGGGCGCCGTAAAGGGGGGGAAGGTTAGGAAGATTCTAAGGGCCCACGAATTTTAGTGGGCCCAAAAAAGTCTCTAAAAAAATTTTTTTTTAAGTTTAAAAATCACAAGTACCTTACTCCTCGGTATTTTGTTAAAATTAAGATATTAAACAAACAATCCTTTTGTCTTCATAAAATGTATATCAGAGGTCACTACTTTATTTATAAAAAAAAATTATTTGAAACCCCCCCTCACATCGGCATGAAATGGTACAGTCCGCCCAAGTCACGTCTCTTCGGCTGAAGGAAACACGGAGCTGGAGCAGACCGACCTCCCGTCAGAACCTCCGTGTTTGTCCTGTCAGCTCCGGGAAGCTGCATAACCGTCGGTGTCACTTCTCTCCAGGACCTCGCTAACAACTTTAACACACATGTATCCATTATCAGAGAGTTAGAGGCGTTTGGTCATAAAGTGAATGTTCGTCACGGGAGCGCGCATGCAGCTCCTAGAGCGCGTTGCTTCAGCTGTTTCTCAGCGCGACTCAATGGTTTCAGCTTCAATTTCAGTCAAACACTAAAAAACATATTTATCTGTCAGGACTTCAGCAGAGTTTTGCTTTTCTTTAACCTTACAGCTGTTTTCAGAGACTCATCATGTTGTAAATAGTTTTATGGTTGAAACCTGCTGATATGTTCAGCTGACTGACCCAAATCCTCCATGACTCAAAGTTACTGTCAATAAAGGATTTGTTGTTTTTTTTATACAGGTGACAAGATTAAAGCATTAATATATTTTTCTCCACATAATTTACCTTAAAAATACTTCATTTTCCACATACCCCCAAATACTAGTTTCACCTAAACATGATGCAAAGAAGCCAGCATGCTGTGAGTGGATAATGACATTAAACAGAACTATTACAAATAAATATAAAATGTTATTTTTGTGGTAAAACATTTTCCCACACAATGATGATTAGATGAATCAATAATAACTTACAGTCTGTGTTGATGCTGGGCAGGTTGAAATGTTATTTAGTCTGTTAATGTTACAGAAATTACTGTGAGATTATTATTACTGTGAAGAGCCTTTTTAAAGGAACTAAAGAAAACCTTCCACTAAATACCTTGAAATCAGATGTTTTGATGCTGACTGAATTATGGGATGTCTCATAAGGGTCTGTTTGTTTATGTAGCTTTTAGAACAAAAATCCCAGTGATTTTCAAAGAATTCACCAGAGAGGAAAATGAAACAAAATCTGATCATTTTAATTAACAAACATGATACGATAACCTTGAACACAATAAAAGATCAAACCTAGTGTTGATGATGGAGAACAACAGCTAATATCTCATATATATTATATATATTTTAAAAAATGTTCTCCCTACACATCAGGGAGGGTGGAGCCCCAGCACCCCCTATGGAGCTGCCACCGGGCCCAACTTGATATTTTTTCATGGGGCCCAAAATCCCTGGCGGCCCCCCTGCATGACACCTAGCTTTACGATGACAGAATATGGGAGAGGCTGCATGGTGCTGTAGTTGGTAGAACTATGAGAACCTTCCTCTGTGGAGTTAGCATGTTCTCCCCATGCATGTACTCAGGTTTCCCCCCACTGACCAAAAACAGGAATGTCCTTCAGTGTGAGTGAGAGTTAGCTGGTTGTTTGTCTCATTGTCTCTACATTTGTCCCTGTGGTGGACTGTTGACCTGTCCATTGTGTCCTCCCCTCCAGACAGCAGTCCACTGCTCCTCAGGGATGGGTCAAATTAATGCAGGGAAATCATTTCCCCAAGGGGACAACCAAGGAACTATTGTCATTATTAATGAGCCACTGGCAGCAGCTTATATATTTACATTGATTCTGATTATCTTTATGCTTCTTATACAGTTTAACATAGATCAATGGCCAATATGAGCTTAGAAGATTACAAAGCTGATGTTAGAGTTGTGAACAGTAGCAACAATGAGAGGAAAATGAATGCAGCTGGTACAAAATGCATTCATCAAGCTTCAGCTGCTGACAGCCCCATATGGTAATGTTTTTGTGTTGTTTGAGCCCTGAGGCTGATTTCAGCTCACAGGCTAATATTTTACATCATCCATTAAAACCATGAAACTTTTATTTCTATGACAGAAAGAAACAGGATCAGTAAACTGTATGAGAGAACACTTTTAAAACAAGATAATACATATTTTATACAAGAGAACTGCAGATAAACAGTTCAACTGTCATTCTGCAGTGAAAACAACCAGAATGGAGTAAAATACAGAGTAAACCCTATGACTCAGACCTTCTGTCTTTGAAAAACATTTTCATGTTCACATGATGTTTATGTATACGGTTGTGTAAATTATGTATATGATGTTTATTAAGTATATAGTTGTGTATATTATGTATATTATAATATACCTATGGCCTGTCCTCTGTAGTTGACTTGGCTGTGTCTGATCACTATTGTGTGTTTTTTAAGGTCACTGATTTAATTCAGCGGGAGGCCGCGGTGCGAACTGTCAGGAGGAGACATCTTACTCCTGAAGGGATCATGCTGGAGTGATGTTGTAGCGATATGCTGAGGGAACTTCAGCTGCTTCCCCAGGTCTGCTTGCAGCTGCCAGTCTGAGGCTGAATACAAGAGACCTGATCTTGTTCTTTTCTGTTGACAGAATTTCTCCCCAGTTTCTACAAAGATTATTCAAGTAGAGCAAGAGAGTGAAACTCTGCTGGGGATCCCTAATCCACCTGCATTTAGCTGGTCAGGTGAAGAGCTAAAGCCTGTTTTCATTTTTTTCTGGTAAAGGACTATCCTCCATTTCTGAACCCCTTTTTATTTCTAAAGCTTTACCATTCACTGAAATTCATCCCTGATTCATGACTTGAAATATCAACAATAAACCTTTTTATTGGCTGCAATCTTGCATATCCGGGAAAACAAAGCAGCCTAAAAGGTAACACAAAGTGAAAATAGAAAACCTTACAGCCATGTGAGCTTATTAAATCACACAGCAGACTATTTCTCTGAATGAACCCACTGCAGGCTTCTGCTCTTTCAGCTACTCCACTGATATTTGCTAACTTGATTTAATATCTGTGAAACTGGTGGTTGGAAAGTGGAAATGAGAATTTGAAGCTTAGCATGGCCTCTAGATAAGGCCTGCAATTTAATGAGAAACAGCAGCTGATACATTAATCTGCTGTAGCAAAATGACTGGTTGTGAAACACTGAGAAGGTTGCTGTTTTTTTCATGAAGAACGTCTCTTACACACTCCTCTGGACCTCTGATGTTCTGTAGTGGAGATTGGCACCAATCCACTATGAGAACAGCCTGCATGCAAGTGGAGCGTCCATTGTTTGAAGTCCTTGGTTCAGCACACTGCACAAGTGTCCAGTTGACTGAGATGTGTATAATTTTGAGGCCAAGATCATAGTCAAGGTCAAGGTGACCTTTTTAATCAAGTAATCTTTATTGTCATATGCACAGGTAAACCCGCATGATGAAATGCTTACTTTGCTAAACAGATAACAACACACAAACAAATAGACAGACAAGCAAAAATGTTGCCTCGGAAGGCGCCATTGTTGAGTATGAAGTAAATAACAGGAGGTATGGAGGTGGGGATGATTGAGAAAAAAAGCATGGTCCATATCTCCATGGTCAATGGAGCGTAGAGATACAGAGCAGGCAAAAAACACCTCCAGCACAGACAAAACATAGAGCTTTAGCATAACAAACAAACACGATGTGGGTGGGTGCAGTGCAAGGCTGCTGCACATACGCACAGCTGTCAGCCTCTGTGACCTGGGAGAGGAGGGAGCAACAAGTCAGGGTCCAAGGAGCGCATTGATAAGGTAGTGAGCATATCAGTATATGTTGTGTCTGAAATAAGAGAGGCCATGGCTTTC
Source organism: Callopanchax toddi (assembly GCA_006937965.1). Classification (NCBI taxonomy): domain Eukaryota; kingdom Metazoa; phylum Chordata; class Actinopteri; order Cyprinodontiformes; family Nothobranchiidae; genus Callopanchax; species Callopanchax toddi. Next base: position 946,296 of record SSNR01000136.1, read on the forward strand.
TCCCAGCTCAGTGGCGAAATGTTTCTCATTTGATGTTGTGAAACGAGCTCTGAGCTGAGCCAGGTGACCGCACACTCCTGAAGTCAGAGAGGGAGGGGCGGGGCAGCAGACTGTATCCATTCTGGGGAGTTTGAGAATCTTCAGCTCAAGGCTGAACTTGGGGAGGGCAGATTCAGATGACAGAATGTTTTGGGAACAGGCAGAGATAACTGTCCGTAGCTGGTCATCACATGCCCAAACAGCCAGATCAGTGGGTAATTAGTGTCCTCCATTCGACCCAGGTCTTATCTCCAAGTTGATTCCCAAATTGTACACAAGTCCACTAAGATCCACAATCTTATGATTAGATCTTGCAGCCAGTGGCGGCCCATCCATAGGGGGCGCTAGGGCGCCGCCCCACCAGTCCAAGAGGAAGAAGAAGAGGATAGGAATAATAAAATATAAAAAACTGAAAATAAAACTAAATTTTCCAATCTATCCATTATATATACAATAAATGCTGTGTATAATCTGCATTTAGGTGTAGTCAATGTTCTCTCACTAGTTTTTACCAGACCGAAAGGTTGAGTGATATACTTCCTGTTTCTTTGGGGTCTACTGCGCATGTCCTGGGCGCGCTCAGCTTTACCAATAGACCTACGCTTTGTTCGCTGTTACTGACACATGCGCACTGGAACCAGCCTTCTGTACAAATTATAGAAAAGCCGAGGGGCGCTGAATCTAGCGTCCGTGTCATGCGCAGAATGGCAGAAGATTGGAGTATTGGCTCAGATCTGCAGGACGTTGACCCCGGGAGCTCTACAGTGCACTGCTTTGTTTTCTGTTAGCAGCAGTAGATGATCAGCAGGCAGCTAGTAGTAGAACGTGAGTTGAATTATGGAGAGCACTAATTCAGTTTCATCCCTCAAAAGTGAACCGTTTCACAGAAGAACAGAACAGGGAAAGCGTCATCAAACAGGTTGGACCCGACCAGCCGGATGTTGTGTTCAAGCAGCAACCGAAGGACAGTGGAGGGAGCTAAATGGATATGTTTTCAAAAAATCCTGCTTGACATCTTGTGACAACCCTGAGGATTAATTCCATGTGTCCTGATTTAATCAACTCGACAGTCGGTGAGTTTTTTTGGGTTGTTACTTAGAGTTCAGACCAGATCCTGGTTCAGGTCTGGTACGAGGTCCGGTACAGGTCATTTTGGACCAGTTCGGTTCCGGTACCGGACAGGTTTGGTTCGAATCAGGTCTGGTATTGAGTCGGTTCAGACCAGGTTCAGACTGTCCATACCTGCATGCACTGAACATTAGTGTCAGAGTTTATTTCAGTCATGATATTTGATGTGACCTGATCTCAGTTGAGCTTCTTTTCATCAACTTGCTGCTGAATCTAAACTGTGGACCTTCAGGATTTAAAATAAATGCATTTTTCAGGATCTGAAGCCTGGCGCTGCTGACAACCAGTGTTTTTATCAGCAGAGTTTGTGCTTTCAGTAGAAAGCTGTACAAACTTCATTGTGAATATTAAGTTATGTTTTTTACCTTGTTTAGGTCAGGTTGTTGTTTCCCTGAAACTCTTACTTCTGTTGTGATTGTTTACTTAATAAACATAATATACATAATATACACAATATACACAACTATATACTTAATAAACATAATATACTTAATATGCACAATATACACAACTATATACTTAATAAACATAATATACATAATATACACAATATACACAACTATATACTTAATAAACATAATATACATAATATACACAATTGACACAACTATATACTTAATAAACATTATGATATACATAATATACACAAATATATACTTGATAAACATTATAATATACATAATATGCACAATATACACAACTATATACTTAATAAACATAATATACATAATATGCACAATATACAAAACTATATACCTAATATACATAATATACTTAATATACACAATTGACACAACTATATACTTAATAAACATAATATACATAATGCCTGGGGCAGCTCAAAGTGCTATACAGATTTAAAACAAAAATAAAACAATTCCATAAAAATGAAAACTGTGCCTCCCCCCCCCACACACACACACACACACACACAAACACACACAGTCTCATAGAAAGAGAGAAGCAGGGAGATTGAGCCCAGAGACGGCGCGAGACAAGACAGAGATTAAATGGAACTTTTTTTTAACCCCTCATTAATAAGCAAATATTAAAGCAGTCTGTAATTACGGTATTATTTAAATGATTTTCTCAAAATGCCATTAAAAATTGTTTCTTTAAAAAGTGAATTTAGTCTTTTTTCGGAAGACCAGTCTTGAAAAAGGGGGGGGGGGTGTCGTCTTATAATCGGGGTCGTCCTATATTTGGGTCAATACAGTATATTTTCATCATCTCTAGTTACGCAGTAGCACAGAGTTAGACCTAGACTCCACACAGAAACAGCAACTTGTGCAGCATGACATCACTTTGTTGGAGAGACGCTATTGGTTAAACACCGGCAAACTAGAACACGGAAGCAGCTTGAAGCAGAAAGAGTGAGTATGTCTGAGGTCTGGAGGGATTACATGTTGATCACAACAACATTGTAAAAGTATCGGATCGGGACTCGGCATCAGCAGATCCTCAAAATCAAATGACTCAGACTCGAGGGCAACAAAACCTGATCGGGACATCCCTAGTTCAAACATCATCACTGGAGTGAGACAAGTAAATCACCTGAATAGGTCCCCATTACAACAAAGTTATTAACCCAATGATGTTTACTAGAGACTTAAAGCGGCTCTCTGGAGCATTTTTCTCTGTATCAAAGTTTTCTAAATGTTTTAAATGATATTTCAGGTCTAAACTATGATCTATGGGTTGAGTTCCACAACATCTGTCATTCTGATGAAGACCCTCCTTCCTCCTAGAGACCCCTTTCCATTATTTCTTGCCGCCGACATTTTTCAGCCAATGAAATTCAAATGTCTGCATTCTCTCAACATGCACGCGCATCGACCAAACCTGTACCAGTAGGGGGCGCTGTCGTACAGGACGCTCCGTGTGTTTCTCTGCCGTCTCAGCCGTTCACTGAGGACTCACAGTTCATTTCTACTAAAAACCTACCCATTCTCCAGCTAAAGATGGATTTATTTTTATTTTTAAACCTTTCACCTCACAGAATGGCAAGGCTTGACAGGATTACGCGTTTATTTTGGTCAGAAAGTTCATCCAGGGCCGAATCAAGTTCAGCTTCAGAGTCCAGCAGCAGCTCTCTGCTAACAGAGCTAATATCAGAAGCAGCAGGGACAGAGAGGGCTCATCAGACCCTCGTAGTAGTGTTGGAATAAGATTGTGAACTGTGAGTGATTAAACCCTACACATTGAGCGGTACAGTTCATGTCCGAAGTATATGCGCCGCGTGCACGCGCGCACACGCGACCGGACGCGCGTGTCGAGATGTTTTGAGGAGGAGCCTTTGGACGCTAGATTCAAAAACTGCTCTCCTGATGAAATCCTCCGGAGTGCCGCTTTAACAAAACTGAGGATTACAGGCATCAGCTTCATTTCCACGATGCTGAAATGATGGGAGTTTTTCTACTGAAGAAACTAAGACAGAAACATGCTTAGTTTTTTGGATTGTAAATCTTCACATTAGAATATTATGTTTCACTGTCTGTTCAAGCAGAATTGCCTGATGTATTAGGCCAGTGGTGTCCAATCCTGTCCCTCAAGAGCTGATGTCCATCATGTTGTAGTTGCTTCCTTGCTCCAACACACCTGATTCAGTGGTTGAGTCACCTGTTCTGCATGTCATCAAGCTCTGCTGAAGGTCTTTAATCATTCAAAACAGTATTGGGTGATATAGGTGTATTTAGAGGACTTGGTCAGAGGCCTGGTGCAGGCGTTCTGAACCACCTGTAGTCGATCCATGGAGGGTTTGTTCAGGCAGGTGAAGAGTGAGTTAAAGTAGTCCAGGTGAGAAGTGATGAAGTCATGGAGAATAACTTCCAGTTCAACAATGGGGCTCAGCTTAGCAGTACGCCTGAGGTAGAAGAAGGAGTGGCTAAACGGAGAGCTAACATGAGCATCCACAGCTGGGTCAAAGGTCACACCAAGGTTTCTGACAGAGGGTTTTATGAATGAAGAGAGTTGATCAAGAGAATTCTTGACTGTAGGAACAAGCTTGTTAGCAGCACAGATGAGAATTTCAGCTTTTAAGTTGTTTAGTTATAGAAAGTTACCAGTCATCCTGTTTAGTCTAAACAGTCTGCAGCAGCTGTAGTTTAGACATCTCATAGGAGATGTATAGACCCCTTGACACGTGACATCACGCGGCCAAAGTCCCGCCCCCAGCCAGAAGCTGGGGGGCAAGAAGACGGCACAGCCCCGCCTGAGCCCCGTTGTTATTATCCGTCAATTGTCAATAAATTGAGCTAAATAGCGACCAAATAAACTCTATCAGCATGTTAACACATGCAAGCTGCACAAATAAATGAAAGAAGGACAGTAACGTAACATTTCACTGGTTTCCAGCTGATAAAATCACCAAAATCGGAGACTTCTAGTGGATTAATCACCACATCGTGGAGCCAAAGTCTCATCATGGGTAAAAAAGTTAAATATCTGCCTCATATGTTAAGAGACAACTAGTTATAGCCATCTAATGACTTATAAGCCTTTGTAACCTGGTTAAATTAGTTTCTTTTTAAATAATTAGACAAAATGTGTTCCGTAATCGGAGCAGGCAGCCATTAATGTCATTGATTTTGTGTTTACTGAGCTCATCAGGTAGGTCAAAAGTATAAAAATGATTTATTTATTTATTCATAAACTGTCCCTCCTGAGATCAGCCCGTTTGTTTGGGAGAGGACGGAGTTCGGAGTCGGCAGCTCCAATGTTTGTTTTGTGTTTCGGTTCACGGAGCTCATCAGAATAAACGGAGAATCTATTAAAACCTACCGGTGTGACGGTAATCCTTCAGCATTAACCTGCACAACGCAGAAGAGATCGGATTACTTTTTTATTGCTTCAGCTGAGTGAACTTATACCGGACCAGAGTCCAGACGGCCCGGTTCAGAGGACTCCAGCAGGCTAGCTCCACAGCTAGTTAGCTTATTCAAACGGATTTAAGATCTACTCCTCACATAAAGCTCTTAGTAACGTCGCCCCTCCTGACCTCTCTGCTCCCCTAAATCACCATCACCCCTCCCGCTGTCTCAGACAACCGTTTCAAAGCATCGGGAGTTTTTTCCGTAGTCGTTCCCACCCTACGGGATTCTCTCTGGCTCCCTTCAGAAATCCGGAAAAAGTACGATAAGCTCACCTATTTAACCATGCATTTAAGCCCCGTTAATTTGTTTAACCTAATTGTCCGATATGTTTTGTTTCCTGCTTCATTTTTTTAAATCTGTAAAACGTCTTGGAGTTGTTAAAAGCGTTTTATTTTGTTAGTTTAAACCGCAGAGATACAGCTCTGTTTAGCTGCCGGAGCTGGGCTTTTGCCCTCCAGCGACTGATCTTGTCCAAAAGTACCCGGATGTAAACAATAACATTCAAGGGGTCTATAAATGAATGTCATCAGTGTACAGGTGATATATTTCTTCAAAAGAGCTTCGAATGTGCTGAAGGGGAAGCAGATAGAGTAGTATTAGTAGAGGCCCCATCACAGAACCTTGTGAGACTCCATGTGTGAGAGGGGTGTTAGAAGACCTGTTAATTAGAGACACTCACAGGGAAACAGCACTCAGAGAGATAAAAAATGAACTATTTTTGGAGTTGCTATGGATCAATAAGGCAGATTAGTGGCTATTGTCCAATCTGAACCAAATAACCCAAATGGCCTCATCACTAATTGTTCAGTATTATTTATTTTTTCCTTATTGCCCTTTAGACCTCTGCATTTCATCAAAAGTATAGGTTGAATTCTTGGCTGGAGCATAAAGTTGCAAAGATTCAACATAGTGACACGGTTTCATGAAAGGGCAGCAGTCACTCAGTAGGTAGTTATGTTATGTTATGTTATGTTATGTTATGTTATGTTATGTTATGTTATGTTATGTTATGGTGGGCGTGGTCTTTACTGTAGAAACATACCTCAGTCCCTCCAGGAAGTAATAGAAACTATTAATGCAAATTCAACCATTAGCTGCAAATTTTTCGTGGTTTTGCAATTTTCACCAATCACCGCAACTTTTCCGCATATTTGCCCAATCGTCTTTGTTTTTGTCGTATTTCACCTTCTTCTTTGAACAATCACTGCTACTCAGATGAGTTTAGACCAATCCCAGTTGCCCCGAGCTGTGTTTACTTCTGAAATAAATGACTTGACTATATAATCCTTGATGGATCAGGTAAACTGTCACCATTTAGGTTGGATAATTCTATGTATTTAAATTCATACATCTACAGGTTTGTCTACGTCACAGAGGCTACTGTTGATTTACACATTTTGAACATGAAAACAGACTCAAAGTAAGCATGTCTGGCAATTAAATGTTTGCAGAACTTCCCTTTTAACCACTATCTTTGTTAGAAAAAGGATTTAGAGACCATCCTATTAGGCAGCTTCTCAACCATCTCATATTTACAAACCCCATCAAGAAGAGGAAACTCTGAAAAGACAACTATTCATCTGAAATAATTTTGACCGGTTAGCAGTAGAGCAGAATAATATGCACAACGCTACATCAGTTCACATGAAAAAATGCAATATTCACAAAGTGTATTGTCTGATAAGACAATCAACATATAAGAAGATGAGATGTGTGCAGTAAATATAAAAATTAAAGCGGGTATGTATTTTTTTTCAGAGTGGGCTCACACTTACAGACCTGCAGATTTAGAGCTGCAGCTGTTTGCTTATCTCACTCAGTCAGGGGATGAGCGGCCTTATAACACACATGAAGTGTGTACTTCATCTGCTCTGAGCAATAGTCACCACACAAAGATGATGGAGCTTGGCAGCAGTGGTCTTTGGTGTTACTGATTTTTCCTCCTTTTCACGAGTGCCTGATCATTTGTGATAAATGATGGTAAAATCAGATATTTGAAGCTGGTGGCTCATCATCTCATCATCAATCTCCTGTAGGAAATAAGGGATCAAACACACTGATGCTGGCCTGTTGAACTGGTTCTCTGTAGGACAATAAAGGCATGTCCTTCATTTATTCATCATGCTATTGAAGAGATACTTCAACCATTTAATGTGTTTTCAGTGTAAAAGAACTCAATAATGGATCATTTGATCATTTTTATTAGTTTCCTGAACCTCCTCAGATCAGTGTAAACATTTTTTTTGAGAAATCCAGTTTCAAGTTAGTAATAGTGCCAGTTATTTTAACATTTAGACCAGAATTACCAGTGTGTTGCTCAACAAGATAACTGAGTTTCCTCTTTAACCCCCCCCCCCCCCCCCCCCCCCCCCCCCCCCCCCCACACACACACACACACACACACACACCTCCAGGGTTCATAGCACAGATCAGGGTTGGGGGATGGCTGATGGGTCAGAAAGATGTGGGTTGACTATTGAACACCCATGATCTCGACCATCCAGGGACGAATCCTGTTTGTGGACTCCATCCTGTGTGTATCCATCACTATGTGCTTCAACTCAACCACAAAACAGGACAGGTCCAGAATGCTTTGGACAATAAGGTCAGCAGAGAAGATCATCAAGGCTGACCTTCCTCCATCCCAGACCACAGGTCTAGTGTCAGGAAAAGGTCAGCTAACATCTCTGCTGACCCCACACACCCTGCTTACAAACTTCTACCTTTAGTTTGGTGTCTTTGCCAAAACCAGCCACCACAGAGACAGTTTCTTCCCCCAGGCTGCCTCTGATGAACACCTTACAGCGAGAGTAATCAGATTACTCCACTAGGAAACACAATAAGCATCCTAGCTCTACCTCAACCTGCCTTTTGTTCTTTCCATTGAATTAAATAAAAACCTTCCCTGTACATGCCTGTACATATGGCTATGCTTTTTAAAAATGTCTATACGTAATGCACTAAGCGTGTGTAACCGAAGTCCTAGTTTGTGACAATCTGGGCCCATAAAGCTGTTTGTGACTCAGTCTTTTGTTTAAGGCTTTTGAACCTCAGGCTATCAGAGTCAGTTTACTGACTACATTTCACTGTATTTGACTGTTTCTCACCCTTCTACACAATTTCTAGCTGAATTTGCTTCATTAACCAACTGTGTAAGTTTTAATTTCTTGGTGACATAGATCCATAAATGTGCCTCTGAGTGTAGCGCTGCCAGAGATTTGAGATCCATCACTAACAACAGGCCTCGTTCTAAAACAGGTCATGCTTTAGATCTTGTTCAGTCTTTATGACTAAACACTGGAATGCTGATGAACATAGATGTAGTTTAGTGGTGTGTAAAACTACTGATCTGCTCACTAAATTCAGTTCATTCTCCTCGTCTCCTCTTGTTCTTTTGTTGCTTGTTAGTCTCTTTTGTCCATGTTTGTATAATCTGGTTGTTACCACAGTAGCAAATACACTCATTAAACACAATTTGCAACATTTCTGTTTGCAGCTGTGAAACAGCTCCACACCTTGCTTTTCTCTGTACCAATTTTGCTGCAAATGCTGAGCAGTGCTGAGTCACATGACTTCACACACAGTGGAGGAGGAGGCAGGAGGAGCACAACGTGACTGTAGACAAAAAAAATGAGAGAAAGCTGAGTTTGCAAAGACAAATCTGCCTTTTGATGGAACTGAACAGTACAGTACTGGAGGTAGAGGAGAGAAAAAAACTCAACTGCCAGCTCATCATTGAGTATTGATTGATACTGACAGCAGCACTGGTTGGATCAATCAACCCACCTAATGTAATCAATACTTTTACTGAACATGACTACCCACTGCAATCACATCACAACACATCAGCTCTTTGATTGAAGCAGTTAGACCGGTCCTATGTCCTATGAGACAATGAGCAGAAATAAAACCAAGTATTAATAAAAGTATCAAAACAGCCAAAACCAGCTGTAATTTCCTGTTAAAGGAACATTTGAAGCTCTGTTTAAAGCAGCCTGGGTGGAGTGAACATGACATTTATTCATACAATGGTGCACACACACTTTGCTTCATCAGTAACACACAGTAGGCACAAAACATAAACACAATCAATCATGGTGTGGCCCCCGCACAAAGTGGTGAGTAAGTGATGTATGAAGGAGGGGCTGTTGGCAGGAAGCTGAACTGCATTATAGATTATATTAAACAACCTCCTTCAGGTTGATGTCACACTGACGCCCAGCGGCTCACTAAAGTTTCAGGAACATCTTTTTCCCCAGTCGAGCTCAGATTGCTCAGAAACTGAAACCAGCACATAATGGTGCAGCTGGGCTTCTGTTCATCTTTACTGTTGGGATATTTGAGTTTCATGGAATTACCAGAACTTCTTCAAAAAAGGGGAAAAGCAAAAATCTCTTCTTCCTGCAGGTCACCGTGCTGCAGCCGTCACAAAATGCATTTGGGGAATTCTTTAAATGAAAGTGATCCAGACTGCCTCCCCCTGTCAGGTGTTGTGTTGATGTGGGAGCAGCTGTCAGACCTGCTGCTGGGTCAGACTGGCCATGCTGAGCCGAGTGCTCAGGGCTCCACGCTGGAATCACTGCACACACTTGATCTTGCTGCTTGTTGGTTGTATATTTGTTTACCATTTAACATTAATATATTACTATTATTCCACTCAGTTGGTTCCATTGCATGTTCAGTTCCTCACAGTTATTTTTAATTGAAAAAAATTTACAAGCATTTTAACACCTGATATTTATTGAAGCTGCACTGTGTAATCTGCAAACCAGCTAGGTATACAGTAGCTATTTGACACAAACACTGTCCCAGCCAGAACTCTCCCCCTCTTGTCGGCTATAATATTAGGACGCACCTCACACTGCCACAGTAACAAGAGCCGTTGAAACGCTAGGCTAATATTCCCCTTGTCTTTACCCCTTGGAGTGGCGTCTCATCCGCCGGGCCGAGGCGGCGCCATCCGAACACAGCAGGTGGTAAAATCTTCATCGTAGGTGTGCTGTCCATGGTTCTGAAAAACCATGTTAGCTCCTCTGTTCTGATACCAGCCTGTGGTCGAAGTTGAATGGAAACGTAGATCTCCTTCTGAGGTGATTGAACTCATCAGCTATGAGAAAACAGCAGCTCTACTGAATAAGATATGTCAGGGGTCAACAGGCGGGGTGCAGTCTGAGTCCGAACCCAGAGCAGGTTCTGTCCAGATTACACAGCAAATCCAGGAACTGGTCCCTGGTCCAGGGTGCCACTGAGTCACACGCAGCACCCGGCACACACCCTCTCCCCTGAACGGGACCGCCTCATGTGTGGTTTGGAACTCGAGTGCTGAGCATGACCCCGCACATCTGTTCTCTTCTATATCTATTCTTTATCTCTTCTTCATCTATAAGAAATCAGATTGCAGCCAGTTTAATGGAACGCAGTTGGAGGTTTGGTATTTTGCCCAGGATGCTTTAACACATGGTCCAGAATTCGAACTCTGGTCTCCCAGTCAGTGGACAACCTCCTTCCTCTCAACCACAGTGCAGGTCTACAGAGGACTACTTTCTGATTCTAGCAGTTCCGCCTGTTTTGGGTGAAATCATTGGTGGGTGTGGTCTTTACTGTAGATGAATATCTGAAAGAACACCACTTCAGGATGACCCAAGCATCTCTTTAAATGACAGTTGCTAAAATAATCAACAAATGGTCATTTTAAAAACTGAAGGTACTGGAAAAATCCTGTCAGGATAATAGAAAATGTGATGGTGATGAAAAACATCCTTCTATGAACTATGGCTCTAATCTAACAGTAAATCATGCAGTATTAGTCTTTAGGTAAATACTATTAATTAATGAGCATTCTGCAGTAATGACTAAACAGTATTTCACACAATAAAAGCAGGTTTCACCAACACTTTGTTTTTAGTTCTGATAGTTCTTCAGTAGTTGTTTTTTCTCTCTGGCTAATTGATCCAGACACGTGCTGTATGTCTCCTTACCCTGGACACAGGTCCATCCATGGACTCCATGCATAGCAGCACAGCACCTGGTCCACTGGGCTGCATGTATTATTGGTGGGGATGCAGCACCTTTTCTACATCCCTGGATTGAATTATTGGTGGGGACAACGCAGTGATCGCTGGGTATTGGTGGGGACATGTCACCTCAGTCCATGTCAAATCTCTGTCCATATTGCCACCAAAGTAAGAGGATTGCTAAATCTAACAGAAAATAACATGCAATCGTGCATTCCATAAGATGTTGTTGTGACAGATTGTTGAATGAAGTCCGTGTCAAATAAATATTAGAGATTCTATTGGTTAGACGAGTCAAATGTAACAGATTAGCCGTGCTGACGAGGTTGATGCCAAGACAGTCCAACCAACTCTGACAAAAACTATTGGAAGCAGCCAGGAAAGGACATAAATATAAAAGTAAACCAAAAAGGGTTTTAAATTAGGACAACTGGACTTCTTTGATTCTCTGAAGACGTTTCTCTTCTCATCACAGGAGCTTTGTCATTTCTAACTGGAATCTGGGAGAGTCCAGCTGATAAGCTGTCTGTTGTCTGTCACCCTCCTCCCTGAGAAGTTGTCGGCTCTACTGTGTTCGACTGATCTCCTTGTGAGTATTTTGATCAGATGCAGGAAGGTGTGAATTAGACTGAAACTGACTGGATCAGGTTCAGAGCTGGAAAGGTGAAACCTGAGGCCTCCTCCTCTGTTTGATGAAGGTTTATCCTGTTTGATGTAAATTGCTTTTTTTACTCCTCTCTCAAACCATCGATCTTCTCTGTCTAAAATGTGGACATTGTCATTTTCACAGTGTGTCCCTTGTCCTTGAGGTGTAGGTGGACTGCTGAGTCTTGGCCTGTAGAGGTGTCTCTCCTGTGTTGTACCATGTTCTTGTGTAGTTGTTGTTTAGTTTATCTGATGTAAAGGTCTGAACAGTCCTCATAAACAACGCCACTAAGCTGCTGTCTGGGTGTCTTGTCCTTTGGATGAACCCGTTTCTGTCTGAGGGTTTGAAGTTTACTGGGATGTTGTGTTTAGAGAAGATTCTTCTCAGTTTCTTTGAGATCTTGAAATCCTGAGAAAATCAGGAATCATGAGCTAAAAACACTCTGGAGCTAGCATAACAGTCACTTTGGGTTAGCCTAACCCTCGCAAGATACATGGCTTTGTGAGACTTCAGGGCACCGGACCAGAGACATTAAGAAGTTGCAAATGTGGTATTCAGGACCTAAGCAGCAGATGGGGCTGAGTGACTTTTCATTAACCCTGTAAAGAGTCATATTAGCACAGACTGGCTCAAGGAAAAGTTTTAAAAATATGAAAAAGTTGCAAAGTATGCCTTTAACTTGATGAACGTCTCAACTTGAACATTTCATGTCTAAATGAAGGGAGGCAGTAGCTCAGTGGTAGGTGTTGGATCTTGTAACTGGAGGGTTGCAGGATCAAATCCCCATTCTGGCTGGGTTACTTTGTCAATGTGTCCTTGGGCAAGACACTTTACCCTCATTGCCTGCTGGTGGTCAGAGGGCTGGTGGCACCTCTCTGTGTCTGGGCACTGTAGCTCCATCAGCATGTGAATAACTGACTGGTGTAAAGCTCTTTGTAGTCCACTGACTTTCAAAAGCGCTATACAAATGCAAGACATTTTAAATGTCTGATGGTCCTCTGATCCTCCATTGTAGACACCTGTCTCTCAGATGGACAGGTGTCCATTAGATGGACTCCTGTCCCTCAGATGGACCTCCTGTAGTTTGGTCTCTAGATCTTTGGCCTTGGCTAGATGTTCAATATTGTAGGAAAATATTACAAACGATGAACAATTCTAATAAATATACATGAGAGTCAGTAGTTATATTTTAAAAGGAACTAAAGTCTTTAAAAACCTGATTTAGAACCAAAGAAAAGGAATTGAGTTTTTCTGTAAACAGAGCAAAATCATGGAACAAACGGAGCAAGAAAATAAAAGAATCAAGATCACTAAACATTAAAAACACATATTAAATCAAGGGTTTGAGGTAATGAAGAACATGTAAGCTAAGATGGTGTCAGATTGAAAGTTAGAACAGGAATGTGATGATTGATCTGTTTTGCTTTGTGAAAAGGGGCCGAAAATATGACAGTTCTTCTTTCTGCTGCTTTCATTCATATTTACTGAGTGATGATGTGTACTTCCTGCATGGTGGCACAGTTGGTAGCACTGTTCCCTTGCAGCAAAGAGGTCATGGGTTCTCGTCCCGGCTCTGCAGCCTCTCTGAGTGGAGTTCTCCTTGTGCATTTCTCAGCTTCCTCCCACAGATCAAAACCATGAGTGTTAAGTCTATTGGTGTCTCTAAATTGTCCCCAGGTGTAAGTGGGTGTATGACTGGTTGTTTGTGGTCTTGCGACAGACTGGCAGCCCATCCAGGGTGTCCCCCACCTCTCACCCCGTGATGCTGGAGTTAATCACCAGCTCCCTGCAATCCTCGGTGGAGGATGAAGCTGTTACAGAAAATGGATGGATGTACATTATCTGTTCTTTGGAATAAAATTATTATTATTAAATGGTAAAGTTGATGATCAGGTAAAGGAGACACATGTATAGTGTAGATTTATAGCTTTTGTCCATTTGGGGGGTCTTTAACAGGATAAAAGACCCACTGATCTGAAGGTCTAACCTAACCTGAGAGGTTGAAGACTCCGCGTGTCAATTAATTACAGCCATAATGAACATGTTATTTTTTAAATTGCATTAATCACATTCTTAATCTCTTCACTGTTTCAGCATACGATCATCCTGTAGTGGTGTGTGTGTGTGTGTGTGTGTGTGTGTGTGTGTGTGTGTGTGTGTGTGTGTGTGTGTGTGTGTGTGTGTGTGTGTGCTGGGCTGCAGGGTTTGTGTATCACTGATCAGCTCTGTGCTGCTCCTTAGAGCCCTGCACTTTCAGGAAGTGATCACGTGCTTTGCGTGTGATTCTTCTTGCAGGCATCACTGAGCATCCATGATTTTTTTAGTGCTCTTTATCTGAGCCCTCAACAGGAAGTGCAAATTAAAATGAGCTGCTCAGATCACAGGCTTCGCCACCAGACTGGACCACCGTTACCACCACCAGTCCAGCGCACTGCTGACCACTGGTTACCATCAGGTCGGTGCTACAGAGCGCTTTTTACAAAAACTATCCACCGCAGAGACAGTTTCTTCCCCCAGGCTGTCTCTCTGATGAACACCTAACAGAGTTTTATACTGTGAGAAATAAGCATACTTGCACTACCTCAACCTGTTTTTAGGTTTTACCTTCTTTAATTGTTAAGTACATTTACTAAATTATACATATAAAAAAAACTGTATATAACTGTTCATATGGTTCTTATATTGTTCCCTAATGTCTCTAGGTTTTTATAGTGGATTAATTTCTGTACAATGTGAGCGCATGAAACTGAAGCAAAAATCCTTGATTGTGCAACAATCTTGGCCAGTAAAGCTGATTCTGATATCATGTCTCTGTTTAAACAGTTCAAGCCCCTCTTCTCCACCTCCAGACCCCCACGCCTGTACTCAAGACAGCTGTGTCCCCCCACCTTTGAAATCAAAATGTCCTCCTTGGTGGAAGATGAGGGGTTAACAGAGCTGTTACAAACTGAGTCCAATGACCAGAGTAAAGGTTGCAGGCAGCACTGGGACTTTGGTCATGATTTTCAGATGACTCAGCTCTTAACTTGATGAAAGGTTGTCAATCATCCTTTTCATTTTCTCTCCTCATCCACTACATCCACTATCTTTGTGACTAGCCTAGCATACTCACCTCTTTGACTGCAGCAAACAAAAGTATCTGGACCACAGCGAATCGGGGGTGAAGAGATCCGGCTGGCGAACCACTTATTTCTGACCTGTGAGTCACATTGTGTCTCCTGAGCTGTAGTCCTTCCATTTAATCCACGGGAGTCGATGTGGTATCCAGCCTCTACACAGCCGGAGCAGGTCGCTCTGTCGGACCTGATCACGCCCACATGTTTAGGTCTGTCTGAAAAGGAAAACCAGACTTAATGAAGGTGTTTTATGTTACAGAGTTCCCAGGGATCTATTCATCCATCTTCTACTTCATCCTACACTGAGGGTTACGGGTGCCTAACTCCAGCCTCATGGGGCGAGAGGCACCCTGGATGGGTCACCAGTCCATCACAGGGACACAGAGACAAACAACCAGTCAACCTGACATGTATGTTTTTGGCTAGTAGGAAGAAGCTGGAGAACCCAGAGACTCTGAGCTAAATCCACTCAGAGGCTGCAGAGCTGGGACACGAACCCACAACCTCCCTGCTGCAGGGACACAAAATCATAAAGAGCGCTTTAAAAATCATCATTTAACCAGTAATTTATTAAGTTCCATAAACAGGAACTGGTTACAAATCACTCAAATCCAGAGCATTGGATGTTTATTATAATTTTTATGGAAGAAATATGCAGAGAATTTTCATATGTGAGACAAAACAAGTGAATGTGAGCAGAAATGAATCGAATATGTTTTTTCTTTTATCCTGATGTGAATGTGCTAAATAAAGAGCTGCTGGGACGGACGGAGACATGTTTGGGTTTAACGGAGACCTGAACCTGGTGAAACAAAGAACCAGTGATGTGATTAGACTGTTTGACATAAATAGGAGGCTGATCACTTTAAACTCCACTCTGGTTTTATGTCCTGCTGGACGCTGGTACGGGCTGCACGCGCACCACGACGTACGCATTGTACGTAGCGGTGGCGCAGGAGGGATGAAGAGCAGTGTGAGGAAGACCCTGCTGCTGCAGCACAGCCAGCTGGAACACACGCACTGACAGCCGCGCGCCCTCACGCTTCAGCTACTCGCGGACGCGCGTCGTATTCTAGAACCAAAAGCCAGTGAGTCCTGTTACGCCGTACCGGTCCGGTCCGGTCCGGTCCGGCTCGGTTCGGTTCTGGTCTCTACACTGAAGCGTGTCCTCGGCTCGGAGGGTTCTAGGAGCACTGGGATCTTTGAACAGTGACGTAAAAAAACAAGGCGTTCTGCTCATTTCCGTATGCGTCTTTAAAAATATGTCAACGCGCATGCGCAGGACCAGGTTCTGACCGTTTCCGTGGACGTTCTGCTGGGTATTATAGCAGTGAAGAGCTCTGAGTTTTCTTTAGTCTGCTTCTACATGAAATTAGCAATGCCTGAAAAACATGTCTCTCACAGAAAAGAATGAAAGAAAAGAGAGGTAAATAAACAAACAAGCATGTCACGTGACACCCTCTGATGTCATGTTTATGGAAGTAAACAAGCAACTCTGCACAGAAACCAGTTATGGACATTTGTCTTTCAGTGGTTTGTACGCCAGCATCCCTCCAACATGTCTGCCCATCGTGTACCACTCAGACTACAACATCACCTTCATGGGCCTCGAGAGGCTTCATCCCTTTGATGCTGGGAAGTGGGGGAAAGTTATTCGCTTCTTGAAAGGTAAGAGAGTGTATGAAACTGTTCAATGTAGGTAGAAACAGCCAGAGTGGATCGGATTGCTCTGGGTGATGAAAAGGTCAGGCTCCCACATTTCATTCAAAATATAAAAGACACCTGCCTCAGCGGGGCCCTGCTCCCAGGGGCCACAGCCACACATCCAGCAGGGCCAGAAACCACAGAGAGCTACCAGACAGCTCAGGACTGTCTGAAGACTGAATGGATGAGAACACTTTAACTAATCCAATCAAACATCAGGGTGTTCATTATTATTATTATTATTATTATATGAATATTGTTATAATAAGAATATTTATTCGATTATTGTTATCATAATTTTATTATTATTATTGCCATAACTTATATGAATATTGTTATTATAATACATATTATATTGTTATAATAATAATAATAATAATGAAATGCTTACATGTTTTATACATTTTAAAACAGGTAACATGTTTGTTTCCTTCATTGTTTTTTCTTTATATATTAATCTAGTTTTGCCCTTTATTTATTTATTTTTACTAATTAAAGGGGTATTTTCCAGATTAGATCATCATAACGCATTCTATTTGTTTAATTCCTTTACATGAGGAGTATGTTTTGAGTGTTAAATAGATGATCATAAACTGTATTTATGATAAAATTGCTTAACGAGATGAAAAACTAAAATTGGGTCTTTGTTATATTATCTTTGTATCCAGAAAAAAAAATCCTGTAGCCCACCAATAAAAGGTCAAATCGTCTTGATATGTCAGCTAGGTCTTATGGGTTGAATGGCTTGTCAGTGCTTGACTTACCTGCTTAAATTCTGTCGTTGGTGCCCGGGAGTGATACTGGATGAAAATGTTAGAATAACCTGTTTTCTCCCGTCTTAAATGTTTGGGCCCTGAAATTTAAAAAAAGTTTGTCAGTATAGAAATAGTTGTGATTTTTAGATTTATTTTAAATTTGGCGTAAATAAATGAATAATGTTCTTGTATTGGATGTTCTTGGCCTGGTTTTTTTATTGTAATTTGATGTTGACAGTTTAATTCTGGGCACAAAAACAGCTTAAGGGGACCATGTACTTAGTTATTAAATATTACTGTGCCAAATGCTGGAAATGTATTTCAAAAGGGAAAAAATGCTTTGAAAAGGTCTTGCAGTGTATTATTAATGCAGTGTATTATTGATGCATAATACTATCAAAGAGATATGCTACGTAAAACTCTTGGGATGGTTTGCATTCATTTATTGATCTGCATCTTGAAAATACAAATTAAGAATATGAATGGAAAGCTAAAAGTCATTTGGGGAAATAATTTTTCATAAATGCATTCAAATGCTTATATAAGAAATGCTCAAGTCTTATTCTCTCAGATCAGGTTTGGTCCGATTCTCATTTCTCTAAGATCTACAGTGGTCCTTCGCTATAACACGGTTCACCTATCACAGACTCAGTTTCACAGATTTTTTTTGTGCAATTTTGCATGCTTTTTTTTTTTTACAGCACATTGTGTTCTGAGTCCTGACCATTGTCAGTCGATTTCCTTCATATAGCGCGGTTGCCTGAGTGTCGCCGAGTGCAGTGCATCCTGATTCCTCTCTGCAGAACGCGCACTGCGCCCTGGACTACCAAAGAACCACAGTGCCTCCCAGCTGGAGTTGCGTGCTTCAAGCTTGACTACCCTAGCCTAATAAACCAGACTATATATGTGGATATATAGTCTGGCCACGGTCCACTGAAACGACTCATATTCATAAGGGCAGGACCAACGATTGTCAATCAAACCATCTTCACATGCTATTGGATAGCGCTAGTCGGTTAGCAACAACCGGAACCAGTTGGTAGATTAAACTTTACTGTGTCCCGTCGGCAATGCGGCCAATAAATATTTCCAAACTGAGAAAGTTGGTGTCAAAACCTGAACAGGAAATGGTTCTTCATGCTTTTATCTCCTCCCGTCTAGATTACTGTAACACACTTTTCACATGTTTGAACCAAAAAGCCCTTTATGGCCTTCAGCTGGTCCAGAACTCTGCAGCAAGGCTCCTCACTGGAGCAAACAGGAAAGATGACATCACTCCTATTCTGAGGTCTCTGCACTGGTTACCTGTTAAATGTAGAGTTCATTTTAAAATCCTGACTCTAACTTTCAGGGCCCTACATGGTCAAGCTCCTCTTTATGTTACTGAACTGATAAAGCCGTACGCTCCAACCCGAGCTCTCAGGTCCACAGACCAGAATCTCCTAACAGTTCCAAGGACCAGATTTAAAAGTCGAGGTGATCTGTCCTTCCAGTCTGTTGCACCACGACTTTGGAATGACCTTCCTTTAGTTTTACGCTGTATAGACAGTCTGGACTCCTTTAAAAAGCAGTTGAAGACCCAATTATTCAAAACTGCTTTTCTGTTCTCTTGTTGTTGTTTAATGATTTTGATTTGTTATGATATTTTGTCTGTTTAACTGATTTTATTTGTTTTATCATGTTTGATTCTGTTTTCTGTGAAGCACTGTGTGATTTTTTCTGTGAAAGGTGCTATAGAAATAAACTTTACTTACTTACTTACTAAATCCTCTTTCAAAATAAGACTTCAGTGCCTCTATCTGGTCACGTCTTAGAGAAAAGCCCAAATCTAAATCGTCCAAAGTTGATAATAAAGACGTTTCAAACAAATGCGGTTCCTGAGCTGCTGCCATGTTTAAATTCAGAGTTGGAGCTCTGACGTCATTGGCTAATCCTGCCCACCAACCCGTTTAAGCTTTGTGATTGGCCCGGTACGAGACTGACCGGTACGAGACTGACCGGACCAATCAGTGGGCTGCATAGGTTCCAATGAGCGTGGCTAGACCAAAGTCTGTAGAGCAGAACTGACGGTCTAGTAAACTAGGCTAGGACTACCCAAGAACCGTGGTGCCTCTTCGCTGGACCGCAGACCGAGTTGCAACCTCATGCTCCCTTCCTTCATGAGAGCACAGCGGGAGGTAAGAAAGCTGCTTCTCAGCAGGTGAGGAGCTGCACGCAGCAGCTTCAGGTTTTTACCGCGACTAAACACACGGTGTCCGTCAGACTGTCAAGAGCAGGGAGCCGGACCCGATAGTGCAGAGGAGGGTGGGAGCAGGAGGCGAAGGGTATAATCCAAAAAATGAAGTATTTATTGTAATGGATGTGCTACAAAAATATAAACCGGACTATGACTACACTAAACTTGACTTGATTACAACAAAACAGAGCAGAACTAACCAGAACAGACCAGACTACAGCAAAACAGAACAGATGAACCGACAGGGAGACATGGCACAGAAGGGCTTAAATACCTGAGGAGGTAAACAGGACAACGAGGGGCAGGTGAGAACAATGACTCATTAACAGGTGAGGGAGGGGCGGAGAGCAGGAGCATGGAAACACAGGGGAAACTAAATTGACATGAACAAGAACTCTGAACTAAATGGAAAACAGGCATGATAAATAACACAAAACATGGAATCTAATTAAAACAGATGAACACAGAAGACTAAACTAAATACAGAAAACTAACTATGAACATAGAAAATGAAACAAGCACCTAAACACAGGGCAAAGAGTAAAATACTAAACTAATGAAAACAGAAACCAGACTAGACTAAAACAGAATAACAAACAAAGAGCAAAAAAGAACTAAACTATAACCAAACAGACTCGAAATCATGACACAGACGCTATAAATACATCCATTAAATAATTTATTCAGCCGTTCTGATGTTCTGGTAGTGTTTAAACAAGAGAGAGTGGCGTGAAAATGCTAATGCCTGTCTCAGAAAAGTGTATAGCGTGTGTAGTGGAGGTTTTACAGCCTTAAAACATCTGGAATCATTGTAAAAAAAATTTAAACTGCTACATCATGGATTTCACCTAATGTGGGGATCTTTGGAATGTAACTCCCGTGATAAACGAGGGACCACTGTATAGCGAGGCTACAGGTATACAGAGATATCCATCCATCCATCCATCCATCCATCCATCCATCCATCCATCCATCCATCCATCCATTATTTATCTATCCATCCATCATTTATCCATCCATCCATCCATCCATCCATCCATCCATCCATCCATCCATCCATCCATCCATCCATTATTTATCTATCTATCCATCATTTATCCATCCATCCATCCATCCATCCATCCATCCATCCATCCATCCATCCATCCTCATCAGATATTAGGTTACATCATTCTTCATGTCAGGCTGCTGAAGTGATTCTTCTTCTGGGGGAAGTCAAGCAGGTTGTATGCAGGCTACTTTGCGCGGCTGCTGCCCCCTCTGTTCAACAACCAGTACTGCAGGTTACTGTCAAGCGTTTTTTCCTCTCTTAAAATTCAGATTTGGGGCTTATCATAAAACATCCGGTGCTTAAACCCAAGTAGCCACCCCCTAACCCTGCCCCTGACAGCAGCATCGGTAGAGTAACACCTGTAAACGGTTAAACTGGAAAAAAAGCCAGTCTCTGTTTGTTTCCCTCCCCACCACCATGGTTATTATTTACATCAATGGATTTTCTGAAGATTCTTTCTGTCTGTTAAAAGTTTGAGTAAGTAAATCACTGCTGCTCTTGGACACAGGAGGAGGAGTTTGTAACATTTAAAAACAGCATTATTTATTATTGTCTACATGGGCTGAGTCTTTTGGCTTCAACAAAGGATTGTTATGAATTAAGAAACTCGACATCGACAGGCGATGGGCTCAGCCTGTTGCTGATGGTCGCTCACCCCATCACAGACGCCATCTTAGTTACATTTTCATAATTACCTCATGCCATTGATGTAAAACATCTTTTATTATATTATATATAATTTTATAACTTGATTCTTTTATTTTCTTGTTCAGTTTGTTATATAATTTCACTCTATTTACAGAAAAACTCAGTTCATTCTCTGGTTCAAAATCAGATTTTTAAAATACTTTTAAATTATAACTATTGACTCTTTTTTTATATAAACTTAGTCAGGTTATTTTATTAACTTCGTACATTGTTTGTAATATTTTCCTACAATATTGAACATAAAGCCAAGGCCAACCGTGTAGAGACCAAACTACAGGAGGTGTCCATCTGAGGGACAGGAGTCCATCTGAGGGATAGGTGTCCATCTAAGGGACAGGTGTCCATCTAAGGGTTAGGTTTCTATCTGAGGAACAGCTGTTTATTAGAGGGACAGGTGTCTATCTGAGGTGTCCTTCTGAGGAACTTGATTATGACTTGAAAATTCAAAGGTAAGGACTTAGACTTGATTTGGACTTCCACATAATTGACTTTGGACTCCACTTGGACTTGACTCAAGACTTGACTGGAAAGACTTGTGACTTACTTGTGACCTGCAAAGCAGTGACTTGGTCACACCTCTGATCTGAAGGTAGCCCTGGGTCAGAGGTAATGAATAGGAGTGTCTTTACTTAAACCTCCTTGTCTCATTGACCAATTTTCATTTTCCCCGGTAGACTCAAGAGTGTCATGATCTGTGTCTTGTGAGTTTAGTTTTGCCTTCCTTTGCTCTCCCTGTGTCACCTAGCCACTCCTCCTATATGGTCTTCCTTCACAGCAGTTCCACATTCTGTTAATCATTAGTATACTGTATATTCCAGTTTAGTTCATCCACTCCTTGTCAGATCCTTTGTTAACCATTTTTGGTAGACCTCATGTCATCCTCTTCCTGGTCTCCTGCCTTTAGTTCATGCTTTCTTGCCTCCACACAAATCAGGAGGATCTGACCAGAATGGATTTGACTGAGGATACACTCCGGTGGGTGGACAAGCTTGTCAATGATGCAATCCTCTGAATTTTTGAGGGATTGTCATACTCTATTGGTCTATTGGTTTTCCCTTGAGGTCATCTTGATGAAGCCTCAGAGGCCTCCAGTGCCCCACTGGCACTCCCATCAGTGAAGGAGTCCAGATGGATGCCTAGCACCCAGCTCCAGAGCCCATTTCCCTGAGGGTCCCAACCAGATGCCTTGCATGCATCTTAAGAGCTTGTCTCCTCGAGGGTCCTGCCGAATGCCTCACACCCAGCTCTAGAGCCTATATTCCCAAGGGTCCTGCCGGACACCTTGCACACAGCTTTAGAGCTGGCCCCCCGAGGTTAATGACAGATGCTTTGCACTCAGTTCCAGAGCCTGTATCTCTGAGGGTCCTGGACTAGGGCTCCATTTTTGTTCAGCCCATTGGCCGACCTCCTGAGCAATGCCTCTTGATGCAGCCTCCTGGTTGCCCTCCTGAACTTTGCTTCTTGTTGCAGTGCCCAGGGGTGCTGGTGGTGCAGCATGAAACTTACAATGAGCTACTGCATCTCATCAGTGTGTGATCATGGGATGCGCAATTGTTATCACGACAGCATCAGTCCACAAAGAAGCATTGTGGCAGAGGAAACTGGTATTCTTGCATAATATCTTTGCATACACACCAGCGTACACACACAGCGCTTGTGTGCACCCTAGGTCATAAAGTAACCAGCTGATTGGATTGAAATTGGATTGAAGTGTTACTTCAATGTAATCCTTCATTCTGAGCAATGCAGTTTGAGGGTAAGAGTGGGAAGGAAAACTCTCTATAAAACACGAAGAAACCTTCAGCAGAACAAGGGTCAGAGTGGGTGGAGCCTAAAGCCTCAGCCAGCTGGAGTCTGAGAGGACAGGAAAGAGACAAACACAGAAGGACTGGACCAGTCATTGTTTCTAAAACAGAGAGAACAAAGTGAGTGGCAGCAATATCAGGAACTACAAACATGGAGAGTAGAGAGGGTAGAATAGAATGAATTTTTATCATTATGTATTCATTTATATTCATGAATTATATTGATATATTTAGAAATTTTCATAGATTTGGCATGGACGCAGGTTACGTGTCCCCACCGTCCAGCTATCACTGAATTGTCCTCACCAATAATTCAATCCAAGGGTGCTGAAATAACACTGCATCCCCACCAATAATACGTGCAGCTCAGTGGACTAGGTGCTGTGCTGCTGTGCGCCGAGCCTGCGGATGGACCTGTGTCCAGGCAAGGAGGCATACGTGTCTGGATCAACTGGCGCTAGCCCCTCCGGGCCCACGCTGAGCCGCTTACACTGATGGACCTGCTCTGGGTCTGGATGAGGACCGACCATTTTCCCGGTGATGGTGACGTTGAGCTGGGACGGATCGCTTTAATCTGAACTACCTGTTTCAGCGAATGCTCGAATCCCCCCACCCGGCCGGTCCCCACCAATGTCCAGATTAAACCTACGCCATTGGACATTTCATAAATTAGTCAACTGAAATCAAACTAAAAATACTGAGACAAGTCTTTAGGTTAATAAGAGATGTTGTAAATGGTGATATAGAACATTGATACAATAAAAAACATTATGTGCCTTCATGATTTTTAGTGTTACTCAAGTTTTATAATGACTACAAAGTAAAGCCTGGCTATTGCTTCAATATCTCTGTGAATGTTTTTGTCTCTTAGAGGAGCAGTTCATCACTGATGGAAACCTTGTGGAAGCCCGTGAAGCTACTGAAGAGGATCTGCTGGTGGTTCACACCAAACGCTACCTCAACAGATTAAAGGTAACTTCATTCTCCAGTTTGACCTCTAACACACTGTCTGTCTCTCAGTAAAAACATGGCATCATCACTAACTATGAATTAATCTCTCTGCGTTTGGGGTATCACATGAGCACACAGGACTTCTGAAGAGCTCAGACCTTTATTTAGATCTGACTCTTCTTACAGTAGAAAGTTACAGCATACTCACAATAAAATTACTATTGTAGTACTTCTACTATTAGGGATGCACTGATACCACATTTCAAATTCTTACAGTTGAGTACTTGCTGATACAGAGTACTAATACATTCTTTTGAACTAAGCCCCAGTTTGGTATGGATGCAGTAAAAACACTGCTAACCTCTTGCTGCTGTATGAGGGAGTTGGTAGAAGATTTAAAGGTACCATATGTTGAGTCCTTTGAGACCATTTTGTACACTTTTTTTCAGGCTGACAATTTGAATATTGGTTTGATTAGACTGTATTCATGCCCAAAGTGGAATTATAAAACTAGAATTGTTTTATTGTGGGCTAGGCTAGGGCGGTATCCAAAATTTAATACCATCAAACTTCCTCCACATTTTACCGGGGTATACGGTATTGCCCTGACCAGGGCTAGACTGGGACCATGATTTGGCTTGGACATTTGCGGCCATGGCTCCCACCATGAGCAGTAACAGCTGATGTTCAGTTCGGACGGCTACCGCTGTTGACTAAAGCGCGTAACCACACCCGCAAGCTCGCCTCGCCACAACAAGGAAATGCTGAGTAAAACAAGGGAGGGGGTGGTCCCGCTGTTGACTGAAGCCCTAAGCGTGCACAAATCTGTGTATTCTCTCCGTTTCTTCGTTTTTAAGATGAAACCGGAACAACCGGAAGTAGCCGTTTTTGCTATCAACCTTGTCAAAAATAAATCTGAAAATATGGCAAAACGGTGAAACCCCGCTGGTGACTGAAGCCCTACGTGCGCAGAACACACCAGCGGCTATACGAGCTCGCGCAACAACAAGGAAGTGCTGATTAAAACGAGTTTCTCGGATAGCGGGTGGCGCGAGCGCCCCAGACCGGCCCAAAGTTACCATTGGTTCACCTGCAGTCCAGCGCTGACCGTGCATTTTTTTTCATGACGTTATTGAAATGGATACCGTTGCTATTTTTTAATATCGGGTGTAGAAGGTATTACCGTAATACTGCCCAAATCTATTGTGGGCCTTGAAAATACTTAGCTGCAGATATGAAACTCATCTACTCTGTGTGTCTCTGAGCTCCCTTGAGCGCAGGGAAATGGACATGTTTTTTAATCACCTCCCCAAACTCTCCCCTCCAAGCATTTTTTTCTCCTTACAAAGGGGAGCGCATACAATACGCATGCCTGCAAGCACCTGTTTTCTGTTTTTGGTATATGTTGTTTGTCTAAATCTTGGAAACAGCGGAACTGAAACTGTAGTTTTAATGTATCAGGATGCAGATGCAATGGCAATAAAGTTCTTATCAAGCATGTCTGAGTTATTATGTGAATATATTGAAAAGATGACTTTTATACAGTACTATGCTATGATTTGCTGTGCTTTGTTTCAATGCAGTGGTCTTTTGTGGTGGCAACAATCACAGAAATCCCTCCTCTCCTGTTCCTGCCAAACCTTCTGGTGCAGCGGAAGGTACTGCGTCCTTTACGAACCCAAACAGGAGGCACAATAATGGTCAGAGTCCAGCTCCCTTTTCTTCTATGTCTTTATGTTTTTAATTGATAAGATGCTCAGCTTTTGCTTTTTCCATCTTCATTTGTCAGAGAGAGAAAATCCTTTCAGATAAAAACATTATCAAATGTATTTATGTAATTTGTAACGAGTGAAGCGGCAAAAGAGCGTCAGTGTGTGCAGGTGGATAGCAGGAGCAACACCTTGTAGCTTCCACAAAAGCTTATTTATTTTGAACTCAAATAAAAAGTATAATGCCAGCTTACCACTCGGTACAGAACGCACACAGTCCACATACATATGACTGAGCACAGTTTACAAAACTCTCAAGTAGAAGAAGAAAAAGAACCGTAACATTACAAGTGGTGCCACCGTGTGGAAACACACTGTAAAACCCCAGAAACAACAGTACCTGTTACAAATTGAAAGTGGAATCTATGAAACTTTTTATTTTTGACGTTTGTCTATCTGTCCATTAGGGCTGCATGATATTAGGAAAAACTGTGATATGTGATAACAGTGCTTAATATTGCGATGACGATATCACATGTGATATAACCAAACCTGTTTTCCCTGATAGTTCAGGTACTGGGCACCGCAGCACATCCAGCAACAAATCCAATCCAAAGACCTGCTAAACCTTTACTAATACATTCATGCCGCTTTGGGTAAAAGCGACTTACTAATAAATGAATAAATATAAACATAGTTCAGCTGTTTAGTTAGTTCTGTGTTTGATGTTAACTTTGTTTTTCCCTCACATGTTCATGCCCCTGGGTTTCCATTGTGTTTATGTTCATGTATTCAGTTTGGTTAAGGTCTTGGTCTGTTTGGATTTCCCTCTGTAGCTCCTGGGTCACACCCCCTGTGTGTTTGTGTGTGATTGTTCTTGTGCTTCTTCGTTTAGTCTCACAGGTGTTCCTTGTGTTTCCTGATCACTTGTCTGTGTATTTAAGTCTCTGTTCAGTGTCACTCCTTGTTGGCTCTTCTGCTTTGTTTCCTGAGTTTAGTTCTGCTTAGTTTACCCCACTTTCAGTGGCGGCTGGTGAAAATTATTTTGGGGAGGGAGCATTTTTACAAATCAGTTTTCAGATGCGCAAATAATCACATATCATCACCACTAGAGCAGGGAATGAAGCAAAATATTTTCATCTGACTGAATATTTTGCTGGTAAAAATCCCTACCACCAGTTCTCTAACAATGTGGAGCAGTTAGGTCTAATTCTACACATCAAACAGTAAAGAAATCATAAAGTCTTCATGAGAAGACCTTAGAATAATATCAATATAATCAGATACAAATAAAAAACAACCACAATGTGGTCAAAACAGAAGTAAGAGTTTCAAGGAAAAAACAACCTGACCTACACAAGGTCAGAAACACAACTTAATATTCACAATTAGCTTTCTACTGACACCACAAACACATAAATCCATCTCTAACACAGTCAGATCATTAATGTTACAATTCAGACAACAAACCAAGCAAGTCATGACAATCAGCTCAACTAATGAAGTGAATTAACCACAAAATAAAGTTAAATCCACTGATATGTGCCATCAAAATAAGTTAAAATACAATTTTAGGACACTCATTAAAAAAAAACTCCCATAGAGTGCCGTGCGTTTTAGGGAAAAGTGTCAAAACGGGCTAAACTACATGAAGCAACATTCATTCAACAGTATGCGTGTCCCTCTACATTCGGCTACAAAGGCATGTTGCTATTTAAGGTATAAATCCACAAAACAGTAGGCCTCTGCCATTTGCTGATAGGCGTTTTCAGTAGCAAAAATCGGCAACAGACACACTGGTAATAAAACAAAAGAAAAAACAAACAAAGTCACTCTCCATGGAGTTGATGAAATCAGGACCCATGGAATAAAACTGCTTTTTGTCGCAAGCTGCCAAGAAGGATTCTTTGAATAAATATCCATTTTGTTAGCACAGCCAGTTAGCCAAGCCTTCTATAACACGTCCTGGAAAAACTCCTTGTGTAGCTCCTGCCTCTGTTTTTCGCTGATTCTTCAAAACAACGTTACTACTGAAAGTGAAACCAAACGAGAGCTTCTGGGTCAACATCCGGTCGGAGTCATTCAGTACGTTTTTCTTTTTTTTAACTTTATTTGTAATCACTTATGACTTATCAGTGTGTTACAGTGCCATAATTCATGAGAAAAACTAAAGTAAATACTTAAATAATAAGCATTAATTCTCCGGTTTTGACTGTACCGTTGTGCGCATGTCAGGGACGCTATGACCTGCGTCCCAATCGGTCTCCTATCTTTTGCATTAAGGATGATTTCCAGTGCGCATGCGCCTGGAACAGAAAACAAAGCGGTATGTCGGTACGGCGTCCGGCCCAGACATAAGCAGTAGATCCCAGAGAAACACGACCTATCGATCTGGTAAAAAATAGTGAGAAAACATTTCAAAACTACACCAAAATGCAGATTATACACAGCACTTATTGTGTATAATGGATGACTTGTTTAGTTTTATTTTCATGTTAGTTTTTTATATTTTGTAATCTCTATTCTCTTCTTCCTTCACAGGCTGGGAAGCTGGCTGTTGATCGAGGTTGGGCCATAAACGTAGGTAAGTCAGGTTGATTCATAAGTGCCTGACCTCGCCTCCCTGTTTGACTGTTGTGACATATTACTTCAATTGTTTACTGGCATTAGTTTTTCAAAGTAAAATACAAAAATCATGTTAAAGCAGTCAAAATGAATTAGTCAGCCTTATAAAGACTGAGCAAACCAAAGCTAAACCCCTCATTTCTCCCTCGACCTCATGACCTTATAATGAATGTTAATATTATAACCAGTGCTCCGCGGCGTGCACAGAGCTGCACCTCGTCACACCCCGTCACCTGCCGCTCTGAGCGCGATGAGCTGATAATCGGACAGAAACCACCTGTCGGACCCATCAGAGATCTGTCTCCCCCGCCCCGCCCAAGTCCTGTTCTTGTCCCGTCCTGGTCTCCACCAATGACAAGCACAAATCTACACCATTGCTTTAGTATTCTGTTTAGCAAGATGGCGCCCATGAGCGGTTGTGCATTTGCTAGGCTCTCGGTTTGTTTTCGTTATTTGTTGTGTCTTGTTATTCCATCCTTACCTGGTGCTCTTTCCCTGCTAACATATGATCAACACTCACTGCTATCGATCCGATCTGTGATCAACAACCTCCAGAACTGCAATATTGGACCAGTATTTCCACCACTGTTGCTGGAACCTGGCGTTTGTCCTGGCGTCTGCCCGTTGCTACCTGTGGGTCTGCCGCTCCCTCTGAGACCATGGCGCAGAAAACGGGGAAAGAGAACCGGCTTTTTCATGCAGCTTCGGAGATTTGGAGTTGCTACGTAGCTTAGCAGACCACCCAGTCGCCATTATGGAGTCCGCCGCTCACATAACACTGGATCTCACAGCAAAAATGATGGTAATTAATACATGCTCTGTCGCCAACAAGTCTCAAATCTTGAACGATCTGTTCCGCTCAGAAACCTTACATTTCTTATGGATTTCGGAGTCGTGGCAGCGCGAAAATGATCACATCTTCTGGAGCTCTGTCCTGAAGGATGCTCTTTCTTCTTTGCACCACAGGCCGAGGAGAGGGACAGCTGTTATCTATAAAAACACTTTAACTGCTAGATGATCTCCTCAAGCTCCTTCAGCTCGTTTGAGATGCTCATGATTAAAATTGGTCGAGTACAGCCAG
Organism: Callopanchax toddi; assembly: GCA_006937965.1. Taxonomy (NCBI): domain Eukaryota; kingdom Metazoa; phylum Chordata; class Actinopteri; order Cyprinodontiformes; family Nothobranchiidae; genus Callopanchax; species Callopanchax toddi. Next base: position 975,736 of record SSNR01000136.1, read on the forward strand.
TTTATGGGATTATGGTCTATCTCCCTCCTGGACCCACTTCCTCCTCCATCTCTGACTTCCAGGACTTCCTTTCTTCAATCATTAAACTAAACAGGATCATCGTTGTTGGAGACTTCATCATCCATGCTGAGGATCTTTCTAACAGCTCTACTGGAGAGTTCCTAAACATGATGAGCTCTTTTAACCTCTGTCAACATGTCTCACCTGGATCTGGTCTTTACCTACGAACTTGTTGTTGACCATCTGAACTTAAATGATGTTGTGTTCAGTGACCATAAGTCGGTTTCCTTCCATGTTAATTTTAGAACTGACTCTCTTGTACAGGATTCTTCCAAACAAAGACGTTTTAACAGTTCCACCATTTTAAACTTCTCCTCCCTCTTTAACTTCATCCCTCCTTCTTCTGATGTCGAGCTTCTCACTAACTCATTTAATGATCACTGCCTTTTCATTCTGGATCAGGTTGCTCCACTCAAAACCAGTCACAGCTCTAGTGTCTCCAGGCCACCTTGGCTGAACAACCAGAGTCGTGATCTTAGACGCTCATGCAGAAAAGCGGAACGTCTGTGGAAGAAGACAGGTCTAGTTGTTCACCGTGAATATCTTAAGGAACTTCTTCGTCTTATAACACCGCTGTAAATGACGCCAGATCTACTTTCTTCAGGAACCTCATCCCAGAATAAGAATAACCCTTAAGTTCTATTTGACACCATCTCCAGCATTGTTTCTCCTCCTCCTCAGCAGCTCAGTTATCTTCAGCTGATGACTGCATGTTCCTCCATCATTTTGTAAACAAGGTTCCAAATCTGAGATCCAGCATTCCACCAGCTCCACCCATCATTGAGGAAAACTCTCGGTGCTCCGAGTCCTTTACCTCCTTCTCCACAATCTCACTAACTGAGTTGACTTCTGTGATCAGTCAGATGAAGCGTTCATCATCTTCATCAGATGTGCTTCCTCACTCTTTATTAGTCGGGTCCCTTCCCTCTATCGGTCCATCTCTGCTGTCCATAATCAACAGCTCTCTAAATCAACGCTGTGTTCCGTCCCACTTTGAAAATGCAGTGGTGACTCCTCTTTAAAAAAAAAAAAAACCCAGTCTTGATGCCAGCTCCACCGGTAACTACAGACCCATCTCCAAGCTACCCTTCATCAGTAAAGTTCTGGAGAAAGTTGTTGAAACTCAGCTCAGGTCCTGGTTCTCCAAGTCAAAGATCTCCGACCCCTTCCAGTCCGGCTTCCTTAAGAAGCACTCGACTGAGACCGCTCTAGTCAGGGTTTACAATGACCTCCAAATAGCTGCTGATGCAGGTAAATGCTCCGTCATGATCCTGCTGGACCTCAGTGCAGCCTTCGACACCGTGGACCACAACATCCTACTGAACAGGTTCAAGGTTCTAGCTGGATCTCAGGTTCTGCATCAGACTGGCTCACCTCCTACCTCTCCAACAGAACTTTCTCTGTGAAAACAGAAACCGTCCCTTCAGACACGGCCTCCCTAACCTGCGGGGTTCCACAAGGTTCGGTTCTGGGCCTCTACTGTTCTCATTCTATATCCTTCCTTTAGCTGCATCATCCAGTCCTTCTCTGACATCCAGTACCACATCTACGCTGATGACATTCAGCTGGATGTGTCCTTCTTGCCCCACCAGTTAGACAGACTGGCCACACTGGTACTCTGCCTGACCCAGATCAGTAACTGGTTGTCCAGAAATGTTCTGGTTCTGAACGCCAACAAGACTGAGACCCTGATCATTGCACCTCCACAACTTCATCCAAAAATTGAACAGGAAGTAGCTTCCTTCTGCTCCTCAGCCAAGCCCTCAGTAAGAAATCTGGGAGTTCTCTTTGACTCTGTTCTAAACTTTGATTCTCACATTAAATCCATCTCTCGCTCCTGCTTCTTCCACTTAAACATCTCAACACTCCGTAAAATAGTCTCAACTGCTGACCTGGAGAAAATAATCCATGCCTTCATGTCTACATGCCTAGACTACTGTAACACTCTCTTTACCGGTCTGAACAAATCCTCCCTCAAACGTCTTCAAACCATCCAGAACGCAGCAGCCAGACTCCGGACTAAATCCAGCAGGCGAACTCACATCACCCCGATTTTAAAGTCCCTTCACTGGCTCCCTGTAGAATTCAGAATCCAGTTTAAAGTCCTGGTTCTCACCTACAGAGCTCTAAACGGCCAGGCTCCTAACTACTTATCTCAGCTTCTTTCTACACAGTCTCCCGCAACCTTCGATCTGCATCTCAAAACCTGCTGGCTCTTCCCCTCACCAAACTAAAAACCAAAGGGGACAGGGCCTTTCAGGCTCTGGCTCCCAGACTGTGGAACAGCCTGACCCTGAAACTCCGTCTCTGCGACACTGTGGAGGTTTTCAAAAAACATCTGAAAACTCACCTCTTCATCCAGGCATTCCCTCACTGAACATGTAGAGATGAGACTCTGTTTATACTCTTGATTTTGTTCATTCTTCTCATTGTTTAATCTTTTGATTCTGTATATATTTTTGTCCCTGCTATTGTCTTATGAATTATATATTATATATTATAATAGTCATTATATATTACATATGGATTATATATCTTTATCTATGAAAGGCGCTTTAAAAATAAACTTTACTTACTTAGTATAGACCCAGACAATCCAACTTTGAGAATAGATTAAAGGCAACATTTTTTTTGTCGCTCAATAAGAGTCTGGCCATAACGCAGTGCATTAACACTGATAACGGCCCACCACTAAAAAAGACCTAACCTGAGAGTTTAAGTTTGTCACCATGCTCAGATGAAAGCTCCAACAGCTGAGTTGGTTCTAGTCTGATAAAGGAGCTGAATTAAGAACCAACATGGAGGGAACTGATCTGTAGTCAGTGTTTTGAACAACTTCACTGAAAACTGATTAGAGGATAAAATTGCTGATGGAGTAAAAGCTGTGTCTCCTGTTACCAAGTGGAGGTTGCTGACAAACAAGATGGATGAGCTAACAGCGCTAGCCCAAAGCAAAGGGAGTGTAGTTTAATGTTTGACAGAGACATGGCTGCACTGTGATGTACCTGATGACAGACGGTGTGTCCACTGGAGCATTGATGGACAGACTGGAGCACAGCTCTGAACCTCCTGCTCTGAGCTGATGCAGCACTTAACCACTACAACACCACTCTATTACAGGCATTTAAATCAGAAGTGGATGGTTTTTTGTGGAAGTTATTACCAAGTAATATCTCTACTGCTGTAGATTAGCTGATTGAACAACCTCAGTTTATTTATCTTTAGAGAGAGTTTAGTTGTAACATGAGCTGGGAACTGTTAAACAGTGAGTGTCCTTTAAACATGTCAGATTTCATAAACCTTTACAGTTTACATTGAACATTTTAGTGCTTTATAGCAGAGGTTCATACTATATTTCTCCTGGATTAACGGTTTCTGCAGAAACCCACTTCAAAAGATCTGAACTATCCCTTCAAACAGCAGAACAAACACAGAAACTGGGAGTTAAGATAACTAGAACTGGAAAAATAATTTGAAAAAGCTCTAGATTTACTGGTTGAATCCCTACCTATGGTGATGAGCTGAACGAATGAGATAAGGAGCAGTAAGAGTGAGTTTCCTCCACAGCATGGCCAGACTCAGCCCTGAAAATAAGGCGAATAAAAGGATTTGGAGTAAAACTGTGGCTCTTCCACAGAGAGGAGCCAGCTGAGATGTTCATCTGGTCTGGACCAGATGAACCAGGGGAGGTGTTTAAGGCATTTCCTTCTGGCAGGAGGCCCCTGGGTCGACCCAGGACAACCCAGAAGGATTATATCTCCAGACTAGCCTGGGAACACCTTGGGGTCCCACTGGAGGAGCTGGTGGAGGTGGCTGGAGAGACGAGGGTCTGGGCCTCCCTACTTAAGACCCAAACCTGGATAATGTTGTCAAGGAGCTTCTCTGGTTAGGTTTGGGTTTTTTTTTTTTTTTGCTTTCAACAGACTCCTGGAGCTGGTCTCTGTTTGTGATCAGTTCTCTAGTTAATCTGTTCTGTTGTCCACCAAGCATCTGTCCATCTGTGTGTCTCACTAGAGCCACAGTGTGGTTCCAGCATCACATTCGTTTTGTCTGCACATGAAGGTGCTGTGACTGAGGAGGCAGCTGTTTGATCTCACACACCTGAAGCATGGTGGATGGTTTATTCAAGGGAAACTCTCCTTCTGCTCAAGACTCTGGTTAATCCTCTACAGTTTTGTTTTCTATCTCAGACTGAACAACAGGATGCTGCATCACTTAGAGCTGTCTAAAATATGTGATCTGTCTCCATAGAGACGAACCATACTATACATTCCTCTGCACATTTATAAACATGCTTCCATACACACTCCCATTAAGCAATTTATTAAAGAAAATCATCAAGAAAAACAGTGAGTACGAGGTGCAGTGGGTGAGAAAGAACAAATAAAATAAATTTTAAAAGTCTACAAATTTGAAAGACATTTCTGGAAGGAAAAAAGATCAGGATTACTTGTTCTGTTGCCATGACAACAATAATTTAGTTACATATAGCAAGTCTGAATCCAGGCCACCATCTCCCATCCCCTCTGATTCCTCACTTTACATGTTTTTAATAAGGGTAGAAAACACTGAAAATCAATCCTAGAAAAAACAGATGTGATTTATTTATAGGTTAAAAAGTCGACACCCTCCTCCGTGAACCGTCACCTTATCGTGGAGGAGGAGTTTGAGTGCCCTAATGATCCTAGGAGCTATGTTGTCTGGGGCACTTGTGCCCCTGGTAGGGTCACCCATGGCAAATTGGTCCTAGGTGAGGGGTGAGACAAAGTGCGGTTCAAAAGACTCTTCATGCAAGTACAATCATCGAGCCAGTGTACCCGGCCCGGAGGGTTACCGGGGTCCCACCCTGGAGCCAGGCCTGGGGTTGGGGCCCGTGAGCGAGCGCCTGGTGGCCGGGCTTTCGCCCATGGGGCCCGGCCGGGCCCAGCCCGAACTGGGTGCATGGGCTCATCCACCTTTGGGCCCACCACCTGCAGGAGGAACATGAAGAGTCTGGTGCATTGTGGATCGGATGGCAGACCANCCGAGGCGGGAGCTTTGGCGGTCCGATCCCCGGACACAAAAACTGGCTATCGGGACATGGAACGTCACCTCTCTGGCGGGGAAGGAGCTGGAGCTTGTGGAAGAGGCTGAGCGATACCGGCTAGATATAGTCGGGCTCACCTCGACACATAGCGTTGGCTCTGGAACCCGAGTCCTTGAGAGGGGTTGGACCTCTCTTCTGTGCTGGAGTTGCTCCGGGTGAGAGGCGGAGGGCTGGGGTGGGCTTTCTGTTAGCCCCAAGACTCTCTGCCTGTATGTTGGGGTTTTCTCCGGGGGACGAAAGGGCAGCTTCCCTGCGCCTTCGGGTTGGGAAACGGGTCCTGACTGTTGTTTGTGCTTATGCACCAAATAGCAGCTCAGAGTACCCACCCTTTTTGGAGTCCCTGGGGCGAGTGCTGGATAGCGCTCCTACTGGGGACTCCATACTCCTGCTGGGGGACTTCAACGCTCACGTGGGCAATGACAGCGTGACCTGGAGGGGCGTGATTGGGAGGAACGGCCCGCCCAATCTGAACTCGAGTGGTGTTCTGTTTTTGGACTTCTGTGCAAGTCGCAGTTTGGCCATAACGAACACCATGTTCGAACATAAGGATGCCCATCGGTACACCTGGTACCAGGGCAGCCTAGGTTACAGGTCGATGATTGACTTTATAGTTGTATCATCTGACCTGAGACCGTATGTTTTGGACACTCGAGTGAAGAGAGGAGCGGAGCTGTCAACTGATCACCACCTGGTGGTGAGTTGGATCAGATGGCAGGGGAAGATGCTACGCAGACCTGGTAGACCCAAACGTATAGTGAGGGTCTGCTGGGAACGCCTGGCAGAAGAGCCTGTCAAGATGGTCTTCAACTCCCACCTCCGGCAGAGCTTCGACCGCGTCCCGA